>OX451215.1:206673551-206940094 GCA_949628195.1 Phasia obesa | reverse complement strand
TTTCATTCATTTGACTGCCGCATCTGGCTTAGCCTGTCTGTCCAATTTTCTAAGACTTAGCTGGCGACCAACATATCTCCGCCGCGGCCAAAATTAGTCGCTTTATTTTTGAGAAACGTCAGGAAATATGTTTAACCTATTTCCAAAGTGAGTACTAGCATGTGGAGACAAGTGAGCTGTGTGCGTGACAGTTGTCTGCATAACCTAAAGTAAGTGCTGTGTTGCCCTAACTATGCGTTAAAAGTGAGTTTTTGCCGAAATGAAGTACACAAGTGCTATACGCAAATAAGTACAAAGCATTCGTGAGACTAGCTCGCTATTGAGCAGTCAGTCAGTGTGTCCCGATGAGAAGGTGGATGCCAAGGATGTTGACTCATCACCGATCTTAACAACTCACGCTTCAGCATGATGAGACTAATGCCCAAAGATATCCGATTGTTTGCCTACAAGGTGCAGCAATGAACGGCAAATAAACATTTATTTAATTACGACTTCTAAGTTTAAGCCTTACAGTAACTCCAATTTCCTATTCTTTGAGTTTAGACAAAAATCAAAATCAATGTTATTGTCATGTTAGCGCTATCCCTACAAATAGATTGCCACATATGATGGTCAGAAAACTATTGTATCATTGTCGAGAAGACAATAAACCCTTAGAAATTGGATGTTTTTAAATTTTAAGAATTTTGTTCACTAAAAGCTTTGTCGATCGTTCAGAACTGTAGTGGGTCTATTGTCAATAATTTTAATTGCATTTCATTACATTTAAATCATTTTCTCGTATACATATGTATATTCAAAGAAACAAGATTGCTGTCACATTTCTTATAAACGTTATCTCTTATTTATAACTTTCTGTTTTCATCTACTTGTCTTTTCGAAAATTTTTATAAATTGGGATGTCAAAAGTTTTAGTTTTGTATATTTTTAAGACAGTTCTTTGATGCATTAAAAAGTTGCTAAAATTTGTATTAAAAATTTTGTTTAATACTTGTAATAAAAATAGTAGTCTCACATATATGTATGTATGTAAATGTTTACGGTGAAAGTGCACCAGCGAGTATGAGGGATAATTTTGAAAAATAATTTATTGTTGCTCATACTCAGTGCAAAGAAATTGAAGTAAAATCAATATTAGAGATGTTCAAGTGACATATTGTATTGCTCACTGTTTTTTAAAAATTTATTTAATAATAATTTCATTTTTGTTAATAAGATTGTTTAGTTTAATAAACTGGATGGGTGTCCCGATAGACTAATAGGCAGTGTGCTAGTCTATTGGTTATGGGTTCGATTACGAACAAAGACTCTGGATGTTTCACTGCAACGAAAGACCTTTCTTACTATGATTGATAATTTAAGTTAAAATATAATTTGCAATTGTGTTGTAATATACTAAATAAATCAATTTCTTTTCAAATATTTATTATACCCTTCACCACAGGTGGAAAGGGTATATATAAGTTTGTAATTCCGTGTGTAATTTTGGCACCAGAAGAAATACAGAAAATTAAACCCTACCAATCTGCCAGGCATAGTTTCAGTTCGGTAATGCAATTCGGACCATTCGACACTGCAAGTGAAAAACCATGCTCACCTTAATTTTTTCACGTTGTTTTTATATTTTTTTCGGTCATAAATATTTTGTCTTGCTTTTTTGTTAAATTAACATTAAACCGCAAACAGTAAATCGCATGAAGTACATATAGATCTCGGGTTATCAATAACTCCCTGCGAAGGGCGATTTTTGTTTTTTTTTTAGGTTCATAGGGTTTTCTGCGTTGATTTGTAAAGGCTTTTATAGAAAGCAATGTACATAGCGGTAGCCGAAAGACCCACAGGTTATTAAGTGGGAACCAGAAGTAGTCAATAGGCACATTTGGCCCAATGTGATTTAGTTTGACCATTCCAAAAATTTTACATTTACAAAACATTTTATATAAAATTTATCAATAAAATTTTTACAAAAAATTTTCGATAAAATTTTAACCAAAAATTTTTGATAAAATTTTAACCAAAAATTTTTGATAAAATTTTTTCAAAAATTTTTCTATAAATTTTTACAACACGTTTTTGTTAAAATTTTGCAAAAAATTTTCAATAAAATTTTACAAAAAATTTTCGATAAAATTTAAATTAAATTTTCATTAATATTTTACAAAAAATTTTACGAAAAATTTTGTATAAAATTTTACAAAAAATTTTCTATAAATTTTGTATAAAATTTTACAAAAAATTTTCTATAAAATTTTTTAAAAAATTGCGATAAAATTTTTACATAAAATACTATAAAATTTTCGATAAAAGTATAACAAAAAAATTTTTGATAAAATTTTTACAAAAGAATTTTTGATAAAATTTTTACAAAAAAATTTCGAAAAGTCTTACAAAAAATTTTTGATAAAATTTTTACAAAAAATTTTTTAAAAATTTTTACAAAATATCTTCGATAAAATGTTTAAAAATTTTCTATAAAATGTTAAAAAAAAATTCTATAAAATGTTTACAAACAATTTTCTATAAAATGTTTACAAACAATTTTCTATAAAATGTTTACAAACAATTTTCTATAAAATGTTTACAAACAATTTTCTATAAAATGTTTACAAACAATTTTCTATAAAATGTTTACTAACAATTTTCTATAAAATGTTTAGAAACAATTTTCTATAAAATGTTTACAAGCAATTTTATATAAAATGTTTACAAACAATTTTCTATAAAATGTTTACAAACAATTTTGTATAAAATGTTTACAAACAATTTTCTATAAAATGTTTACAAACAATTTTCTATAAAATGTTTACAAACAATTTTCTATAAAATGTTTACCAAGAATTTTCTATAAAATGTTTACAAACAATTTTCTATAAAATGTTTACAAACAATTTTCTATAAAATGTTTACTAACAATTTTCTATAAAATGTTTAGAAACAATTTTCTATAAAATGTTTACAAGCAATTTTATATAAAATGTTTACAAACAATTTTCTATAAAATGTTTACAAACAATTTTGTATAAAATGTTTACAAACAATTTTCTATAAAATGTTTACAAACAATTTTCTATAAAATGTTTACCAACAATTTTCTATAAAATGTTTACCAAGAATTTTCTATAAAATGTTTACAAACAATTTTCTATAATATATTAAAAAAAAATTTTCTATTAAATTCTACAAAAAAAGAAAATGTTTACAAAAAATTTAGGATCAAATTTTTACAAAAAATTTTCTATAAAATTATATTTGTAATAATAAAGTTGAAAATCGTTAAAGTAAAAACCGAATGTATATTATTGTGAAATTAGGAAACATGAAAGAGTAAAAGAATATTTAACATTACTATGGTGAAGGGTATATAAGATTCGGCATGGCCGAATATAGCACTCTTATTTGTTTTTTTTATAGATTTGATGTATATCTGGTTCGTAATATAAAGCCCAACAGGTCCAACATTTATAGCAACATTTATACTTATAGAAATTTTGAAAGTGTAGTACAAGCTTCTTTTTTCTTTGTTTTAATTGCGGTGATGAAAACCAAAAAAAGTACAAGTTCCAAAACAAAAAAAAAATGTATGGCAATTAATACCTATTATTAATATCTCATGGTAGGCCATTATTTTACTACGTTAAAAAATTGTGATAGTTTGATTAGGAACATTTAAAAGTATTAAAAAGTATTATCAAATAAAGCTGATGACGAAATTCCACTCATTTGACTCCTTTTCGGTGGCATAAAAAAAAAATTTATATTATTTTTAAATAGTTCCTTATTAAAGACACAATATGCTTTTTATTTTTCCTTTCTCCCACATACGAACTGCAGCATAAATTAACGTCAACTCTTTCCGCAAGACACCCACGTTCTTTGTATTTTACTAAAACTAAACCAGCATTTGTATGGAATATCCTAAGGCGACTTGATAAGTCTTCTTAATGACTGACATTTTGGTGTTAACACATAGCCTCTGTTTGTATTTCATCATATTTACTTTAGCTTACACAAGCAACCAAAAAAAAAAAACGAAATTCCTTCACTGCTCTACACACAAATATGACGTTTAACGTTCATTCATGCGACAGGACAAAAGAGTTTGAACTACAAAACGAAAAAAAAAATCGTATAAATAGCTAAACTACTAACGCTATTACATCAAGTATTAAACTGTTTGCAGCATCGAAGGAACGACCTTGTAATTTAAATTGAATGTTTAATGTTTGTTGGTGATGTAAAACATATTACTGCGTAACAATGTGACTATAAACGCTGTTGTGTAATTGTAAACACACCCGATAGTTTGTTTAGTGGTAATCGGATCCATTAAATCAGAAGTCATGGGAGGTGGAAAATGTACTTGATATATCGTATGCTTAAATTAGGGCGGTTTGCTATTACCCATGTTGTTTCAACCGCATCCCTCAAATATTTTGTTTATTAGTCACCAATCACAGCAACGATGGAAATATAAACAGAGCAGATCGAATAGATAAGACTTTATTGTCAAACTAAGTGCTCATAAGTGTAAAAAAATCATCAATTATAATGAGACATTTTTTAGAATCAATGACTGCGTTAACAAGTAAAATTACTTTATATCGGTCGAAGCCAACACAGCAGACACATTCTCAGATCGATCACTGTGTAAACGGCGTTTTCTACAGACCGAATATTCCCAATTAAACAACCTTGAGTTAGACGCCGTATATTTCCTAAAGAGCATCGATACTTGTCATGGTTATCTTCCTCGGAAATATCATGATTATCCACCCAGATCGTACAGTTTAATATTTTCGACAGAGTCACCTTTGTTCATCGTGCAAAGCAGGCTCTTGAAGGATGTCTTTTTTTATATACCAAAATAGTTAATGTAACTGGTTTAACTCCTCATATTTACTAAAGAAAATTTATGATTTTTGAGTCATTTAAGCTTGAGTACCCTCGTACACCTGCATTAATGATAATCGAAGGAGACCACTTCCTTAATGGGTCCCTTTTTGATCTCCGTCCGCCTTCAATGAATATAAACAACCAACTGTAATTTACGGCAAACTTACTTTCATTTACTTACTGATTTTATTTACTTGCTTTAGTGATTTCAGAGTATCGACTGGTAACTGTCGGCCTTGTTTCTCATCACGAAGTCTCTAGTATGGCTTAGTTCCTCCATGGCATCTACATTTAACAATATTCTTCCCGTGTTCCTTAATCTTATACTAGCTAATGCTGCATATTCACGCATAATATACGCTACCATCTCAACCTTTGCCATGTACAGTCTGTAAGTATCATCTTCTTTAATTTTCATCTTGCCTAGATGATACTTGAAGTTTCCATGACCTATCACTATAGCAGTTATCCAGCTAAAGGTACTTCTATTATATCTAAGCACCTTACTGGCCTTCCTACCAAGGGGCTCTTTGAGGACCATTCAAGCCTGTCTACGTTTAGTGAGATCAGCCATTGTAGGACGTTCGGTCACATTTCCCAACACTATTCTGCGTTCTGTTTCACAAAAATTCACAGAAAATCCCCTTTCTGCTATTTGGTCCGCTGCATCATTCCTAGCTGTGCCTATGTGTCTTTTAATCCACATCAACGTTGCCTCATTTCGATACATCCAGTCCTAATATTTCTCCGAAACTTTGGCGTATTTTGTATAACTTCTTATAACTTCTTTATTCAAACTAAACCTCTTAAATTCAAGCATTTCTACCCATGGAAATAGTCGTGTGAGAGTCTAATGGATGGATTAGCAGTTCGTGACAAAATTCATGGATTTTTGTACACATGCATTGTCTTGTCATTTTAATCTTTTCAAGGTAATCGATGAAGACTCCGCAAATATTTAAAAAGAACTGTGGATATAACCTTGTTGGCCGACAGACCCATTTGCAGGTTAATACGAGCAAATGCACTGCTTTGATTGTTTTGTGGACTCTAGCGCAAAATTTCGTTCGGGTTGGGGCTAAAGGAGCCAGCTCTCTCAAATTCATTATCTGATGGTCCAATGTCTTACTGACTATTTCTAGCGTGACGATTTTTTTTCGGAGATGTTAATGTTTGGTATCGCTTGTGGTGCTGGTAGCACCACAAAAGAACTCAGTTAACCATTTTTTAACCATTGAAATTGACGGTAAAGAGTCCCCATAGTATAGAGTCGCCTTTGTTTGGAGTCGGTGATAGTTTTTTTTTTAACGTAAAAGTAAAGTTTAGAAACTCACTTTTTTCCACATTTGTTAAAATAATTGAAGTTGACCTATTTTAATGGCTCTTAGACACAGGGTATTCAATATTCAGCCATAATGGAAGTAAAAAAAATTACAAAGATTTACTTCTCCTTTTTCTTTCATATAATGATCGACATAATTTCAAGATTGTGACAAGGTTATTATTAACCTTCAACTTCTGGTTATAAAGCCTGTTTGTCTTCCGCCTTAATTCCATTTTTCCCCACGTAGACGTATATGTGGATGTAGTCCGCACAATTTGTTTATTAGACAGGTTAATTTAATGATTTTTAGAGACCATTTGTTTGACTTCTTAGCCCCGTTTAAATAACATCTATTTACACAATCCAGCAGAGCTAAGTATTCACATTTAACTTCCTGCACATTCTACGAACTACAGGACACACTGAACTTGTAGAATATGCACACGCATACATACATATGTATATCTGTAACGATGTTTGCATGTAATTTGTTTGTGTATAAACTTATTAATAGAGAAACCTTGACTTTGTTTTCTAACTGCAGTTAGATGTGTTTGTATTTAATCATGTTACTAAAATTAGCAACAACATGAACACCATTACCAAAGACAAATATGATGTGTTTCTGGCAAAGCTGCATGCTCTCCATTTTATACAAAATATCTGTCGCTTCATCATTTATATTCACGCTAAATAAATTATTCAGAAATCTTTCAATCTTTCCAGAAGAGTTAGAGAAAATAGGTTTTTTCTTTAACATGCGGGACCTTGTTTTTAGCTCCAACAACCTGAATTAGAATTTTGTTAAAACATTCTTAAAAACTCGCTGTTATAAATTGGAAATTGCTCCAGATACTGAGTTTTTGCCTTTCCAATGATCTCTGGATTCCTTAATTCATATTGCGTAACTTGTTGGAAATATTGTTTTTTTTTACTTCAGCGTCTTCTCGATAGCTACGGCTTTTTGGTCTGAATATGGGAAACTACTACACCTGATCACAGAATTGATTAACTTATTTAGTGAAGCAGGCAAATAGGTTTCTGAAATCTTATAATTCAGCTTTATCCTATAAACACAACTGGAACGAAAGAAATATTTCGCCCGAATTTGTCATGTAATCGTCGGTAAAAACTCGCTGAGTAAATTCCTCATATGAAACACACTAATGATAAAAAATATGCAGAGGAAGAGAGAAAGAAAGAAAATAGAAAAATTGCAAACAATTCATTATTCGGCAAGGTTTGTGGTTCTCCCAAACCAATAGAGATAACCCAGGCATGTAACAACATTTTTTGTAGTTATTTTAATATTTAAATTATAAAAAAATCTTTGCCGGAAGTACCGAATTTTGAGGGCATACCTATAATCTCCTCTCGCCGTAGTTCGACGACCGACCACAACTCCATTCGAAAACATATCTGCTTTAACTCTATGAAACTTTAATGAGTTATCTTTAGTGGTGTGGAACAAGATTAACGTGAGTACCTGCCTACGCGGCCTAACCTCACGGTGGTCTTACCACCGAGTGAAACTTAGGCGTAGACTAGCGCCCCCATTGTGTAGTATAACAACGCTTTACGATTGCCACCAATCGCTTTTTGTGTGTGATACAGTCACAATGAGTAGTAATTTATATAATATGGCAAGTCTTTCCAAGGCAAGCCTAGATCCACATTATAACCTCTTGCTTAGGGGTTTGGAGACTATCCAAACTCCGTCTGTTGAGAGTGCAACAGCACACTTGATCGACCTTGCACCTTACCTACATAAATCGATCTTAAACCACAACCACCACGTGTACCCCCGAAAGGGGACCTCACCAATAAACGGTCACAGAGAGGATAGGCTCTCTGTGGGGCCACCAATTCCCGTGGTACCAGTCCTTTGGGCACTGGTCGGGCCTCGAATAGGACCCGCAATGTTTATCGCAGACCTTTTCTTCCAGATTAAGGCTCTAGGAACCCTAGCGTCTGGTGCCCCTATTTCCCCGAGTGAACCACGTCAGAGCATTTGCCATTCCTGCAGTGACAATTGAAACCCCCGGGGGTATTCGCCGCGTATGGCGAATTTCGACCGACACCATGAATATACTGAATGTACTTTCATTTACACAAATATGTTTTTTTTGATGGCGACGAATATTCCCGGCCAAAAAGTCGTCTTTAGTTCTGTTCCTAGCATAAGGTGGACTTAATTCGAAGGAACTAGGTTTTTCTATATTTATTAGACAACTTTCTCTAAGATTATGTTTAAGATAGAATAAGAATAAGACTCGTATACAAGTTTACCCGATGGGTACTAAAACTATTGTTAGATGCCTTAAAGAGTAATCATGAACCACTACTATTCTCTATAAAGTGTTTAGATTACTGACTTCTAAGACCTGCACAAACAAATCAGAGAATCTTTTTGAGATCGTCCCAGTTCTTTCAGAAACTCTATTCTAGATATATACAAGGTGATTCCTGCAGATCCGGGCAACTGCAGAAAAGTTGCTGGGATGATTGATTTATCCTCGTGTAAAAAACTGCTGCAGTACCCATCACAGAGAATGTACATACATTCTGTTTAATGACCGATCATATAGTGCTCTTAAGCGAAGGCAAAATAAAGTTTGATATTCTATAAGTGATAAGCATGAACCAACTGTGGGCCATCTTCTTAAGCGCTCTCTCTTAGACCGACCAAATTTTATAGCTCGATCAAGAGAATATGAATGTGAAACACTTACGATAGTGAGTTTGTTAATTCAAAAGCTGAGCCGTTCTTGGTATCATCATCGGTCGTTATTCCGAAAATTCCATCAAGAATATAGGTTGTTTATATAGAATCTCCATTGTTGTCGATATAGTGCTTCGTAGTTTATTAAATGATCTTCCAGATTTACTGTTGACACTACGTCTCCTGGTTGTCTTCGGTCTACGGGGTCCTCTTGAGACCTGTGGGTTCCATTCGAGTATTTCGTGACAAATTTCGGTTTCCTCAGTGTATGGCCTGACCAGTTGTATTTTCTTCCTTTTATTTGGATATTAATATCTTTTTCATCACTGATGTGAATAAGTTGTTTGTTGGTTATTCCTCGGGACCACCAGATTTTTAAGTTATTTCGGAGGCACATGTTGGTAAAACTTTGTAGTTTGCGTTTGATGCCCTAATTTACCAACCAGGGGAATTACTGCGTACTTCGAGACATACAAATTCGAATGGTATTTCTTTCGATTCGAAATACGCAATAACCCCACAGGTTTCGCTACCATAGAGTAGGATAGATTTCACACAAGCGTTGTATATAGGAATTTTAGTTTTCCGAGTTCCAAACGTCCTCAAGTTGTAGTATGCGGCTCTCGCTTTATGTATGCACTCATCTACGTCACCGTTAGCACCATCGTCAGGCGATATTACTGTTCAACCGTTACATGCTAGCCAATGTTCTTAAACTCTGGAACTATAACTAAACTGACTCAACACTCTGACACCCAAATAGGGACAAAAAATGTTTCTTTTGATAAGCTTTAATATTCATACCTCTTCATTTAAAGTAGCGATTCGGTAGCAGTTTTTTTTTTCAGATAATGTACAGTGCTAACCTTCGTTCCCAAGTTTGCTGATACGGCTGCTACCTAAGCACCCAAATGTGATGTAGTTTTTGGAGACAGTGCTTGCATTCCTCCTCTTTCCTGAGACGCTTTTAAGCCTTTCAGAGTTCAATGACACTTCATTCTTCCTCCTTTATTGATTTTGGGTTTGCAAAAGAATTTCCTCTATGCAGATCTTAAGTTTATACCGCCTAAGATCGGTTCTCAGAGCCTTATTAGCTGAAAACATGAAACAACAGGGTGAGGTTGACTATTAGCAATGATTGGCTATATAAACAAGTCGAGAAATCAATTGTGTTCGCAGCACTATCCCATTGGACTTCCTATGCTCCAATGGAAGTTAAAGGAATATAAATATTATTCATTTAAAGTTGTCTTATAAGAGCATAACTTTGCAGTTTTCTTTAGGGAATTGCCTTGAAAAAAAGCAGTGTTGATGACAATTTTGCTAGCTGTCGCCAGTTAGGGAAATGGTGTTGACATCAAGAATGTATTTACCCTTAACCGGCCAACTAACTGATTAACTGACACCTACAGAAAAATTACAAAAGTTAGATTATAAAAAAACAATTTAAAACCAAATAGGAAATAACATCATATTCACATTAAATTTTTTAACATAAAAAAATTATATTTATCGTATTTCCTTTCTTCTAATTGCAGAAACCAGAAAAAGGTCGCATGCGTGTCCATCATATCAACAATTTGAACAAAGTATTGCAAGTGATACAAGAACATGGTATAAAGCTGGTCAACATATCCAGTGACGACGTAGTCGAGGGTAATCCCAAATTAATATTGGGCTTAATCTGGCTCATAGCCTTAGAATTCAATGGACAAAATCTAGTCAAATCACATTCAAGCAATGGCGTAGAGAAATCATTGCTCAACTGGGCTAGACAATTTTGTGAGCCGAGAGGCTTGAAATTGAATGATTTCTCCAACAGTTGGTCTGATGGTCAGGCTTTTCTAATGATTTTGGATGCCCATTTGCCAGATATTGATTTGACTTCTGCCTTAACAAAACATCCTTTGGCAAGATTAAAAACGGCCTTCGATTTGGCCTATAATTATTTCAAAATTGAAAAGCTATTAGATCCTGAAGATGTCCATACCCACAAGCCGGACAATAAGTCTATACAAATGTATGTCATGTGCTTGTATCATGCCATGGAGACAAGAAAATCTTTAGAGGATACAGATGAATTGGACGAGGTAGATGATATGCAAGAGATATTATTGTACAACGAAAAGGCACAGGAAGCTTATAGAGATACAGTGAATATAACAGATTTAGATGAAATACCTTTGGACAGCAATGAAGAACAACATTCCGATATTAGTTCCACAGCTAATAGTAATACAGATTCGGGTATAAAGACCAAATATCATAGTGATACTATTAAGAGTATCATGGATATAGAAATGGATCAACCCAAAACCTTGGCCAATTTTCTAATGAAAGATGACAAGTCAAGACCCCACAGTTTAGCTACCAATGCCTCCATAGAAATAACCACCTATCAAGCAGCCTTAGAAGCTGTCCTAACTTTGCTGTTAGAAGATGAACAAATTCTGTCAGAAGAGCTGAAAGAACCCACCGATTTTCTAACCGCCAAAGCTCAGTTTCATGATAACGAACAGTTTATGTTGAAACTCACCGAACATCAGCAGTATGTGGGAGAGGCATTGGAAGAGGGCTCAAATTTAATAAATGAATCTCAAAAGTCAGCTGGTCTTTCGGCCGATGATCAAAACGAGATACGGCAGCAAATGGTGTTGCTTAACGAAAGATGGGAGACCTTGCGTTTAAGGGCTTTAGATGTCCAAGCCAAGATACTTATGCGTTTGGCAGAGTTTCAAACTCAACAAATAGAAAAACTTAAGAATATTCTAACAAACATAGAAGATCGCATTTCCTTAATGACAGCCTTGGGTCCCAACCTCAAAGAGGTTGAGTATCAGATCCAAGAGTCTCATTTGCTTAAAGAGGACTTGAAGCATCAACAGGAATTGGTGGATAGCTTAAGCAATATGGTGGTCATTGTCAATGATGAGTCGGGTAATTTTAATGATCTAGAAGATAAGCTTTCAGCTTTGGGCGAAAGATGGTCGCATGTAGTTAAATGGTGCGACTTGAGACAGGAGAAGTTACAGCAGTACAAATGCCTTACCAAATGGCTGGATACCAGAGAACAGGATATTAAACATATGGAAACTAAGGATGTTACTGATTTGGGTAGCATTACGAAAAGAATGAACGATTTGAATTACTGTGCCAAGGATCTATTGGAGCTGGAGAGATACTTAATCGATTTAAGACAAATGGTAGCTGCCACACTGCAAGAAGGTGATGTCAAAGGCGAGCAGGTGCTACTGCAATTAGAAAATTTTGAAGATAGACTAGATGCTCTTAAACAGATAGTCGAGGTTCAGACGGAAAGAATAGAACAAAAAGGCTTTAAATTCGGGCGTGATCGAGCCTCCTATGATGATTCTCGGGTAGTTAAACCTGATAATTGGACAGATTTCCAAATGATTATAAAGTTTGGCGAGGAAGAAATAGAGGAGAAAGAAGGCCAAAATAAACTCATTGCAGAACCGTCGCCTTTGGCAAGCAAGAAACGTAAGATTATCAACTCAAATAACTTCTATTTGTTAGAGGGAAAAATTTTGGAGGCTTTCAGTTTCATAGATGACTGCGAAGATCGCCTCAGTCAAATACAAAGGCAAAGTTTGCGCAATCAAACCGAATTTTTGAATAAACTCGAGAAGGAAGTGAACTCACGCATTGACAACACCAGAGAACTGAGAGAACTGTATGAAATCTGCGAAAGAGAGGATGTAAGTCGCAATCTAATAATGCAGGCTTCCCAAATTAAAAAAATAGAACAGCGTTACAAACAACTTAGTATTACACTGGAGAAGCAATCGAGAGATTGTCTAAAGTTATTTGAAAAGGAAAAGTTCTACAACAGTTTGACAGGTTTCAAATTAGTTTTAGCCGATTCTCGAGACTGGTATAAACAACATTCCAATTCAGCTTCAAAAGCCGACCTCGAACAAAGACTAAGTGATATGGAGTCTTTAAGCATGGAAATTCAACAAGCCAAAGAGAAAACCAATTCTCTAACCGATGACCTGTTGGAATGGAAGCAGGATTTTAATATTTTCCACGAATCCTGGAATGATATGAAAAAGGCTATTGTGACATTGATACAGGACAAAGGAGGCTTAGATGAGATGCAAGAGAAGCTGAGAAATCTGCAGGAATTTGTCTACAAAGTTCAGGAAACTCAAGTGGTAGTAGATTCCCTAGAACCAATGCAAAAGCGGCTTAAACAACTTAATAAAATAAGCGATGATTTAGAGACTCTCCGGATAGACTATGAGCTTATCAAGAAGCGTAGACCAGATCTTTTATCCTCGGAGTTCCAGGAGAAGTGGCTGAAGGCTCAAGAGCAGACGAATGAAAGAGTTATAAAACAAACTACAGCCATAGAGAACCTCAACCATTTTACGGCTGAATATAATGCCATCATGGCTGTACTAAGGAAACTAGAATCAAATCTTAAAGACGATGAAAACTTCTCCGAAGACAATAGAACCACGTGTACGGAAGCCCAAAATTCTATGGAGCTGCGTAAAGTAGAAATAGATGTCATAAGTGCCCGCAACTTTAGCGAAATCATTATCAAAGATGCTCAAGCTCAACATCGAGATCACTTGATGTCGCAAATAAAAGAACTCAACGTTTTCTTTGCCCAAATACAAACTCTGTATAAGGAAAATCTGCTAAAGAAGGTCCAAGTACAAGCACAAACGGAGGAAATCTTCGAAAGACTTTCACAAACCGAAAAATGGCTAGACGACTTACACAATAATACACCCAAAACTTCAGTAGGGCAGATACAAAACTCAAACGAACTCTTCCACCTCAAGACAAAATTTCAGGCCTTAAAAGAGACCTGCGAAAAAGAATCGGTTAATTTTCGGGAACTCAATGAATTGGGTGGCGAGTGCTTGTTACAAATTGATGAACTGAAATCAAGAGGAGCGGAAAATGTCGAAGGCAAGTACAATATGTTGGCTAAGAAATTCACCCGTTTAAATGCTCGTTGGACGGAGGTTACGGCTTTGGTGTATAAGAAATGTGCCCTACTCGAGCACATCTCTACACAACTAGGCGAATTTAAGAAATTCATGGTTTCTGAATCGGGATATTTGGATCGATTGGAGAATAAAATGCGTTCAACGCCAGAAAATGCCGATGCCGAGGAAATCATTGAGGAATTAGACGTGAGTATTGCAATGGAAGTTATCTTTCATTATTTTTTTATAATTTCTTTATTTTTCATTTTGCTTTCTAGGATTTAGAGAATGTCCTTCGTGGTCATTCCGACGACTGGTTGGAAAAAATTCAAGAAATTGGTCACGAACTAATTACCCATGAATTTATGGCCGACTCTATACGCCAAGAAATCAACACAATTGTCGAACGTTGGACTCAGTTGCAACAGAAAGCTAAACAACGTGCTGACATACTGGAACAGGAGGTGAATGAAGCCAAACAATCCGAAAAGTGTGTAGAACGCTTTGAATCCTGGCTGACGCGGGTCGATGAAATTCTTAGCGAACATTTGGAAAATGATGTTACAATAGAAGATTTACCTGATGACTTTCAACAATTGGCCATGGAGTTTAAAGAAAACGAAAAATGTTTCCAGCAAATTGACGATCTGATAGCAGAGCACCAACGTAACGGCAAAGTTGAGGCAGCAAATCGTTTACAAGATCAACTAAATTTGCTGGAATTGCGTTTCAAATCTTGCCAATTGAAACTGAATAAATGCACAGCACCCCAGCCTGCTTATGAATCGCGCTTGAACAGAGCAGTGGCAGAATTGAGAAATGTAGAAAGATCTACTTTGGTGTTGGATGTAGCCACTGCCGGTCCTTCCACAGTACAAGTGCAATATCAAAAATGTCTGCAGATCTATAGAACTTTATCGGAAATTAAGCCCGAAATAGAAAGTACCATTAAGACAGGGCGCAAGGTGTGTGAGGATAAATTTACCAAGTCTCCCAAACAGTTAAGTCAACGCATCGATGCTCTGAAACATCTCTACAATGCTTTGGGCGAGAATGTCACGCAATCGAAGATATTCCTTGAGGGTCTCATTAAACTGGCCCAACAATTGGAAGAATGTTTTGAATTGGCTGAAGAACTAACGCGAAAATTTGAGGGACCTCAGGAAATAAACAACAGAAATTCCATATTCTTGGAGTTTGAAAGCATTTTACAAAAATGTGAAGACATCTATGACGAATATGCCAAGTCTTGTGATCAAGTGTGCATGGAAGATACACGACAAAAGATTGATGATCTTAAAGTAACATATTTGAAACTAACCAGTGCTGATGTAATTAAACGTTTAACGGAAATGAAATCAACCTTGCAAAATCTGGACAACATTTCACTGGACACCTTAAGGTAAGTATGCGTTATTTAACTCCACAAAACATTCACTTTTTTTTGGTCTGCTCAACCATTGAAGTGTTTAATCATGTAAGACGGTGTTGATAACTTAACTGCTTTCCTAATCTTACAGAGCCATGGAACATGATTTGAAACAAATAAATGTACCTTCTAATCCGGAAATTGAAAAGTTGCAGCAACAAGTTATTGCCATTGTAGTGGTGAGTTGTAAATATAAACTACATGTGTTTTTTGTTTCTCTCTTTGTGTTGTTAAACTTAGTTGTACATACGTTAATAGTTTTATATTTCATTTATATTTTCTTTTGCTTGCTTTGTATTTTTTTTTCAACGGTCTGATCTGTCTTTAAATTGTAGCTTTTATTTCATTAGTTTTAAAATGTTTCTATATTCAATAATTTATCTTGTTAAATGTAATTGTACTCGTATTTATTTGCTTAATTATTTTACTTAGACAACTCTATAACCTCAATGCTCTTACTAACACTTAGTTTTTGTTTCTTTTTTTCTTAATTAAAATTTATAATTTTTTTAATTGCTAAAGCTAAGCTAAGTTTTAAAGCAAAAATTTTTTATTTAAAAATATTTTCTCAATTTTGTTTGTTTTGTTAAATAATTTTAAACAAGTAAGAGTGCTATATTCAGCCATGCCAAATCTTATATACCCTTCACAATAGTAATGTTAAATATTTCCTTACTCTATTATGTTTCCCAATTTCACAAAAATATACATTCGGTTTTTACTATTATGATTTTTATCTTCATTATTACAAAACATAATATAAAGATATAGAAAATTTTTTTTGTAAAAATTTTATCGGAAATGTTTGTAAAAAAATTATCGAAACTTTTTTGGAGAAAAAATTTTAGCAAAATTTTTTGTAAAAATTTCATCGAAAATTTCTTAAAAATAATTTCAAAAATTTATTGTAAAAATTTTATCGAAAATTTTTTGTAAAAAATTTAGGAAATTTTTTTTTTAAAATTATATCGAATTTTTTTTGTTTAAATTTTATCGAAAATTTTATATAAAAATTTTTGTAAAAATTTTATCGAATATTTTTTTTTAATTTTTTTGTAAAAACTTTATCGAAAATTTGCTGTAAAAATTTTATTGTATTTTTTTTTAAATTTTTATTGAAAATTTTTTGTAAAAATTTTATAGAAATTTTTTTGTAAAAATTTTATAGAAATTTTTTTTTTAAATTTTATAGAAATTTTTTTGTAAAAATTTTATTAAAAATTATTTGTTAAAATTTTATTTTTAAATTATCGATAAAATTTTTTAAAAAATTTTAAAGATAGTGTTTTGAAAAATTTTATTGAACATTTTTGTAAAAAGTTTGTCGAAAATTTATTGTAAAAATTTTATCGAAAATTTTTTGTAAAAAAAATAGGAATTTTTTTTTTAAATTATATCGAATTTTTTTTGTTTAAATTTTATCGAAAATTTTATATAAAAATTTTATCGAACATTTTTTTTTTAAATTTTATTGAAATTTTTTTTTTAATTTTTTTGTAAAAATTTTATCGATTTTTTTTTTAAATTTTATCAAAAATTATTTGTTAAAATTTTATTTTTAAAATATCGATAAAAATTTTTTAAAAAATTTTATAGAAAGTGTTTTTAAAAATTTTATTGAACATTTTTGTAAAAAGTTTGTCGAAAATTTTTTGTAAAAATTTTATCTAAAATATTTTATAACAATTTTATCGAAAATATTTTATAACAATTTTATAGAAAATTTTTTGTAAACATTTTATAGGAATTTTCTTTATAGAAATTTTATAGAAATTTTTTTGTAAAAAATTTATTGAAAATTTGTTTAAAAGTTATATTGAAATTTTTTTGTTAAAATATTATCGAAAAGTTTTTCTCAAATTTTATCTAAAATTTTTTACTCAAAGTTTATCGAAAATTTTTTGTAAAAAATTTATTGAAATTTTATATAAAAATTTTCTGAAATTTTTTTGAAAATTTTTATAGACATTTTATTGTAAAAATTTTATAGAAAATTGTTTGTAAAAATTTTATCGAAAAATTTTTGTTAAAATTTTTTTGTTTAAATTTTATCGAAAATTTTATATAAAAATTTTATCGAACATTTTTTTGTAAAAATGTTACTGAATTTTTTTTTTTAATTTTTTTGTAAAAATTTTATCGAAATTTTTTTTTTAATTTTTATCAAAAATTATTTGTTGAAATTTTATTTTTAAATTATCGATAAAATTTTTTAAAAAATTTTATAGAAAGTGTTTTGAAAAATTTTATTGAACATTCTTGTAAAAAGTTTGTCGAAAATTTTTTGTAAAAATTTTATCGAAAATATTTTATAACAATTTTATCGAAAATATTTTATAACAATTTTATAGATAATTTTTTGTAAACATTTTATCGGAATTTTCTTTATAGAAATTTTATTGAAGCTTTTTTGTAAAAAATTTATTGAAAATTTTTTTAAAAGTTATATTGAAATTTTTTTGTTAAAATATTATCGAAAAGTTTTTCTCAAATTTTATCTAAAATTTTTTACTCAAAGTTTATCGAAAATTTTTTGTAAAAATTTTATTGAAATTTTTTGTAAAAATTTTTTTGAATTTTTTTTGAAATTTTTTTGTACAATTTTATAGACATTTTATTATAAAAATTTTATAGAAAATTGTTTGTAAAAATTTTATCGAAAAATTTTTGTTAAAATTTTATCGGAAATTTTTTGTAAAATTTGTATCCTAAATTTTTTGTAAAAAATTTATAGAAAATTTTTTAAAAAACTTTTATAAAAAATTGTTGGTAAACATTAGGACCTTCCCAATGTGGGGCTTGTAGTCCTAAGGCCGCACTAGGTTGATTTTTTAGGAAACAGGCCTGTTTCTCTACCCTCAACAGTTTTGCTTACCCACTGTTTCAATGGCTCAGGGCCACAATACCGTTTACGCTATCTTGTGATTTACTTTTTCGTTAATTGAATGGTGGAGTACCAGAGAAATACTCAAAACTAGTGGAGATTATTAATACTTCTTATGTTTTAAAACTTTATGAAGTACAATATAAAATTAAGAAGGAAATTGGAGGAGTTTAAAAATTCGTCGAAGAACAATTTTAAACTGAGAGGAAGTTAGTCGGAAATCCTTAAGCCTATTAGATGAAAATCTTGTTTTTATGTCTACATATATAAATTTGAAATTATTTGGAATTGTTCCGCCAATAAATAAAGTACTGTTGTCATACCTTCCGGTATAGACCGCTGACTCTGGCTGTTTGATTGGTAGTTCCTAAAACGTACTGTCTAAAACGTGGCTTGATAATTATGTCTTCCTATCAAATCTACTCGCCAGCCGTACCAAACCAACAGCCACTGATTATGGTCTTCACTGAAAGGTATGGCAGCATAACTTTTTAAATTAAGTAAAACTTAAAGGAGCTTTATTCCATTTCTTCTTTTTAAGGTAGTGTGATCCATTCTGTATGTTCGGCTAAATGTAAGACTTATACCTTTCTTCTCATTGGTGATATCAGAGCATTAATTTTTTTTAGGGATTTGCGAGTTAAGAAAGAACAGTTCCCCAACCTAAAGACAATCATTGAGGTTATAAGTGTCAAAAATAGATTTCTTCTCAAAAAGGATAGAAAAAGATAGCAATCTTTAAATCTAATAAATAATAGTTAGTTTCCTTTAATTTTCTATGCCATTTTATTCCGTAGTTATATTTAAATATATATTTTTTCTTACTAAAATTATTTATTTCATAAAATTTAGTTTAACAGTGGTTATCTACAAATAATCTGTAATATAGAGTTACTTTTTATATTTGTTAACCATTATTTAAGCTTTTTTAATTAACATGTCATTGCCATAACCTTAATCCATTACCTCAGTAGAACAGAACATGACTTACTAATAATTTTTTTGCTTAATAATTTCGTAGCTTACCATCATTAGAATAACCTCATTCAATTTAACATGCCTTAATTTCATTGAATATTAAAAACCATTTTGTTACAAAAAAAAATAATAATAAAAATAGAAATCAAACCATTTCACCGTATTACCATCCATATCCATACCAATACCAACCACCAACTACTACCAACAGATCAAAAAGGTTGAAGTCATTCTCCATAAAAAAATCTGTAACGAATTCCATACAAAAATAAACTGGAAAAGAATTGTTAAAGTAGATTGGTTAAAGGCTCAATCCTCATCAAGATAAAAAAAATTCAACAACAAACATTGTATTTGTCCCGTATACCCAACAATTACACCACTTGGAAACTCACCTAACTCACCACTTTAATTATTTATTAATTTATTTTTCCTACAATTTATACAAAAATTACTTATGGGATTTTATTTAATTTTTCATTTCGAAATTTTGTAGTTGAAATTTGGCTTTTTTTTAATAAAATTTGATCTTTTTTTTTAATTATTGGGCTTTACTAAATTCCTTACTGCTTATATTTTTTTTGGAGACTCTTTTAAAGAAATTTCACGTAGAGTTAAAAACAACAAAATGGCTACAAAAATTGTTTTTATTTATTTTCAACTTGCGCTTACACTAACTTTTGTTAGGAGTGTTTAAAGACTCGTTTCGCTACAAAAACCAGTTTGGAGAAATTATTAGAACCGTCAAGGGACACTTCGAAGCCGGAAGATATCGAAGATACCGAAATAGTGGTAGTAAGTGACACAGTAAGACAGAGAAGAGCTCGTACTCCCTCTTCTAATTCCAACTCACCCACTAAGGAAGTCAATGATACCAGTGTTAACGTTTCACCAAAAACTGGACCACAAAAATCACAGGTGGGTGCCGAAGATTTTGTGAGTGGTCAATCTTCCCAACAAGTGTTGCCAGATTTGTTGCCACCACAGACCTTCCGCTTAGCTGAAACCAGTGCTCTCTTCTCACAGATCTCCAAGAATCCCCAAAAAACGGACATGGATGTACCACCGCCCAAACCCAGCAAACGTAAAAGTGAGGAATCGCCTGCCCAAATGGTGGAAATTAAGGTGAAAAATATAAATAGTGATAAAATGTCGGTGCATATGACAGTGGACTTGGAACCGCAACAAGGAGAAATTGTAGATACCGTCAATATTTTGGAGTCGGTAGAACCTTTTGTGCCCGAATATGTTGAAACGGTACAAATAGTGGACTTATCCGAGGATTCTGATACTTCCTTGAGATTTGATAGCGATGGTAAAGAAGTTAAGAGAACGAAAAGCAAACAATCGCTGTGTGAGGCTGCCAAATTGTTAGCGGAGGAAAACGAATTCGACAATGATGTGGAGGAGGTAGAACTCAGACCCTCCGCAAACCAAACCAGTACTCCATTTTTGAGAGTTGAAAAGCAAAGAATATCATTCGATGAAAAACGCAAACGTGTGGAAAAGGAAAGAGACATTCTAAGAGATTCCGAAGAAGAAGAAGGCGATACTCAAAATTCAGATGTAATTAAGCAGCCTAAAGCCAAAAGATGGCGCCAGTTACAAATGGCCATGGATGAGTTGGATAATAGCCTGACTGAACAAGTAGTACGAGATAGTTTCTATAATGCAGATAAGGATTTGAGCTTTGAAGTGGAGCCTCTGGTCTTCTCAGATGATGAAGATATACCAAGATTTTCTATGGAAATGACTCAACCTTTAGATTCGGATAGTGATACGGTATGAATGCTTTTTATATAAAAATTAATCAGATCAAAGCTAAAGCTATTAAGAATAACATCAAACCTAAATTGTTCCATCTTACGCATTGCAAATCTTTTCTCCTTTATATTTTGATATAGAGCCGCATTGAAACTCCCAGCACCAAGAAACCCAATGCCTTTTCTAGTAAAATCTTGCCACAATCACCTTCCCTAGATGATTCCAATATAACTTTAAAAAGTCCCTACTCCGATATATCCAAACCATTTGCCAATGCGGGTTCTTTAGAGCAAAGAGTTTTAGATTTTGAAAAGAGTGCCAAACATATGATGGCTAAATTGGAGAGGACTAAAGAGAAAATAGAAAAATGCTCTGTGGGAGAAAGGTGAGCTAAATGATTGTTTAATTTTACTTAAATGCTAAAAAAAAACACTTCTTTGCAGAGCTATTGAGGATTTGAAAATGTTAATTGCTCCCGATGCTGCCACTTTAATTTCCCAGGGTGATTCGTTAGTTTTGGAGACTCATGGCAAACAAGGTTCCTTGTCTCGTGTCGTAATGAAAAGCCAAATCATTTTGCGAGAGAAATTTAGAGAAGTACAAAAGGCCAAGTGAGTTGTAATCCCCAGGTTTTGTTTTATTTGGTTTCTTTATTCTTGTTGGATTTATTGCAGACCTAAAGCTTACCCAACCTCTAGAGATGGCCCCAACTCACATTCCTCTTTGGATAAAGTCAGCATGAAGGGTATCAATTTGGAAGAATTAATATTTAAGGGCTTAAAACGTATTAAAGATTTGATAGATCGTCCAGTTGATCGCAAATCGATAGAAGATTTGGAAAAGAGACTGTCCGAAATTAGCGTGAGTATATTGGATTTGTTTAAAAAAATAAAGTAGTGCTAGAAAAAAAGACAAAAACCTATGGCTTAATAGTTTGTAATTGTGGATATATGAACTGGGTCTTGGAGATATGTGCTAAAGTTTGTACCGATGTGCAGAAGAAAGTATGAAAAACAATGGGAAAAGTATACCGATCGACATCCCAGAATGATATAGCACGCTTTAATTTTTTAAAAAAATTTTGGTTGTTTTTGTGAAACAGCCACACATTGATCGTCTTTCTTCTTTCAGCAACTATGACGAATGGACCAAGAAAAAATTCCGTCTTTATAAACTTTCTTTACTTTATCTATATTTGTATTTTAGTAGGGCTTCACCGTAGCAGTTCTGATGTTAGCCAAACTCTTTTCTCTCTAAACGAAAGAGAATTTATTCATTAGCTTTGTTTGTGTGCGCTCAAATTCCCTGAAGTTTGGGTCCTCCATTATAAAGACGGAAAGAAAGTTCCATAACTGTTCCTTATTTTTGATATCTGCCTTTACTCTTTGCATCTGGGATAGTTTAGAAATGTTATCATACTCTTAAACCAGTCTCCATCAGTAGTAAGGTTACATTGTACTGTATATCGAGATGGTTAGCGACAAATAAGAGAGCAAGCGAATTTTCTCAATTTGCTTTGGTCATGTCTTTATTGTGTAACGATTCATTTTGGGGTATCAACTAGTTAACTTTCGGATTGCTTGTTAGAAAGAAAAATGTGTAATGTAAAGATATTCGACATAGCTCTCTTAGGAGAAACAATTAACTTTTTTCTTACTAAGAAATTTTGGATCTAAATAGTAGTGGCTTCAGAAGGAATAATAACACATTCTTCGTGAAAGCAAAGCAAACATCACACAATCGATGTGAATGCGTAGCTCTTTATAGGAATAGAATTAACTTGAATTCGAAGGAAATTACAAAGAATTCTCCTGCCACACAGTTAATGCTACCGTAAAGTTAAAAAAACTGACTTCTAAAAAAGGTCTCATCTTATGTATATTAATTAGGAATATTGATTATAGGCTCCACAACTATCACCGGTGTGCTCCGCTACTCCAATCCACAAAAATAAAATAAAATTTGCGATAGATATACATCTCTCTTAGCCGATACTGCTTGAATCTAGAAGAGCATCCCTGGGAGATCTAGACGCAACTCCTAAACCCGATTATTCATTATGGCGTGCTGGTAAAAACTTCAAAAGGCCAGTCTTACGACTGATATAGTTGAGTTGCCAATTCGCGAGGCTAGTGCTGTAGTACCGCTAAGATTTGAATTTGGTGATATTGAAAAGGCAATAACGGACTTAAACGCCAAGAAAGCCCCTGGCTTTGATAAAACCAGTAACAAGATGTTATTTTGAGTTGCCACTTATAGCTCGTAAAATCAATATTTTTATTTTTAATGTCATTTTACGTCATGAGTACTTTTCCACATAGTGGAAGGTCTCCTTTGTAACAGTGATTCCTAAACCAGGATAAGACCAAATTAAATTTAAAATTAAATCATACAGATCTATAATCCTTTTATAGTTATAATGTCAAAGCTGTTTGCGAGGATGTTAATAACTAAGCTAAACCTTATTCTGAGTGTTAAAGGATATATTCCAAACCATTAATTCGGCTTCAGACTCTACGAAAGAAGAATTTATTCATTATAGGCTCTGAATAACAATACTCTTGAACAACAACAACAACAACAACAACACGAAAGGTATGACAACAGTACAACATTAATGGTTTGTTTTCTTATAACGATGAAAAAAAGAAACAACCAATAGGAAGCATCGCTAGTCATTTTGTTGTTGTTGTCGATTAGCCTAGAAACGCCTCATACAAACATTCACATATACGCATATACACACACACATTAAATAAACACTCTTCAGTTAAATCCACAGGCACATACATAAATACAAGCATAAACAAATAAACAGCCACACAAACAAGTATAAAGAAATAAACAACCACACAAACAGAAAACAAGAGCAATAACAATCGAACCTGCCAGATCTGTCTGGAATAGAACATTCTGGTGCTTTTAAATCACCTATATAAGCAAAACGTGCTGGCGAGTAGTATGTTGAGAGTTCAGTTGTCGTATTGTAAGAGAGTGTTTAACAGTTTGTGTATTTTTGAACAGTGGTGTTAATAAATAAAGTGACTTACAGTAAAAGTAATAACAGTGTGTATTTATTTTGCAATTAAAAGAACCGAACGTAAAGTAAAATACGTAACAATATATAGTTCTCTAGGTACTCACTAATAATTTTTCACTTTATATGGGAGATACCACGCCCCCTGTGTCAATTCAATCTATTTTTCCTAGACTATGCATATTAATATTGTGTTCATTTGTGCATTATAGTTCTCTCAAGATTCTACCTATTATAGTTCTGTAGGTAGACTATAATAATTTTTCACTTTTTATAGGAGGAATCACGCCTTTTATTTCAATGCAGCCAGATTTCTGGTGCAGAAATAAAAAAGTTACTTGCACATAATTTCATAATTCTACCTAATACAGTGCCCAAGTAACACTATGATAAATATTTACTTTGTATGGGAAGTGCCACGCCTACTTGATACATCAAAAAATATATATACCCAATTTTATGCACTGCTTATTTGGTAAACCGTAAAAACTGCAGGAGGATCGGTTCACTGTTGTAGACAGCTTTCCGACAAACAAACAATTTGATATTCTTTTGTGCTCACGGTTTTGTTTACAAAATTAATGAAATTTTTGGGAAAGTGTGGTAACACTGTTGGGAGAATGAGTGTCTGAAAATGAGAAAATAAGAACCATTTTTTGTGACGCTATTATCTATATTTCAAATTGAAGGGAAAAAATGATATGCCCTAGTTCTGCTTTTGCAATCGTAAACCAAACGCTATTTTCGCAATTAAATTCAAATATTTTTTTTGCAAGATTTATGTCAATTATTATAAATTAAAATGAGGCAGTATTTAAATAGGCCTCTTCAACATTCGTTTTGAATTCAAACTTATTTAATTTTTATTTATTTAGTTTAATGCTTAACATACTCAAACATTTTCACGCACAGATGTACAAAACAAATTTATTTTTTATTTTAAAATAAATATATTTGTTCTTACACCCCCCAATTTAGTTAAGATTTTTTATTTATATGATATCAGTTATAAATTATAAATCAATTAGAGTCACATTTTTCAATGAGCCATTTCAATTTACAAGCATTATCGATGATATGTTGAGGCATAATTGAAAATAATTAATAAACACAATTCTATAGAGATTGATGTGAGTCGATTACCAAACCACAGCCACAAACGTGTGCCACATTATGAGGCATCATCGACGTTAAATGGTTTCAATATTGTGTTTTTTTTTGTCTGTTTGTTTTTTTGTTCATTTTAAGTTTATTGAAATATTTTAATGATCAGCTAAAAATATATATTTGAAAAGAGAGCAGCAGAGAGGCGTAGCAAATTTCTCACAAAATATTGCTATACTTATGGGCAATTTAAGAGTAATTTAAATTAAAAGTAAAAGTTATTAGGTGGATCTTGTAAAAATGGTTGTGGTTTTGCAGTATTTTGTTTTTGCCACATATGAGAGTGGCAGCATTTCGTGAAATGTGTTCACATTCTTGCCTTTGATCTTTGCGTTTATTGTCTGTTTCTAATGATACTTGAACGGACATTGTCGTAAAAAAAAAAAAAATACAAACACAAAGCCGGTACCGTGGTATCCAAGCATCATTGACACAAGATGGCGCCATCCGAATAATTTCGAATCTAATGGGAAATTATTCGGTTGACGTAATATTATGTGTATCATGTCTTGATTGGAATCGTTACAAAATTTTAAAGTTTCTTAACTTCAACTTACTTTTAAAGCAACTAAGCTTTAAGAGAAACTTAACCTTAACTCAACTTTGTTTGAATAGAAAGTTGATTGAAAACTATTACAGCTTTACAATTATTTTTTATATAGAGAAAGTTGCCGCCTTATTAAAATTTTCTTAGAAAATGTTGCCGTTGTCTGAGTGGTCAACACAAAAGGGAATAAAATGCTATAAAAAAGCCTCTTTTAAAAAAAGTTGCTGCTTTTGTTTGCACTTGCGGCAACTTTTTTTTTATAAAAAGACTAGATACTGCTAACTCTTCTATTAAAAGAAACAATTAGTGCTGTCATAGCAACCATTTTATTGTTGCTGTTAGAGCAACTTTTCTTATAAAGATAAAATTTGTAGTGTGGGAGCCAAAAGCCGTACAAAGAAATCTTGCTACTGTCCAAGCAACTTGTCTTATATAAATAAATTACCACTATAGAAACAACTCCTCTGTTTTTCAAAAAAAATGCTATTGATAGCAACTTTTTTTATAGAAAAATTTTGCTGCTACCAGAGCAACTTTTTTAATCTTGAAAATGCTTCTACACAGAAAAGAACTATCGGCACAACAACAATTTATTATAGAAAAATTGCAGCAATCAGAACAACGTTTTTGGTAAAGGTGAGAGCAACTTGTTTTAAATAATTTTATTTCCTTTTGAGAGAAACTCTTCTCTTCTAAAGAAAATTTTGAAGAGAAATGTTGCAGGATAACTTTTCTAAGGAAAATAGCGTAGAACAACCATTCTAAAGAAAATGTTGTCGAGTAACTTTTCTAAGGAAAATGTTGCATAGCAACTATTATAATAAAACGTTGCCGAGCAGCTTTTCTAATAACAATGTCATAGAGAAACTTGTTGAAAGAAAATGTAGAGAAAAGAAAATGTTGCCGAGCAACTATTCTAAACAAATTGTTCCAGAAAAACTTTTTTAAAGAAAAATTTTCTGAAATAAATTTATAAGAAACATTTGCGTTCAAAAATGTACAGATTAACTTTTCTAAAGAAAATGTTTCAAAGTAAATTTCTACAGGAAAATGATGCAAAGAAACTTTTCCAAAGAAAATGTTACAACTTTTCTAAGGAAAGTGTTATTATTGCAATTGTCTATAGAAAATGTTGAAGAGCATCTTTTCATAAGAAAAAGTGTCAGAGAACATTTTCTATAGAAAACGATTTCTAAGGAAAATGTTGCAGATTATCCTTTATAATGAAAAGTCAATTAAAATGAAAATTTTTATAAAAAAACAACTTTTCGAATAAAAATATTGCAGCCCATTTTTTATAAATAAAATGTTGTAAGCAACTTCTCCCATCAGAGCTTGTGTTTTATGGAAAGTGTTACTGTTATCAGGGCAACTTTTTTTTTAAATTATTAAAGCTATTGGTTTAATTTTAATACAGTTTATTTGACCGTTTTTATTAATTTTTAATTTAGCTTTAGGTCGTTAATTATTATTTTTTCAGGAAAAATTTAAAAAATTTAAAATTAAAATAATTTTCATTATTTTAATTTTTTATTAAATTAAAAAAATTAACGCTAATGAAAACTACCGTTAATTTTTTAAAAAATTAACGTAAATTTTCCTGATGATGCTGCACAATAGAGTAGTGAAATATCGAAAATAAAATAATTAATTAATTATTGTTAATGTTTTAAAAAATTAACTGTAATTAATTAATTATTTTAATTTTAATTTCGATATTTCGCTACTCCATTGTGCAGCATCATCAGGAAAAAATTAAAAAAAATTAACGCTAATGAAAATTACCGTTAATTTTTTAATTTTTATTTTTTTTTAAATTAACGTTAAATTTTTAATTTTTAATTTTTTTAAAAATTAACGGTAGTTTTCATTTTTTAATTTAATAAAAAATTAAAATAATGAAAATTATTTTAATTTTTTCAATTTTACCTGAAAATAAAAAAAATAAAAAAAAACGACCTAAAGCTAAATTAAAAATTACTAAAAGTTGTCCAATGGAGAAGCGAAATATCGAAAATAAAAATAAAATAAATTAACGACCTAAAGCTATTGCTCTTAATTATTCAACTTTTAGGGAAACTTGTTTAAGTAGATTTTGTTGAAATAAGTCCAACTTTTTTATAGAAAGAGTACCAGCCTTTAAAGCCCATTTATAAAAAAATATAAAGGAAAATGCTGCAATTAACGAAAGCTTGTCTTTTTAATTTAAATATTTTATACTGCAAACCACTGTGTCATGAAAACAATAAATTTTCATCGTCTCAACAAATTGTGTGACACTCGTTCAGTACTCCCTTTTCACTAAAAAAAAAGCGTGAAAAAAATATATGACGTTTTTCCGCGTGAAAAAATATTTAAATTGTTTGTTTACAAAATCAAGATGTTATTTTCTTTCAATACTTATTTAAGGCATATAAAATTAAAACTAAAAATAAATTATAAACAATAAAGCGCCAGACACTAAGACAACACAATTAGAAATTAGAAATTTTTTTAAAAACATAAATATAGAATAATATTTTATTAAAGACAAGAAAAACTCTGAAAACAAAATCTTTTTGCTTTGCCATAATGAAGAGTAATGGCGAATTTTCCTTTACCCACTCTTTTGATTTTATAATTTTTTTTTATTTTTTGAAAACACAAAAGAAAATGAAAATTTGTTGAAACAATTCTCAAAAAGAAAAGTTTTAAATAAAATTTTTTAGTTAAGAGAAAGAATTTGTTAACGAAACAAGAAAACCGCAATACAAAGATTTGGAAATCAATAATAAAAAAAATAAAAATTGTTATAATTTGAATCGTTCCAAAAAACAAAAAGATTAAAATTTCTCAATGCAGTTCTGTTGGCTGTCACTTAAAACTAAAGTCTGTAGTAAATTTTGTTTAAACGTTAAATAATAAATACTCGTAACAACAAATGACTTCTTGAGAAAAACAACAATTGTTCTTTTGTTTGTAATCGGAAATAAAAAATATAAATCATTTTGCTGGTGGTTGTGCGATTTTCATAACATCCATCCATTCATCTGTGCTTGTACTCGTACGTGTTTGAAGTCTTGTTTTCTTTAAGCTCTTATCACTGTTAGAAAAGTTTGTTGCTGTCGTTTTAACTGTTTTAATCTTATTAATTTGATTTTACCTATTCCATGCTTGTTCTGAGTATAAAAAAAGATTTTGTTTTTTCTTTGTATTTTTTATTCCTCATACACAGGATCGTCGTGACGATTTGAAGTTGATTGTTAAAGCAATTGGCAAAAGTGAACAAACGCCTAAAGTTAGCACTGCAATGATGAATGACATTGAAACCGTAAGTTTGGAATTAAGTTATGAACAAAAATTTATATTAAATAAATATTTTTTATTGCGAAATGCTTTCTCTTGGCGGCGCTTTAGACCAAAAACAATTTGCAGTCACATGCTGATACAATTGAGTTGTCTTTGACGGAGTTGAAAACGAATGCCAAAGCTACTAACACCAATGGCAGCAGAGGTAAGTTTTTCAAAGTTGTAATATGATAACACACATTAAAAATATACTATTAAAAAGAAAACATCTTTCTATAAAGGTATTCTTTCTAAAGTGCTTAATGGTACTTTCTAAAAAGTACCTTTTTACGTATCTTTTTACCCGGTTTTGTACTCTTTTAAAAGTAGCTTTTTAAAAGTACTTTTCTAAAAGTAGCTTTTTTAAAAGTATTATTATAAAAGTGCTTTTTTAAAACTACTTTATAAAAGTACTTTTTTAAAAGTACCAATCTAAAAGTATGTACTAATATATTGTACTAATATATATATGTAATAATATATATAATTAATTAAAATTACTTAAAAACGGTGCCGTAAAAAATAATTATCTAAGAGATAAATTTTTAAATACAACTTTTTTTAAAAATTCTCTTTTTAGAAATTAAAGGGCCGTTAAATTTGTAAGCGCCGATGATGATTTTGAATAAAACACCAATTATTTAGGAAATTATTGTCATTTCTTTTTAACCGACTTCAAAAAAAGAAGGAGGTTATCAATTCGTCTGAATGTTGCTTTTTTTTATGTTTGTGCCCGCATAACTCAGTCATTTCTGAACCGATTTTAAAAATTTTTTCTTTAATAGAAAGGAAATGCTTACAGATTGGTCCCATTTAAAAAGAAGTTCAGAATTTCAGAAAATTAAAGGGTGTCCCCATACAACATACGTGTTTTTTACGTGTATTATGAACCGTAAAGGGCACCCTTATAAAATTTAAAAAAACTGTATATCACTATAGCTGCCAATAACAGAAATTAATAAAAAAAATAAACTTAAAAATTAAAGGGTGTCCCCATATGTGACGTCAATTTAAATATATGAGCCATTTGAGCCATTGTAGACAATCACTTGAAAATTGGACAGAATGTCCAATATTTATAATCAGAAATTAAATATTTATAATTAGAAGTTAAAGGGTGTCCCAATAGTTGATGTAATTTGATGTATATTGCCAAACTTTTGAACCGTTACAGAGACACGGTTGAAATTTACAAAGAACCTGTATATCTAAGTCCTTTATAACATCAAGTATATAATTTTTGGAAACTAAAGGGTGTCCCCATAATTGATATAATTTAACCTATCTAGCCCTATCTTTTGAACCGTTATAGACAAACACTTGAAAATTAGACAGAATCTCCACTACTACATCCCGCATAATATCATTTATAAATATTTAAAATTTTAAAGGGTGTCTCAATAGTTGATGTAAATTGATGCATATGGCCAAACTTTTGAACCGTTTTAGACAGACATTTGAAATTAACAAAGAATCTGTCCTTTTAAATAAGTGTTTAATTTAAAATTGTACATTAAAGGGTGTCCCCTAGGTGATATTGTTTAAGCTATATGGCCATATCTTTGGAACCTTTACTTTTTATTACTGTGTCAGTAATAATAACTGTAAACAAATAAAGGGTGTCCTCATATCTGACGTAATTTGTCTTTATGGATAGATATTTGAATGTACAGAACGTATATTACTTGTCCGTTAGAGCAAAAAGTATAGAAGTATTTGATTTGCATACTATTTCTTACAGATTACTTTATTTTAAATTTTTAGTTTAGAATTGATGCACATATATTTGTTTTGTAGTCGGTTTTTTTTTGCAAGAATTATTATTTGATAATATTGGTATGGTTCAATTATATGCACACCTCCATCCGATGCTCCAAATTTTCAATGACTCTAATGTTCCGTATTATCTCATCTTTTAGCTCTTGAATTGTTGCTGCCTTATCGACGTACACCTTTTCTTTTAAATAACCCCAAAGAAAGAAGTCCAACGGTGTCAAATCACATGATCTTAGCGGCCAATTGACATCGCCACCACGTGATGAGATAACACGGCCATTGAATTTGTCGCTCAAAAGAGCTATTGTTTCGTTAGCTGTGTGGCAAGTGGCACCGTCCTGTTCAATCCATATATCGTCCACATCCATATCTTCCAATTCGGGCCATAAAAAGTTTGTTATCATCTCACGATAGAGAACACCATTCACAGTAACTGCCTGACCGGCCTAATTTTGAAAAAAAAAAACGGCCCGATGATGCCGTCAGCCCATAAACCGCATCAACCAATCACTCTTTGTGGTTGCATTGGTTTTTCGATAATCACTCTTAGATTATCATAAGCCCACTGAGGTGAAAATATGCCTCATCACTAAAGATAATTTTCTTCGAAAATTTATCATCCCACATTGCTATTTCTTGCCACCATTCTGACCATTGCTGAATTGTGTATCTTCACATGGTTCAAATTGAGTTACTCTGAAATTGAGAAATGTCAAATTAAATGCAGAAAAAAACGATGTTTAACCACCCGATATACATATGTCGTCGCGTTAATTCTTAAACCACGTAAGCGCCAAGAAGTCGTGTTTCAGAAAACGAAAAAAACTTAATAACTTCTTTAATATGGGTTTCAAAATTATTTTTTTTTTGCAAAACATGGCTGTGCGACTCTCTGAAGGGTATAGAAACTTTTTTTTTTAATTTGTTTTGCTTACGTGGTTTTGGCGTAAACAGCAAATTGCAAATTTCTGTGTGTAAATAAACATTTATTTTTGTATTTATCAAAAAACAAAATCTGGCCTGCAACTATCATGATTTTTTTAATCTTAAATACAAAAAACTTAGTGGTTGAGACTTTATCATTTCCAACTTAAAATATAAAGACCATTATATTTTGCTTGCAAATGTCATTTGTATGGCGCTTACGAGGTTTTGAAAATAGATTTATTTATTTTTCATACAAACTTGTTAAGATGAGAATGTAGTCTGGTGGCAAATGTTATTTTCCAGCATAAAAAACAAAAAATTTCGAAAAAATGTCGCTTACGTGGTTTAAGAAGAAACGCGACGATGTATATCATAACCCTGTCCGACAATAAGCTGACTACAAAAATAGCCAACTTTAAGTTAATTTTTATGGAGTAATTTTAAGCCAACTACTCTATTAAATACAAAATATTCGTTTACTATACTCTTTTATTCTGGACAGTAAATTTGTTGTGTTTGATTAGTAGTTGTTTTTTTTTCACTTTGCTTTTTATTTTTATTTTGAAAGAGATCAAAGTTGATTAGCAGTGAAATGCCTCCAAGACTTTATTTACTAAAAATATTTTTACACGGAGTGTATTTGTCATATGACCTGTCAGTTTGATAATCCATATGTAATTTCATGTGTTTGTCAAAATAACCCTTTTACATACTTTTTAATTGTTGCTTTCAACCGTGCATGTGTAAATACATGGAATTTACACATGGAAAAGTGACAAATACACGCCGTGTAAAACCACTTTAAGTAACGTCGGCTAAGCCGTCGGAATAAAGTGCACTTGCGCACGTACACATTTTAGTTTTATTTTTGTATTACAAGTAAAAAACTAATAATTATATAATGATTATATAATAATTATATAACTATTATATAATACTAACTATATAATAATGATATAATAATGAACAATAATCTCCAATTAATTAAGTAAAAGTAATCGTAGTGTTGGAAAGTTTATGTATATGTATGTATATATAACTTAAATATTTTTGTGAAATTAGGACATTCATGTACATACATATTTTATTTTAATCTACTCAATGCCTACATTAAAAATCTTTTAAATTTGCTACTATTAGATTAATTCAGCTTCCGGCCACTGTCACCGACTAGTTGTTGACGCCGCCGACTTCAGTTAACAGCTTAGAGTTCTTATTAATAAATATTCTCGCGGGTAAAATTGTAAGTTTTTTTTCATAAATAATAAAAGAGGTTTAAACTTTAAAAATAAAAAGGTTTAAAAATAAAAGGTAAAAGTGTTTTAAAGTTATTATTTAGGAAATTAATAAAAAAAATTGTTGATTTCTTTAATTTTAATTACAAGTGTTATTGGAAGTTGTGAACAATCATAAGGGACGTTTGGTTGACTTAAATCTAACTAACTTATAGTTAATTAAAAAAAAATCCCCACTTAGAGCCAACGGAAAAGTAGTTATTTTACAGCTAGCTACAGATAGTTAACTAAAAGCTAACTTTTAGAAAGTTGACTTTAGTTAGTTGCAAAGTAATGCAGTGTCGGACATTTGATTACCGCCTAGGACATCGCAATGTTAAAATAGTGAGTTGTTTACATTAAAAAGTAATCTAAGTATCAGTCAACACTAGTTCCGAAATATTTAGCTTAAAGTCAGTTTAAAGTTAACTTAGTTTCCGACAGGGAACTTATCCCTCCCTATATGTATTTTGCAAAAAAAAACATGGAAAACTTATATTTATGAAACACCCTGTAGCTAATGTAGAACAACTCTAACGCAATTCGAAGCACCCAGTGGTGTGCAATAGATTGCGGTGTGTGTCTGCGCTGAAATATGTCTCTTACACAGTATAAATAAAATGTCTCTGCTACAACTATTATATTTCATTATAGAACTGTTATAAAATATAATAGTACAATTATATTAAATTAACAGGTGCTTTTCTTTACTTAATCATTATTTGCTATTTATGTCATTATTTGCATAAACTTCTTCGGAGCTTTTTTGCCGTACTTAAGACTTTTTTTCCTGCTTAACTGAACTTGACACTGAAAAGTGCATAGAAATCTGTTTAATAACAGCTGCTGGTAGCTCATGAATATTCAAATGAACAACAACGGGCATCGGAAAGAACACAACCTCTTCTTATTTATGGTTTGCAAAAATGCACCACGACTGACTATAATTAAAATAAAAAGCGGGAAAATTATAAATGATTTAAATCGAGAATAAAAATGCAGAAAAGAAGAAATTTAAAGCAAAAATATTAATTTTAGTTAAAAATGTTGTGCAAAATAAAAATTATCTTAAGATAATTAAAAGCATTGTTGGGAAATAATGATGTTTAAGTGAAGAATATGAAAATAAAAAATTACAAAGAGAAATGTGAAATATATAGAATTTTGTAAAAAAATTAACAATTAGTTTAAAAACGTAAGCAAATAAATTATTAAATTACGAATTACATTTCTTTCACGGTTTAAATAAATAAATTATTATTATTACTTAGTTTTTCATTAAATAAATACGCAAATATATAAATAAATAAATAAATAAAAATGAAAGTATTATGTTTACTGCTGCCAGTGGCTATAAAGTAGCACACTAAAAATGCTATGGTAGACCGTAGCGGGCCAGTTTCAAGTGCAGTGTTACCATTTGTGAAGATTTATATTATTTTTGAAGTTTTTCAGATGCCAAAAACATTAAAAAAGATTTTTTAACTAAACTGAAGATTTATAAAAATGTAATATTAAATACTTTTAGGTCCATTATTATAACTTGCCTGTAGCTAAAGCTAGGATTTTGTTGGAGCGATAAATAGTTTTTCGTTATTAAAAGTAAGCTAAAAACCACTTTTAAATATCACATACTATAAGGACAAGTTATAGCAATGAGCATTATCCTCATTATTATAACGAAAAACTCCAACAAAATCCTAACTTTAGCTAAAGGCAAGTTATAATAATGGGCCTTATTCTATTAGCTAAATTTGATATCAATAAATCACAAAAAAAGATTTTTAATGCAAAAAAAAAAAAGATTTTTTTCGATCAACTTGAAGATTTTTGAAGAAAAAAAATATGGTAACACTGTTCAAGTGTCAACTACTTCTATATTTTATAAAAATTACTCATTAGCTTAGCGTTATTTTTGAAAAAGAACCGGGAACACTTTTTAAGGTGGGTTATCTAATGTGTAGAATCTGAGCCGGCTATCAGAAATATTTTGGTGTTTTTTTTTTAAATCGATTTAAGGACAAGTTTAAACATTTACATTTAAGAATAACAGACAGGCCTAACTCTAGAGCAAGGCACATGCATCAGGTAAGGCGAAAATTATCTTTTTTTTATATGGATTTTGACAGTTAATTTTTCCCCTTAAATGGAAGTTGAACTATCAAACAAACTCCATAAAAAAAAATTAAAATTTTCGCCTTAAAATTTCCCTTTCTTAGTGAGGTTACCTGATGCTATGATATGCCTTGCTTTAGAGTTTTAAAAATTTTTGAGTTTTCAACACAAACTGTGAAAAATTGTGAAATATAGGAGTCAAGGCAAATTAATCGGTAGCCTCACCACGGAGGGGAAATATTAAGGCGAAAATTATCAATTTTTTATATAGATTTTGACAGTTCAATTTGCAATTTTTCCCTTAAATGGAAATTGAACTATTGAACTCTATAGAAAAAAATTAAAAATTTTCGCCTTAATATTTCCCCTTCGTAGTGAGGTCCGATTTGATTAAAACAGAACACAAAATATTTAGAGAAAAGTTCGAAAACTTTATTTGAATCTATAAAACGATCTTTATAATTCAATGTGTAAAGATGATTTCAAGTAAATGTTGAACGCGGCTACGCTTCGAATGGTTTCTATGGAGAATTCAAGTTTGCCATACTCAGCCAATATGTTGGAGATTGGCTGATATCACACGAATCAATTCTTCAATATTAGCTTCCAGAGCGTCAACTGTTGCGAGCTTGTCCCTTTAGACATGATTCTTAACATAACCCCACAAAACTTAGTCTAAAGGCGTTAAATCGCACGATCTAGGCAGCCAATTGACCAAAGTGGATCTTCATCCAACTTTGCCACTGCCCATTCACCAAAAATTACCCGTAGTGGTAGGTCGTTTGGCATCAATTCTTAAACCAGCTGTATTTTAAAAGGTTTTACAACCAAATTCTTTCGCAAAAAATTTTCCACGAAGTAGAGTAACAAAGGTCCAAACGGCAAACGGCGAAAAAATTCACGTTCATCAACAACACTGACGGATACAGCTAAGATACGTTCCTTTTCGTATTGGTGTTTTAATGTTTCATAATGTAAATTTGGTGCAAAATTTAGTCACAAGATTCCGAATAGCCGCCTCATTAAGTTGCCCAAACTGACCATAAAATAGAAGAACGGCACGATGCACTTTCTTAACCGAATATAAATTTTGATAATAAAATTTCAGCAAGCATTGTTCATTTGTAAGTCCATTCATGATTTAACTATGGACCAAATTGGACATGCTTAACAGTAACATGTTACACGAAAACAGCTGAGCTGGCAAAAACAGTGTTGCCATAAAGAAAGTTGCTTAAAACGCAATATACTCCGTATTTTATTTTAAGATGAGGAACCTATCTGAGTAGTAGTAGTTACTGGATACTTTTAACTTTATAGTTTTAGAAACAAATTAAATAGAAAATTAATGGCTTCGTTCAAATTCTGGTTAAAATTCTATTATGTAAACAAAAGTATTGACTACCCAATTGCTAAGTATTGAGTAGTATTGAGTAATTAAAAGTAACAGAAATTGCCAGCACTACTGCTGTGGTTTGGACCAATAAATGCAGAGATCGAGCAACGTTGGTCAAGTGTACAGTTGCGCTCTCAACAGAAGGTGTTGGATGGTCTCCAACCCCTATACAAGAGGTTGGAGCATGGGACCAGGCTGGCCATGTTCTATAAATTGCTACTCATCAGCGCTTGTATTGTGCACTGTGCGACGATAAGAAAGGCATTTAGGTGCTATTGGCGGTCATTGCAATTGTATTGTATAGTGTGCGGTATTCATATGGCGTAATGGGGTGCTTTCTCTACTCATTATTTCGCCCAGTGGTAAGACCACCGTTGGGTTAGGACCAATCTTTAATCTTAATCACAAATGACTTGTCGTTAACAGTGATCTGATTATTCTTTTCGCCTATCAGCTAATTATGATCGCCTTCGGAATCTTATAGTATGCAACACTCTCTTGCTCACCGAAGATATACAGAAGGATTAGAGGTTTTTCTCCAATACTAAAGTTACTATCCTGAAAACGCGGATACATTTCATTTTGTAAGGTTATTAGAACGCGAAAAACCTCCGATGCTTGCGGAGTCATTTACAACGATTAGCCTTTAAAACGATCACCGGTAAATATCCTTTACGGCTGTTGAAGACATTGGGCTTAATTTTAAAATGGCGGCCATGGGCCAAAAAAATGCTTATTGACTAAAACAACCTCCATAACTTGGGTTGTAGAAGGCTACGCCATCGAAAATACATTTGAGATTTGACCGTTTGCGATTATATTCTGTTTTCAAACTTAAGAGATTAGGGTCGAATTAAAAAGTAATCAAGCGACTTCTAAAGCTTTTCATTTAAAGGCAATAAATTTATCATAATAGACTAATTGTATCGAATTAAAAGGAGAATGTGTTGAAAAGTAGAAAGAAATTTTCGAATAGAAATCTTTTACTTAAAACTAGCTGTGCCCAAACACGTTGTGTGCGTCCTGACAATATTTTGTTCGATTTTGCTTTGAAAGTAATTCACACCAAATTGTAAGACTCTTACGTATTTACTTATAAAGTACTCTTCCCTGGAATAATTTCTAAAATTTATATAAAATTCTAAAAATTATTGTAAAGCTCTGTAAAAAACAGACAAGAAATGAGTTACTTATAATTTTAAAACAGCGCCATCTGTTGCGCAACATTACTTAAAATATACTGTTTATAAAAATGAAACATGCCTTAAAGTATGCAGTACTTTCAAATCAGTAAAAAAAAAATCGGCGTACTTGCACTGCTTTTTTTCCACCTTCCACTTTTGAAAATAAGAAATTTTTACGGAAAAAAGTATCCTAAATTGCGATAAGTATACTAAGGTACCTCCTCAAAAAATTGTGGTAAAATCCAGTAGTTTTTACGTGACGCGAGGCAGACACTATTTTATTATATTTATAAAAGACTAGGTTGGACTTGCTACATTAGGACTGTTCCAAGGCGACTACCAGTGAGGTCACCTTGTAATAACAAAAGTTTTACCAAATAAACTGGATTTATCTATCAAAATTGAACAGATAAATTTTTCGTATCTTCATAACCATATTTTTATTTTAGTGAAATTCCTTTGGAAGTGCTGTTTGGCCTAAAGCTATACTTCAGTTTTATATTTTATTAACTCCTGAAACAACTCTAAAATAGAAAACATTAAAGCTGCTTTTAACTTTTACATAAACATCAATCAGTATGCAAAGAATTTGTAAATTAATTGCTGCATAAAAATATGCTTTAACATGAGTTTATCAGAATTGGAATCAACCTAGAAATATGCTTTAAATTTTCATGATTTTTAAACAACCAAAAAAAAATGGCCTTAAGTGAAAAGAAATTTAATATAATTCAATTTTATACAAAAACAAAACACAGACTTTGAGCAGAAATTATATTTAATCTGTGTCTATAAAAGTATTTGGGTTAAAATTACATTAAACAAAAACGGAAAAAAACATATTTCCTAAAAGCAGACTTAATTAAAATAATTAAATTTTATTCCATATGAAAATCATCAACAATTCACACATAACATACGCTGTAGGAAATGATTGTTGAAATGATTTTGTACATGATGAGAGATGAAACCGAAACAACAACACACACACACAAACAACTTGGTTAGTTCGTGTTGGTGTTGCTGCCTTTATTAAAAGTCAATGTCCTGTTGTCAAAGACTTATTGCTAAAGAGGGGATAAAAATCAAAAGGCAAAAAATGGAGAAAAAGAAATAAAAAAAAGAGTTTTGTTGGTCGGTTTCATCAGGAAAAAGTTGTGAACAATACAAAAACACATCATTATCTCAAGGAAAAAAGTAAGAATCACAAGTTAGATAAAATAAGCTCAGACACAATTGCCTGTTTATTATTGCTTAAGTGTTTCTACCTGTCACATGTTAAATGAATACGAGCTGCAACGATTACAAGTTTTTGCATTCTCGCAATAAAAGTAATAAACAGAGAGGAACAAACTCGCGCTATTTTAAGCAGGGCCTAGGACCAAATTTCAATACCATCCATTTTCTAATAAATGTTTCAGAAATGGATCAACAAATTTACATCTTCCTAAAATTTTTATTTCGCTTGTACCGTGGAGGGCAGGCAGGGCTGATACAGGTTATCGATAGGAGTGTCTATGCCTCGGCAAGCGGGTTGGAAAACCATCCACAGCTCCAAAGAAAGGAGTAGATCCTGCTCGGTTCCAAGAGAGGTTTACGCAGCACCGTTCTCCAAGGTGCTGGTGGCGTTGGTATTCTAACGCGGGACAATGTCAAAGGAGGTTTCGGACAGTTTCCTCCTCCTTCTCATCATAACGACTTCTACAGACTTCTGTAGAAGTCGTTATGATGGAGACCAATTCTTCTTGCATGACTTCCAAATAGGCAGTGCCCAGTGACTGTCGATATCAAGTACCGTAGTTGTATTTTCTGCAGCCTAAATATACAGGCGGTTCAAATCTGATCCAGTAGAGGTCAGATTATCCTTGCTGTTTGACAAGTTTACTCGTTGGACCATTTGGCCTTGGCCAGAGTTAAACTAACTTTAAGGCCATTATTATTTTTTAGGGGGGATAGCGAAGCAGACCAATAACTTCATTGGACCCTTTTCGACCCCCTTGGTTCCTCAATGATTTCTGATATTCGAATAAAAATTTACGAATATCTAACATTCATAAAGTCTCGTGCTGTCACTAACTAGCCTTTTACTCTCGACTGTAGTGATTTCTGACTGGCGACTGATACGTGTCGTCTTCTTCCTCATTACCAAATCTAGGGTAATTGCTAAAATTTGCTTAAATATAAGGTCTCCACGGCATCTCCATATAAGATGTGTCTGGCCGTGACCCAAAGCCTTTTTATGTTAGCCTATTTCCAGGCACAGTCTGGAAGTATCGTCGAACCTCGATTTTTAACTTGACAGTCCGTGACCTATCAGTAACACGGTTAACCATTTGTAGACACACAGATTATATTCAAGCTCCTTCTTGGTTTTTATGCAAACTTTTAGTGAAAAATTTTAGATTATTTGGTGTGAATCGAACCCATACACCCGGAGCACACTACCTACTAGCCCACCGAGGCACCAATTTTAAGGCAATACGTAGATTGCAAATTACTAGCATAGATTTATAAAACCCCCAAGAAAAATATTACGGTTTCTCCCGTCACCTTCACGAGAGGTTATGTTTCTGCCAATTCGCTCAAGTACAATGTCCAATGTAGCATTCGTTTTGTTGCACGTAACGACGTCATTCGAAGCTCGATGTAGATGTCGCTAATGTTTATTACGTTGAATTCGGTCGAAATAAATTGGTTATCGTTAATCTGTAGTGCTCTTCATTGATGGTGATATAATCACTAATTTCGTTTTCAAAAGTACGCACCAGTAACACTGGCGGCTCCAAATTCGCACCAAAAGCAAACTTTTTTCTGAATACATTGCCATCTAGGTTATCTCCTGTATGATGGCGACCACATATATATATTCGCCGACTTTTCTTAATATAAAAATTCACCATGATCTTAGTGGAGATTTGTCGATAAGGATTTTTTTGCTGTTCGTGTTTTAACATTCAGCCATATCTTTCCCTATGGTGATATAAGCTTAGTTTAGTGAATAATAAGCAACAGACTGTCAAGATTCACCCGACCTAATTGGAAAACTCTTTATAATAGTTATAGTATTTTTCCACTGTTTAATGACATCTGTTTGATTGCTGTCACTTATTACCAGTTCCGTGCAATTATTAGTATCTTCTTTTTGGGTTGAGTGACTTCGGGCTGTCGTTTGGTATTTGTGGATCTGCTTTTTTCATTGGCTCATGCATAATTACGTCCACATTTAATATATGTATATATGTCATTCTATTCCCGGTACATGAGTCCAGTACTGGCGGTCAGCCCTATTGACTAAGTTTCTTTCGTAAACATCCTACGAATCTATCTCGTTAAAAAATAATTTTTTTTTTGGGAAAGAGCGGGACCAAATTATTTTTTAGATTAATAATATTTGAAGATACTATAAATAAAAAAGAAAAATATAAGAATACTGAAGGAAGGGCATATACAATTCGGTGCAGCCAAGTTTTTCCTATTTTCCTATTTTACGTGTTTATGAATTATTTCAAAAGTGTTAGAATGTGTGTATGATGAGTATTCCAGAGTGTGTTTACATATTTCCTGTGTGTTGGATCTTACTACTACCACTACTACTCCTTCTTCCTTCTTCCACTGTTATTATTGTAGACTTTTTTTTTGGGCACGATTTTATTTTATATGGTTTTTCCTATAAAGATGATTTTTCTTCCTATTCTAGAAAAATTGCACTGAAACGTTAAAGTTAGCTTTGCTAATTTTTTTAGGAAAAATTTTTCGGTAGGTTGAAAAAGTGGATAGGTTCTCTTACTTTTGCAGGTTTTTATTGCAAACAAAAATAAAATATATATTTCCGTTAACAAGATCAATTTATTTGTACACTTAGCGGCACATATGTTCTAAATATTGCACTAGTTATTTTTTTATACATATATCTAAATTAAGTGACATTGCCACACTTCTTGCCACCATCACTCTTTTGTACTAGAACCAACCCACTGAGACTACTGAAAGAATCTGGTAGTTCCGGAAGTTTCTCCCCTAATGCTTTAAACACATAGACTACAGCGGCTACACTGCTACACGACTACAAATTCCCTTAGCTACAATCGTCGCCGTCTAGTCAGCCACTGAATTATATTGAGGACGACAGCTACGTCGTAAATTCTGACATTGTTGTAGAAATACATATTTTATTTTTATAAAAATAAAATAGCTTTTCAAAATATTCTTTTATCATGGGATGGGACCTTTATATAATTTAAAGACGCAAGAGTCTTAATATTTGGTGTGAATTACACTCAAAGCTAAATCGAACAAAATATTGTCAGGACGCACACAACGTGTGGGGGCACAGCTAGTAGTTAATATGATACTTTTCTTCCGCCTCTTTGATTAGTTGAATTTTGAGCGAATATATAACATTTGGTGATCTGAACTGATTTCACTGGTTGGGTTCTTAGACATGACAGGAATTTATGCAACGGCTGCAACTCTACAATCTCAAGTACAGTAGCGATGTTTTTAATCTATATCTTTTTCAGAGAATAAGGTGATCGGCGCTTGTTGGATGAATATGTTAAAGCCATTAACCGAGAATTTTCTGAGGTGACCAAGTGGAAGAAGAGCACTGACGAGAAAATAAAATATCGGTAATAAGCGAAGCCGCAGACTTACGGATGATAAGTACCCATCCCATTATTCATGAGTACTTTCCAGTGTAGTGTGATACAGTACCTGGCCTTGTAGACCTTAACCAGACTTAGGTGTTATAAATGATTTGGTTTGGTACTCCCATCACCGCAACTATTCGCCCTCCACAATAAATCCGAGATAATATTGTCTCAAAGGCTGTCAGAAACATGTCCATCTTAATGGCCTATTAAAAGCCATTTTTTATAATTGAGTAGGTCCGGTACTCCCATCACTGGACCTATTCGCCCTCTACAATAAATCCGAAGTAATAATATTATATCATCTTAGCGCCCTATTACAAGTCATTTGGGATCGAATTGAAGCCACCAAGTTAGTCCCCAAAAGGCCCTGTGACTCTTGGTAGCCCACATGGCTACCGGTTCCAGTGGTGCTACCTTGCTATGCCACTAATGAGGTCTGATCAAAGATTCTAAACTTAGAGTTTGAGGCTCTTGCTAGTAACATCAAACACTCGAAAAGAGATAGTCAATATTTTTTCTAGAGAATCTTTCGGCGGGTGTAATATGGCAGTGGCCATTTAAACGAAATTCCCAGAAGAGACTGGGCGTTTTGCTTCCCATGAGCTTTTGCAATAGAGGATGCTAGTAAAGAGTTGAAGTTTACAAGATGTTCCACCACTCAGCGAGCGATGTGTTTAGACGTAATGCAAGAAGACAGTTATTTGAAGCAAAATACACAAGAATGATGTAATCTATTTACTAAGTGATAATATCACCATAGAGAAGGTTTACCGCACACTTTGTGTGTAAGTCTGATAAGTCTGACTTGCTCTTGGCCGATTGTTAAAATGTAGTCCCTTTTTAGTCGTTGTAACCTAAAATGATGAAACTTAAACTTTTTCACGATTCTGTTACTCCTCCACCTCCGTGTTTTTCATGCATCACAGAAGGCTTGTTTTAAGCTCACTTTTTATTGCTTTCATATTTATGTTTCTGTTTTTTTTACTGTTCTGTTTATTCAGGCGTCATTTGTGAATATCTCTTTTTATGTATATTTATGTTTGTTCATTACCTACCTGGTCATATAAGAAAAGTCTACAAACAAAAAAAAAAAAAACAGTAAAGTTATTTATATTCCTTGGCATTCAGGAGCCAGAAACACATACAAACACATCTTAAGTACTGCCTGCCATTTATAATAAATCCTTGTTGGTATTCAAGGTTTTGTTTGGGAACACATCTTAATCCTTTTGGTTAACAATGCACGTACTCATTTAAGAAAAGGTAAAAGAAACTGAAAAGAAACAAACTTCGAATAAAAGAAACATGATGACGTTTTGTTTACAGCTTAAGAATAATTTTTTTCTTACTGCACTAGCACTAAGACATTGAATTCAAAAAAAATCATTAAATGAAATGTAAAAAATCAACTAATATTCAAGGACCATTTGATAGGCCATTAAATCAGGTATATATTTGTTTTATTTTTCTTTTACTTTACTCAAAAAAAAAAAAAATATTAAACTAAAGATACATTAAAGTGAAAGTTTTTAATATCGTTTTTTCTTGTCAAAACGCCTTAAAGTTGGCTTCGTTGTAAAATTAAAAAAAGAAACCTGTAGTTTTGTCTTTTAGTTTTCTTTGAGCATTCTTAAGTATGCTTTTACTTTGTGTTTTAAGTATTATTTGAGGCTTAAAAGCGCAATAGCTTTTGAAAAATTATCTTGTTTTTTCGGCCTAAAAGTATGCTTTATTTTTGTTGTTTTCGGTGTGCTGTGCTTAAAGTTAAAAAAGAATTCAAAGGCTTTTTAAATTGTGTAATTGAAAGAAAGTTTTAAATTTGAAAAAAAAAACATAAGACGAATTTGTACCTAAACGGTTCATTTTAAATTGAGATGTATTTGAATTTCATAAATTTTCTCTAAAGAAAAAAGATTTATAAGCTTTTTAAATAATAAGAGAGATTTAGTTTATCTATACATATAATAAAACTATAACAGGACCATTTCTGTACATTAAATATTTTTTTTTTAAATTTTGGTGCTGATGCAGAAATCGAAATGGAATACAAAACAGCAATTTTTGGAATTTTTTTGTTTGTGTTCGCATCACCTAAAAACTACTGGTTAAATTTTAAAAAATATTTTGTGAGGAGGTACGTTAGTATCTTAGTTAAAATATAGGATACCTCTTTTCCGCAAAACTAACTCTTTTTCAAGAGAAAATAGCGAAAAAGTAGTGAAAGTACGCAATTTTACCGATTTAAATGTACTGCAAACTTGACACCACTTTTTATTTTTCAAAGAGGGATATTTTAAACTCCTTTTACTGAATTCTACAACAATTTTAAAATTTTATATAAATTTTAGAATTTTATCCAGGGATGGGCACCTCTATATAAAGAAAATACATGAACCATAACAGCAGTACTATAAAAGTTAGAGTCTTAAAATTTGATGTGGATTACTTTCAAAGCAAAATCGAACAAAATATTATCAGGAGGCACACAACGTGTATGGGCACAGGTAGTTCTTTATAAAAAAAATATTAACGATCCCCGATCCGCTACGCTACCCCTAATGTCAAAAAAATAAAATAAATATTGTAAGTAAAAGTATCGCAACCCAAAAACGCATGTTTTTCTCAGACTATGACTTATTGATGGTGTGTTACTATTGTAGATCTAGATATAGGATAATCACTTTGTATAGGGAATACCCAACAATTTTAAGTTTCTACGTACACGATAATAATTTTTCTCTTTGTATCGGAGGTACTACACCTACTGTTTCAATCTATTCATTTTTTTTGCTTCCTTCTGCTCAGCTACCTTATGCTCATTAATGTGGGGGCTATTTATGCATTATTTCAACACTCTACGTGTTACAGTTCCTCAGGCTCAGGATTTTAATTTCTTACTTTGTATTGGGGTACCATGCCAACTAATCCAATCCAGACTAAAAATACTTATATGATGGTTACTTGTGCTAAATGTTAAGACTCTACCTATAAGAGTTCTCTTGTTATACTGTCTTTTTCACTTTTTATGGGAGGTACCATACCCACTGCTTCAATCCATTCTGTGTTTTGCTAGATAATGCATATTAGTATTAGGGTTATGTATGAGGATTACTTGGGCAAAATTTAAAGAGTCTATCTATTATAGTTTTTTAGGTACACGATAATAATTTTTCATTTTGGGAGCTGCCATGCCCACTATTCCAATTTAGCCAGTGTTTTTTTTTTTTCTATACTATGGATATTAAAAAGGGAGATACTTGTAGCAAACTTCAAGGTTTCACCTATTGCAGTCATGACCGTTAATATTTATTTTGTATAGGAATTTTGTATAGGAAGCGCCATGTCCACTTGAAGTTTCCGAAAATTATATACCCTATTTTACACATCGCATACCTGTCCGACTAAACAACAAACTCATTCTGTTGTAATTGTTGTTGGTCGTTTTTGAAAGGAATTTTTTTTTTTAATTTTTGTGAAAACATATTAATTTTTTATAAAAAAAATTACATTTGTGAAAATGCCATTTTGATGCAAAAGGTTTTATAATAAACAATTGGCTTTTCGTTATAAAAACTTAAATTTTTTATGAAGAGTTTAATTTTACTTTTTCAAATAAAAAAAAATAAATAAAAAAACATATTTTTGTGAAAAAGAAGAACAGTTTTACAAAAAGCATTTAATGAAAAAATCAATTTTTTAACGAAAAATTTTCTTTTTGTAAAAATACAATTTTTATGCAAAATTTAATTTTGTGAAAAAGGGTCAATGGTTTTTTGTAAAAAAAGTGTTTTTTTTATGAAAAATCAGATGATTGTAAACAATACAAATTTTTATGGGGAATGATTTTTGCGAAAAAGTTAGTTTTTTTCAGGAAACAAGTGCAATTGTAACAAAATTTTTATGTTATTTTAAAGTGCAATTTTTCATAATGCAATTTTCTGGCAAATTGTGCAAATTTGAAAAATAAACTTTTTGTAGACAAAGTGCACGATTATATAAAATTTTTAATTTATGTTTTTCATTAAAATTATTTTTTGTGAAAAAGGTAAAATTTTTCTATAAAATTTTGTCATATTGTTAAAAAGGTGCAAAAATGTACTTTTTCACTTCTTTTAAAAAGCGCAATTTTCTCTAGAAAATAACCTTTTCATTTTTTTATAAAAAAAAAATATTTTCTGCAAAAAGTACTTATTTTTAAATAATATTTTTGTGAATAAAATTAAAATTTTTCTATTTTCAATGACTTTATTGTGAGAAAGTGCAAGTTATTGAAATATTGCAATTCTTTATGAATAAGTAAGTGCATATATATACTTAAAAAAAAATTGAGTTCTTGTGAGTAGATTGGGAAATATTGACTTTATATGAATTTACGTTAAAAATTTACTTCTTTTAAACAGCGCAATTACCTTTTAAAAAAAAACCTTTTTGTGAAAAAGTGCATTTTTTATAACAAAAAAATATTTTCTGTAAAAAGTAAATTTTTTTTTAAATAATATTTTTGTGAATAAAAGTAAAATTTTGAAAGACTTCAATGACTTTATTCTGAGAAAGTACAAATTATTGAAATATTGCAATTCTTTATAATATATTTTTTTGAAATTGAGTTCCTGTGAAGGGATTGGGACTTTTTATGAAAAAGTAAAACTCTTATGAATATTTTCTTGTGAAAACAGTTAAATTTCTTATCCAAACAAAAAACATACAAATGAAATTTGAAGACAAGCTTAAGTTCGTTTTATTCTCTCGAAGAACGAATAATTTAATTTACAAATTAGGTAATTACAATTAAAGAAAAATTGGGAAAATTTAATTTTAGACACTAGCAGAATGGAGTGCATTTTCTAGACAGCTACATGCGTCATCAGCCCTCTTCGTATCGAACTACTACTACTATTGAATCAACCAAACTCAGATAAAGGAATACGAGAAATACTATATTCAATCATCAATTGTTAGTTGGTGAGAAAGAAGTCTACCACTACCTAAAGCTTGGCTCTTGTATAATATTTTTACTTTAATATTTACCACCTTATATTTGTTCTTGCTTCAGCCAACCTTCGGTTAGCAATGAAAGCTACTTTTTTAACCGACTTCAAAAAAGAAGGAGGTTATCAATTCGTCTGAATGTTCTTTTTTATGTATGTAACCGCAGAACTCAGCCATTTCTGAACCGATATAATTTTTTTTCTTTATTTGAAAGGTTATGCTTTTAGGTTGGTCCCGTTTTAAAAACAGTTCATTATATTAAAAATTAAAGGGTGTCCCCATACAAAATCCTTTTTTTTACTTGTATTAAGAACCGCGTGTCGCTTTAGCTCCCAACGGCAGAAATTAATAAAATAATAAATTTAAAATTTAAAGGGTGTCCCCATAGGTGCCGTAATTTGACCTATATGTGCCTATCTTTTGAACCGTTATTGACAAAACCTTGATAATTTTACAGAATGTCGATTACTATGACCGTTATAATAAAATCTATAAATATTTAAAATTTTAAATTAAAGGGTGCTCCAATAGTTCATTTAATTTGATGTATATGGCCATACTTTTGAACAGTTGTACACAGACCGCAGAAATTTACAAAGAACCTGTATTGCTAGTCAGCTATAACAAAAAGTATAAAATTTGAATTTGGAAATAAAAGGGTGTCCCAATAGTTAATGTAATTCTATGTATGTGGCTAAACTTTTTAACTGTTTTAGACAGACAGCTGAAATTTACAAGGAACCTGTATTACAAAGTCCACTATAGCAAGTATACAATTTGAATTTAGAAACTAGAGGGTGTCCCCATAAATTATGTAATTTGATCTATATGACCCTATCTTTTGAACCGTTAAACACAAACACTTGAAAATTAGGCAGAATATCCACTACTTTCTCTGGTATGATAACAAGTATAAATATTTGGAATTATAATGTAAAGGGTGTCCCAATAGTTCATGTAATTTGATATATATGGCCAAACTTTTGAACCTTTATAGACAAATAGTTGAAATTTACAAAGAATCTTTGTGACTAAGTCCTTTACACCAACAGGTCTTTAATTTAAAATTGTAAATTAAAGGGTGTCCCAATATGAGATGTTATTTGATCTACGTGACCCTATCTTTGAAACTGTTATACACAGAGACTTGAATGGTGTCCCCATAAAAGACGGATGCTGGTAAAAATAGCTTAACTTTTGAACAGTAATAGGGAGAGGCTTGACATTCACATAAACTTTTCTTCTTTTTCCTCTAATTTTGGCTCATATTTCATTTGATTTAAATCTAATTCTTACAGATTACTTCTTACATTTTTAGTTTAAAATTGGTGCCCTTCTATCTGTCGGTTTTTTTTTGCAAGAATTTTGTTTATTTGTTTTCTCCCATCATTCGTTTTTAGTTAAAAAAAAAAATATAAATTCTTATAAAACAAATTCTTAAAATATTATTTAAAAAAGAGCATTTATCATGCACAATTATTATGAAAAATTGAAATTTTTATTTTAAAATTCAGACCTTTTGTAAAAAGGATCAATTCTTTTTAAGAATTTAATTTTATTTATGAACAAAAAAAAAATAATTTTGTATGAGAAATTATGAGCAACTTTATTAAAAATCTACTTTTTGTATAATTTTTGTAAGCTTTAACGCGCTTTAAATTATTGTTAGCAAGAACATATTTATTAAATTGTTTTATTAAAAAAAATTTTTTTTGTCACTAAAAGTATACTTCACTTTTTGTTTTTAATTGAGTTCGAAATATATGCTACGTTAATATTATAATTTAAAGCCTGATTTTTTTTTCAAACTAACACTTTTATCGTTAGCACTTATTCATTTCGCTTTCAACTTTTCACAGAAAATTAAACAAAATCTACATTTAATGATATTTTTGTGGTCCGGTGTTTGCTTTTATTTAATTACCTTTTATATGCTAAACTTTACTTGACCTCATTTAGCTACCTTATCAAACAAAGAACAAAAGGAAAAATAAAAAGCACAAAATTATTCTTTAAACAACATAACAAGGAAGTGTAGAAAGTTATAACAAACTGGCTTAAGCCCTCAACATTGCTGTCTACATTAGCAACATAATTTTCTCTCTCATTGGCAACATCAAATATTTTTTTTTTCATTTTTTACCTTGCGGTTGAACTATTTTGTGGTTCAGTTTAAGGTGCTGAATGTTTTCGAATAACCCTCGAAACTTTCAAACTTAAATAGTAATAAAACATACATATTTGTAGCATTTAACATTTTTGTTGCTGCAGCAACGGTAACACCAACCAAAACTGGTTGTTAAACTCTTTTTAAATATCGGTTGGTTGCAAACTAAACTTGCAACAACAAAAAAGTTTTTTGTTGTTACAAGAATTATGCTGAAAAGTATGCTTTGTTTTTGTGTATATTTTTCATTGTTTACATTTTGTTTTTAAGCCCTAAATGTAGGCTACATTTTTCTTTTCTTTTCTATTTTAATTTTAATTTTAAAATAAAAGTTTCTTAGTTTAGTTGTTAGTGGTTTTGAGGTGTTTATGAATCTGAAAGTAGGAGCTTTGGGATATAGTCCTGATTTAAAAAGTAATTATTTAATCAAGAGTCAAGATGAAGTAAAACATCTAAAAGCTGTTTTGATTGTGTTGATTTTCTTTTGGCTTTAACAATTTATTTATTCTTATTTTTCTTGTCGATTTTCAATTCTATTCTCCTTGAAACATTTCCTTATTTTTCTTTCAGACTATAACGAGGAACCGAGCGGCAGTGGTGCTTTGGCAGGAAGTTTTGATAAGTCCGTTTTACAAATATCCGATTGGTTGACGTGGGAACAAAACATGATCAAAATACAAAGTGTACCAGTGCATGATGTCGATGAGGTACGCATGGCCATAGAAAAACAAGAGGTAAGTTTTATTTCAATCATTAGTATATTCATGCAACATGCCACATTATTATTGTAAATGTCATTACAATTGTGGCAGCCTGTAAAACTTTAAATTAGAAAAAAAAAATTATTTTTTTCTATCGTCGACATACCTCTGCTGTGCTTTTTAATGTTTCACAACAACTTTGTCTTTTGTTAACAATCGTGAAAACAAATCTTTACAGAAAGTTTTACGTGAATTAAAAATGAAAAAGCCACAACTCAATGAATTGGTACACACCGCTGAAATACTAAAGGGTGACATAAAACGTCAGCAGTTACAGGAGAAGGGTAAGTGTAGAATTGTATAAAATACTTATGTTTTTTTTTTGCATACAGTGAAATTTTACTTAAAGTGCGTTTATGTTTAAAAATACTTCGACAACTTGCTTTTGACGCATAACATAACGCCTTATTTTATCAAAATGGATGTAAAAACAGAGATTTGTTTTTTTATTATACATGATGCAATTTTTAATTCAAACTGTTTGAGAATTATTAATGTAAAGAAGTCTTTAAAATATATGCCTGTATAATTAACCCGGCGAGCTTCGCTACACCCATCCACAAAGAATACAATAGACAGTTGGAAGAAAAGTATGGCCAACCTTTAACTCGAAAACGCACGCTGTTTGTCACGACAAAACTGTTTCAGTTTATATAAATGGTACGACGTAATAGCGGAAATAATTCGTTTTTAAAAAACGCTGCTTTCGATTATCTTGTTTGTAATTCTTATACTATATAAGCTAGAAGATCTAGGAACAACATGATTTATTTCCCAGTTTCAAGGGAACTCCTATAAACTTAAGCCGACTGTCAGGTTAATGCAAGTTTAACCAAATTGCACAACTCTCTAAAAGAGTGATATATAATTGTAAATGAGACGAAAAAAAAATAAAATTTTTTTCCCTGCTCTACGATGGTCAACTAAGCCACACATCCAGTTAAACTGAACAAAAAAACAAGTAAAAGTGCTATATTCGGCCGTGCCGAATCTTCTATTTGATTTATACAGACATGTACAACATTATCCATATTGTTGACTCTTTACTTAAATAAATTCGTTTGAGAAAAAATCATTATTCATGGGTTACAAAAATAGAAGACAAATGAAAACAAATTCCGTTTGCGACAATTGTCGCCGTGTTGTCAGCTACTTAATGATATTGAAGCCGACAGCTACATCGTAAACTCTGACATTGTTGTAGAAATACTTATTTTGCTTTTATAAAATTAAAAAACTTTTTCCTCCAAAACTTTTTTTTGCATATGAATTTTTAATATGCAATTTTGTGACATTTTCTTTTGTTGAATAAAATAGAAATTAGCCTAAGTTGACGACAGTCACAACATTTCATTTTTGACAGTTTGTAGTCGGTATTCTGATGATGTCTATGTGTTTAATGCACCTAGGTTTTAAAACAGAGATATCATCTATTTAAAAATCAAACGCATTTAGAAAAATATGTTACTCTATATACACACATATGTACATACATATGTATATTCTTAATATTAAATATATGTTATGTTACAGTCATGATTTTCATTTTCAAAGAAATATTGAAATTTTTGTTTTAATTTTTCGAAAATTGTGTTTTTTGGAAAATTTTTTAAAAAATTTTTTTTCGAATATTTTTCTGTAAAATATCTTTTTGAAAATGCTTTGTATATTTTTTTGTAAATATTTTTGAAAAAAAATAAAAATTTTTTTTTAAAAATTTTTTGAAATTTTTTTTTTAAATTTTTTGAAATTTTTTTTTTTTTTAATTTTATTGAAATTTTTTTGTTAAATTTTGGACCTTTCTCCAATCTATATTGAGTTAGAATGGCCAGACTAAAGCAAAAAGAAATCCTTTTAACTGCTCCTATTTGTCAGTGGGTACCCTGTGGGTCCATTGGCTACCTCTATGCGTATTGCTTTCTATTAAGGTCTCTAATAAAAATCAAAGCTGAAAAACCCTACCAATCTAAAAACAAACAAAAATCGCCCCTCGCAGGGGGTTATTGATCCCCCGAGATCTGTATGCACTCCTTGCGATCTACCTGTCGCAGTCTAATATTTATTTGACAAAAAAAGGCAAAACGGAATCATTAAAGCCGAAAAAAAATTTAAAAAAACGTAAAAAAATATAAGTGGGCGTGCTTTTTGGCCCGTAGCCTCCAAAGGAATGATCCGATGTTGCTGAATTGCAATACCAAAATTTTCGAAACTATGCCTGATAGATTGGTGTGCTTAAATTTTTCGTATCTCTTCTGGTGCCTTGGCAAATGACATTACAACACTAACACGGACAGACGGACAGACGGACATCGCGTAATCAACTTCTCTATGTATAAGGATCCAGAATATGTGCTTTTTAATATAAGTATTTCCATATTTATCAAACTTCTATCAGTTTATGTTACTGACTTATGTTATGTTATGCTACTGTTATTTTAACAGTAGAAGTTCTAAATTTTTAACTCAGAAAAGATATAACCTTGAAATTTTGCCACAATATTTTAAATTAGCCCGCTAGATAAGAAAAAAAATTCCAAAAAAAATTTGCTGAAAATTGTACTTCTTATTTTGAAAAAAACTGGACCCGGGTATCTAAAAATCAGAAATTTTAATTTTAAATTGTTTATAACTCGCACATTTTAAAACATAATTTATAGATTAATATATAACTTTTTAGGTATTAACTAGACCTTTAAGACCCTGTATAACTTTTGAAAATCAAACAAAAATTAAAGATATGCCAGGCTCTAAGAAATTTGCAGGTGCTAGGTACCCTACTTTGAGAATACATAGAGTCAAACCTGGCAAGTGGATGATGCCCATCGTCAAATCTTAAGTTCAGATTCTCCTCTGCTATGCACATGTCATATTTTGGATCAATCGGCCTAGCCCTTTACAAATGGCTGAATTTTTTCCGAAATATTTTGATTCTGCTACACTGTGTGACATCCACTGCTCCCATTCAATCGGTTTTTTTCTTATTAACTTTTTTTTTAATAACTTTGTACCACTCCCGCCATTAATAATTTATGCACATTTTCAAGACTCTACATGTTGTATGGGTGCTACCACGTCCACTGTCCGAGTCCAGCTAAAATTCTACTATGTACATATTAGTATAAGAATTACTTGGAAAAATTTCAAGATTCTACCTATTGCAGATCTCAAGTAGATGATAATAATTTTTTACTTGTTTACAGACAACAATAAAGCGTAAGTTGGATAAGGTTCAAAGAATTGCTTGTATGAGCATATGTGGCGCAATGCGCACTGCTCCAACACAGGCAATTGAAGCAATGCTGGGATTCCTGCCGGTGGACTTATTTATTAGATCAACGGCTGCGATGTCTGCTTTGCGTATGAAGAGTGATGACATTTGGCATCGCTTTGGGCCGAACATCGGTCATAATAGAATCCTGGATTAGTAAGGAGGTTAGGGAAGCTCAAATGCCCATGGAACGCATCATTAGAAGAAAGGTAGTCGAAAGACTGCATCGGACGCTAATTGCGGACGGCGTTATACACAATGAGTGTATGGAGAATGACATCAGTATTTTCACTGATGGTTCTCTTATCGACGGTATTGCAGGAGCAGGTGTACATTCAGTTGAGCTAAACTTGTCCTGTAGTCTTCGTTTGGGGGAGTACGTCTCCGTTTACCAGGCAGAGTTGCTTGGGCTGCTACAGGCGTTGGATAACCTGCTGGAATGTCGGGTGCAGGGAAGAAACGTTCTCATTGCATTTGACAACCAATCGGTTATAAAACGCATGAAGCAGGTGGACGTGTGCTCCAAACTAGTGCTGGAATGTGTTTTAAAGCTTAACAGATGTTCCTCGGTTAACGAGGTAACATTGATGTGGGTTAAAGGAAACATTGGCACTGCTGGGAATGAAGCAGCAAATCAACTAGCAAAAAGGGGATCTGCTGAGAATTTCTGTGGACCAGAACCCAGAGTATCACTGGGTACTGGCCTAATACGAGCAACAGTCCTACAATGGCTGAACTCACTAAACCTGAAAAGGTGGAGGGAGGCTACTACATGTAGACAGGCTCTAATGGTGCTCAAAGAGCCCCTTGGCAGGAGAGCCAGCAAGGTTCTTAGATACAATAGAAGTACCTTAAGCTGGATAACTGCGTTAATGACAGGTCATCGAAACTTCAAGTATCATCTAGCCAAGATGAAAATCGAAGAAGATGATACTTGCAGACTATGCCTGGAAGACGCTGAGACGGTAACGCACACTGTGTGTGAATGTCCAGCACTAGCTAGCGTAAGACTTAGGACCACGGGCAGAAGCTTTTTAAATGTGGATGCCATGGGGGAACTAAGCCTTAGACAAATGCTAGCAATCACTAAAGACACCGTATTGAGAAAGAATGCCGATAATTCCCAGTCGACACTCTGAAATCACTAGAGTCTAGATTAAAGTCTGGTTGTAGCACGAGACTCAATGATAGTAAGATTGCCGCAAGTTATGTCGGTTGTCTATAGTTATTGAGGACGGAAGGGGTCGAAAAGGGACCCATTTAGTAGTGGTCTGCTTCGTTATTCCCCCTACATTAATAATAATAATTGTTTACTTTATATGGGAGGTACCACGCCCACTATTCCCATCAAACCTGTGTTTCGCTAAACTATGTATATTTATAAAGGGGTTACTGGTGCAAAATATTAATGATCTACCTATTATAGTTCTTAAGCTACTTAAAAAAGTGGGAATAAAAGTGGGCATGGTCAATTTTTTCTTAAGTGATGCGATTACCAATGAACGACATTTGATTTTAATTATAAAGATAATTTTATTAAAGCCATATATGTGACTGAAAAATTGCCATTTGCAAACATAGAAAAGGAGTTGAAATATTTAACTTTTTTATCCAAAAAGCCCTGTTTTGTTTTATAACCCAACAAACAATTTAAAGCAAATCTAAATTCAAAACATAATAAAATGCCACGGCGAGAAACTATTAAATTAAAAACTATAGACGCGGTACTATTAATCTATATATATAATAAAACAGTAACTCATTCCCAGTTTGTCTGTCTTTCTCTTTGTGTTCGCATCATGTAAGAACTGTTGGATGGATTTTAACGAAATGTTGTGAGGAGGTACCTTAGTATCCTGATTCCAATATGGGATAATTTTTTTAAGGAAAGATATTTTATTTTCTAGTGAAAGTGGAAAAAAGCACTGAAAGTACGCAGTTATTTTAGTAAGGATGAGACCCTTTATTCAGTAAATACATAAACCATAAGTAAAGCACCAACCCATATGCTTAAACTATGCATATCGGTTAGTGCTTCAGTTATGGTTTAGGTATTTAATTATTTTAGTAGGGATGAGAATCTTTATATATAAAGTAAATACATAAACCATAATTGAAGCACTAACCCACATAGTTTAAGGTGGCACTAAAAAAGTCTTTGCTGTGGATTGCTTTCAAAGTAAATTCGACCAAAATATTGCAAGGACGCCGATGAAGTGGCGGGCACAGCTAGTATCCTAATAAAATTTCCCAGAAGTAAAGCAGAGGTGTTTTCGAGTAGAATATAAAATTCAAATGAGTTTTGAATATTTTTTTATTCTCTATGAGTTGAAATAATAATTTTTACGAATTAGGCGGTAAAATTAAAATGTAGAGAAATACATGGGCAAAAAAAAGGAGGAAGGAAGTCCTTTCACCTTAAGAAGTACGTCGAAGAGTTAGAGAAGCTTTGAAACAAAGCAAAATGTTTATGTATTTGTAAATACTTATTGTATTACCCTCGTATATATATTTTTAATTTCATTTTGGAGAAATTATTTATACAGAAATCCCTTCGTTAATGCCCTATTATTTTCCTTGCAATTTTCTTGATTCTAAATTCCTAAAAACACCATAAACCTGTATGTAAACAATGACACAGACATGCATGAGCATGTTAGAAAAAACACAAAAACAATAATACAAAAGAATTGCAAAACAAAATTTACACAAGAAAAAATTAAAAATAAAACTGCATCTAAAATAAACCACAAAACATAGAAAACATATTTAAAATGGGAGTGAGGTGGGAGGAGTGCTGCATAAAGAAACAATAAAATAACGAGTGTGCAAAGTTCAAAAACATAAGATTGACACTTGAAAAGTGCACAAAAGCAAATAATACAACAACAGCAACAACACAAATAAACAAATTCAATAAAACAGTGGGGCCAAGCCAATAGCAACAACAGTGGCAATATCAATATTTTCCTTTACTCTTACTATTTATTATTCACTCATCTGCTCCTCTCAACCTTTAAAGAGCGAGAAATATAAACACTTGAATGTTTACTCGTACAATAACAAAAAACCATGATAAAAGTGCCAAGACAAACAATAAGATGTTAAAAGAAAACAAGAAAAGGAATACTGAGTAAAATGGGAAACGGAATTTGTTAACAAAAAGGAAGTTGTAGTATTTTCTCTTTCAACATTTATTTCAACTTTTCTACTTTGACTTTCCATTGCGTATGGTGAAGTTGTGGTGTGTTGTGTTGTTGTTGGTGGTGGTGGTGGTGGCCAAGTGTTTTCGTTTACCACCTTTTCTTTGGTTTAAAGCGATTTTTTCAATTAAGGTGTGTTTGGTTTGATAAAAAGAAAAAAAAATATATAAGCAAATGAGAAATTGATATTGCGAAATGTTTGGCAAAACTCCTGTTTCTAGAAAATTGCTTTTAAATAACGGCCTAATGGCACATGTTGTTGTCTCTGCTCATTTATATCATTTTTTTAAATTTGTCAGTTCTTTTTTAAAAACCATATTGAGCAACAATTTTTCCTTTACCTTTTCAACCCTAGTTAGGCTATGATGCGCGACCTAATCCCTACGATGGCCACTTATTAACCCACTTCGATGATAAAAGCTTTGACATAGTCTATAGCTTTATCCTACTATCGCAAACGATAACTAATCGACGTTACAGTCTTACAGTTTTTACGTTTTTCGCGAGTTTGTTCAATAAAGTCGTCATTGATATTTTCTAGCTGTTTAACTTTAAAGATACTAGTTTCCGCTAGATGTTTAAACGCCGTACGCTTAACAGATCTGGCAACTCTCGAATTACCAATTAAAGGTTTTAATTGATTTCAGATTAAAATTTAATTAAATAATTAATTGATGCAATTAATTGTTTAATTAGTATTTTTTGTTCTGTTTTAACCAAATATATGTACATTTGCATCAATTAAAAAATTAATTGAACTTTAATTTAAAACTGATTAAAACCTTTAATTGGTAAACAAAATTTTTCTGTGCAGTTTCAAAGAATTTAATTTTCTAATCCTACGGCTCATATTCAATGTCTTCCAAATGGGTCCGCTAAAGCCCCTTCTTTAAATAAATAATTAAGGACGTTACTGCAACAGAACAATACTCTCTTGGGTCTGTTTTTAACTTGTCTTCATTCCTCAGAGCTTAACTGTAGTCTACCTTTTTAATGAATTGCTTTTCGTAGTATAAGAGTTTACCAGTCCCTAAGGCTTGTAAGGGACCCAAATCTAACAGATAACGATGTTCGACGTTAGACCAGTTGCATAACACACTGGTATTACCGGAAACAGTAGTCCCAAGGATGACAAGTTTCTGCTCTTTTGTAAGTAATTACCGTCGCTCTCGTTCTAATTTAGAAATTGTCCCCTAGTTCATCTGCATCTACTTGGGGATTTCGCTTTTTTAATGGATTTACAAATGAAATGAAGTTCTCTATATCTTTTCAATCTTCATAGTCTGCTTAGTTCGGTTTACTCCTAACCTGATATTGTATAAATCAAACGCATCTACCGGTTTTACTAAATTGTTATCATGTCAAAAATAATTATTTAAATACTTTTTCTCAAGAGTGGCACTTTGCTTTCAAATACTCTTATTTTAAAGTCATCCGTCTATTCATGAGTGTTTTTTACACATTTTATTTGAAATACATTTTGAAAAAATTGCATGTTTTGACATCATTATTTCTATAACACGAGTACATATGCTGCTTCTTGTCATTTACACTCGCACTCTCTCTTCCTAACTAGTGCCATTAAATATAATAATAATCGTACATAGAGTCCATGATTACTTCAAGTCGCTCGTAATACAATTTCATCCTTGATTTATACAATCAAAACTCGTGTTTTTTATTGTTGTATTAAGGACTGATTTACATTTTAAATACATGACCACTCATGACGCTGATGATGTTGACGACGACGACGACGATGATGATAAAAGCATGCGATACCATGTTACCACATATTGACTATCAACATGTGTTGTTGAACAAAACATGACATTACAACAATAATTACAAAATATAAAACCATAATTTAAGATTTTATGCGATTGAATGCACAAATAACTTGGGAAAATAAATGAGACGGCAGATAGATTATTGGATTAATAGAAAATTAATAATAAATATTTTACAAATATGTACTAATGTTAAAATGAATCGCATAAGACGGATTTTTAACGAATAAAAGTTTATTCGGTTTCGAAAGTTTTAACAAAACGGATTTTTCTTATAACAAGAATTAATTTAATTAGTTTTCTAAATTAATCGATTAATTTTTTTTTCAATAATCGTATTTTTTAATGTTAAAATGAATCGAATAAAGCGGGTTTTTAACGAATAAAAGTTTATTCGGTTTTGAAAGATTTAATTAAACGGATTTTTGTTATAATAAGAATTAATTTAGTTTCTTAAACGCGTTGATTTTTTTTTCAATAATCGTATTTTTTAACCGGATGAAAATAACTCGTTAAAAGAACCGAATAAACTTTATTCGTAAAACCTAAATAAAAATGACCAGTGGAAATAGTATTTTTCAAAAAAAAAAGAATGCCTACAGTATTCAATTATTTGATTCGATGACAATTTTATTCGATTATTTTTAGGATTTTTAAAAAGAGTCGATTATTTTACTCTTTTAAAAAACCAAATATTTAAACATTAAAAATTCTTAAATAATTAAAAATAAACCTAAAAATTTTTTCAATTAATTTAAATAGTTTTTATTCGAATTAAAAAAAAATATTCAATTAAAAGTGCAATTTTATTCAAATAAACATTAAAAGAAATATATTTGAATTGCTACGCGAACAAGATTTTATAAGTTAAAATAAATGTTCTAACAAAATTTGTAATCGATTTAATTATCGAACTGTTAAATGTACCGATTAAATTTTATTCGTAAGACCTAAATAAACATTACCACTGAAAATACTATTTTTCAAACTAATAAATGCCAAGTCTATTCAATTATTTAAATCGATGAAAATTTTATTCGTTTATATTTAACCGAATAAAATTTTTATTCGATTATTTTTTAACCGAATAAAATTGTACACCTTAGAAAAACCAAATAATTAAAACATTAAATATATTTCAACTACACAATTAAAAAATCATAAATTTTTTTCTTTACAAAATTACCAAAAAGTTTTTTTATTTTATTTTAATAATTTTTAATCGAATTAAAAAAAAAAGTTTCATAAAAATTAAAATTTTTAAAGTAAACATTAAAATCATTTTTTAAACGAAATCTATTTGTTTTGCTATGCGAACACGATTTTATATGTTAAAAAAAAAACGTTCCAACAAAATCTGTAATCGATTAAATCATCGAACTATTAAATGAACCGAATAAATTTTATTCGTAACACCAAAATAAACATTACCAGTCTAAATAGTATTTCTAAAAAAAAACTAAAAAATGCCAACTCTATTAAGTTATTTGAATCGATGAAAATTTTATTCGATTATTTTTCAACCGAATAAAATTTTACACTTAAGAAAAACCAAATAATTAAACATTAAATATATTTTAACTATACAATTAAAAGATCATAAATTTTTGTTTCCTTACAAAATTCACAAAAAATATTTATTTTTATTTTAAAAATTTTTAACGAATAAAAAAAAGTTCAATAAATTTTAATATTTTATTTAACTACACATTAAAATCACGATTTAAAAAAATCTATTTGATTTTCTATATGAACAAGATTGTATCCGTTAAAAAATGTTCTAATAAAATTTGCAATCGATTCATTACTTTATTCGAAATTCAATATTCGGTTTAAAATTAACTTATAATTTACAGAATTTTTCTACATAACTTCTGTATTTAATTATGTTACACTTAAGTTACGATTTAAAAAAAACTATTCGAATAAACATATTTATATCAAGTGAACCACGGAAAGCTATTCAATATAAACAACGAATAAACGTTCGATTAATATTATTCGGCTTAAAACTAAGTGTCCCTGAGCTTATTTTCATACGAATAAAATTTAATTCGTTAAGAAGTTACTGTACTTTAAAATGTCTTAACCATAATTGTATATTTTTTAATTGGTGAAGTCATTTTTATATTATTATATTATTTCATACTTTATTATTGTATGTTTCTTTTCGAATATTAATATTATTCGATTATTAATATTCGAATTTAATTTTATATCAAGTTTCGGTAAAACGAAAATTTTCTGAATCGAAAAGACAATTATATAAGATCAAATAAATAATATTCCATTAAATAAATTAGACATTGAATAGATAAAATGAATAAAGAAAAGTAATATATAGAAATTTATTCGATAATAATTATAAGATTTTTTCTAGACTTACAGCTTTTTTATTCTCCTTTATTTATCTTTTACATAAATTGTATTGCGGTTAAATCATTTATAAATTTTTATATACTCGAATAATTTATATATACTCGAATAATTTATATAATCAAACGCTATTTAAACTGAACTTAATAATACTGACAGTATTTCACTTACTGGCGGAACACATCCAATACACCTAATATTAAACACTAATTTTACAGGAAAGTTGTGGAAAATATATTCGTTAAAAAAGGAAAAAACTTTACTCGAATAAAATTATTTGAATAATGTTGAGTGTAGCTAGCTAGTTCTGCTATTTTTTGCCTTGTTAAAAATAAGTAAAATGACTTTTTTTGTTTAACTTTAGTTTTTATTCCGAGTAAAAAAAAAATTATTCGATTAAAAATAAAATTGTAATACAAATTTTATTTTATTTTTAATAAAATTTTAATTACATAACTAAGATAATACAACTTGGTAATTTTACTTAGCCAGAAAAACTCGAAAATTTTAATCGTTTATAGAATGTACGAATATTTTTTCCTTATTCGAATAAATTTTTAATGGACGTACTATTAGCATTATTCCTTGTTAAATCATAAACCAGATATGTATAATGATATATTATTTAATTGTTTTTATCGTATCTTTGCTCGTAAAACTGGATTTTTATTACGAATAAAATTTTAATCGTCTTAATTATGTAAGGGGTTTTATTATGTTATTCCATATTTTTCGACTAAACCATTAAAATTTCATGCAAGGAAGAGTAATTAATGTTTCGTCTATATATGTATATATGTTTTAGTATGTGTGCTACCTTTTTTTTAGCCAGTTTTATTTTACAACTTTCTTAACTGGTTTTTGGTGTTTTAAACTGCTTTCTTTTCTTTATTTTTCTATTGTTGTACTTTGCCGTGGCTACCACTATTTACTGCAGACATAATAACTGTATTGTTATTAAGACTTTTGTTAAGTACAGATTTACTTTTTATGGACTACAATCTCAGTCTTTCAGTAATGATTTAATGTATAAGTGTATGAAAGTGCAATATGGTCTGTGTGTGTGTGTGTGTGTGACTGAGTATATGAGTATGTGTTAAAACAATTAAACCAAATATAGGAATGTATAATATACGAATGTTTGTATGGATTATTTTTTAGACGTCTACCACAACTAGTGTTTGTTAACTAAACAATGGGACAATGTTGTACCCTTCATGTGCATTCGTTTCCTTTGGTATCAGTTTATGGTTGAAACACACACGCACATACAAATGTAATGTGTTTTCATACTTAGCTCGTATCTTGTTTTCAAAATTATTATCGTTGTTGCTGTTTATTTGTTAACCACAATTCCATTTGTACTCATAAGTTACCAAAATAAGAAACAACAAAAAAAAGGACAGAAGCACACATGTTGTGACATGACTATAGAGCGATTATTTACTGCATCATGATTTTCTTCGTCTTTAGTCTTGCCACCAGCAGTAGCACAAACGTGACAACACAATATAACTTAATTGTGAAACGTCAAACGAAAAAAACTAAAATAAAAAGTTCTTAAAACTTACTTAAACCTTTCCTTGCCTTTAGTGTTGCCATTAAAAAGGGCTGCACCTAGTTAACCTTAAGGTGGTTAATTAAAAGTGGACTTGGCAAAAGGCAATGAACGGTGAGGGATAGTTATAATTGCCCAAAAAAATCCTTTTTAGGTATAAAATAAAAGTGGGTAATTAAAAAGAGATTTAAATTAGTTGTAGATTTTAATCGATTAAATTAAGAGTTTTTATTCGTTTCAAATAAATATTTTAGTTTGTTAATTTTTTATAAATATATTTCTTTTAAGTCATACAAATACCTAATAAATTTATTTGAGTACTTAATCAATTAATTCGAATAAATATTTGTTTCAGAAAACAATGATTCGCGATTAAACCCTATTTTAAGTCTTTAACACAAAGTAATATACTTAAAATTAATCTTAGAATGTTGCTACTAAAAGTAATTGAAAATTTTATTGAAAATTTTATTGTTCCTTCGTCACACTAATTATAAAAAAAAAATTTTTTTTGAATACTACATAAACCTTGATATTCGCTTGAAAATTTGTTAATTTATTGATTTAATTGTTTTAAACAATTTAACAATTGTTCGTTTCTTTTAAATGAAAAAAAAAAATAAAGAACTAACAAATTATTGAGAACTAGGCAAAAAAAATTAAGAAGCGAATAATAACTCGAATAATTATTGGAATAATTATTCGAAAATTTAATCGAATAAAATTTTATTTAATTGAAGGAAAGATTAAAATAAAACTCGAGGTTTTCTCAGGGTTGTTAAACGATTCGCTAGTTCAGTAAAGGTATACCCTGATCGTTTTACCCAGCTTTTACAGATTATAATAAATGATACCTGCCTGATACCACGTATTTAGACCACTGTTGTGGTGCCATTGATATTTGGCTTTGTTTATGGTTGAGCGGGCTTTACATAAAATTTTCTGCATTTTGGAGTATAATAATAGATATACTTTCTATCGCCCGGAACCTTTCTATGTGTCTTGTCGTCAGTTCTGATAAAAATAATATATCTAATAATATATATCTAATAATATATATAATAATATATCTAAGAATATATCAATATATCTAAAAAATTAATCGATTAAAATACCGAATCAATTTATAACTATTAATTGCATTTATTCCAATTCATTGGCTTGCTGTAACGTCATAATAGTACCCAATTTATTATTTTAAAGTTTTTCGACTATTTATTCGGTTTTTATTCGATTATTTCTTAAGTTATTTTATTCGATAAATTATTGGAAAAATGGAAATGATACAAATTCCTTTTTATGGAAAGATATAATACTCGTAACTAGTTTTTTATCCTAGTTTTTCGTATAACTAATCGAGTTCGATTCTTATTAAATTTTTGATGCCTAAAATTGAAGCTCGGATTTCGGCGACATTTGGTTTCAGCAAGACGGCGCGACTTCCCACACATCGCATTAATCAATGGATTTATTGAGGGAACATTTCGGTGAGCACATAATTTCACGTTTTGGGCCGGTCGATTGGCCAACAAGATCGTGTGATATCATACCGTTAGACTTTTGCCTGTGGGGATATGTAAAGTCTAAGTCATCGAAAAGTGGACTCAACGGATGGACCATCTGCGACGTAGCAACGGCCAACATTTGATAGACATAATCTTCAAAAAAGTGATAATAAAAACATTCTCTATTAAATTTTGAATTTTCTGTATTTTTTTCTTTAAAAAAGTAGGGAACCTCGAAATGGATCACGCGTTATTAATGGTATTAAATGCTTAGTTTATTATCCAAACAATAAGTTATTCAGCTTTTATTATATTTTTCTGTTATTTATCGAGAAAATGTTCCCTTTGGTAACCCATATTCACGAGTAATTATTTTGCTCTTATTCCTTTTTGAGAATCGTAATAATATGTACGTTTTCCTACCATTTGTATATACTTTTATTCGAATATTTGTTCGTTTTATTTCTAGAATAATTAAAACACAGAATTGGCAAGAATCGTTAGTTAGTTAGTTATGAATTTTTAATATATCTAAAGTGCACAAGATAATTTTTTGTCACACAAGTTACCCATATTTATGTCATTTCTTACCTATAGTTTTTAAAAGGTTCGAAAAATAGATTTTGCGAACAAAAGTAAAATAAATTTTCGGTTTTTACACCGATAGTTACTCGTTCTTTCATTCGATTATTCGTTTATATGAATAATTATAATAATTATTTATTACGTGAAGTATTAGTTATTATTTTTCTTAATTTTTATTCGAGTTAATATTCGATTAAATATCCGAATAATTATTCGAATAATTATCCGGGTTATTTTTCGAATTTTAACTTTTTAACATCTATTCTCATCTCTTTTGTTTAACATCTATTCTCATATTTTTTGTTTAATTTTTCCTATCTATCATCCGTATCATCGTAATAATATGTATTTTTTTCAAGCAAATTATCTTTATTTATTCGATTTATTTATTACCTTAAGTTTTTAAGCGAGCGAGTAGATTAACTTTTCCGTTTTTTTATACCGACAGTTATTCGTTTTCTTAGCCGAATATTCGTTTAATGGAATAATTATTTATTATGCGAATTATAACTTGTTGATTGATTGCTTCTCTTAATTTTTATTCAAGTTAATATTCGATAAAACATCCGAATAATTATCCGGTTTATTATTTGATTATTTAATTTTTAATATTTCTTCTCATCTCTTTGGTTAAATTTTTCCTAATTATTCTTGCTTATCGTTCACCAATTTTTTTCCTGTTGGATCTATTTATAACTAAAACTATTCAATATGTCTATTGCTTAGCGCTTAAATCAAAGAAGAAATTGTAAATATTACTGTACTTCGAAGCCACTACTAACTGCGTTGTGTGTGTGTGTTTTCCATTTTTCCTTTTTAGCTACATTAGAATTAAGAAAATGTTCCCTTTGGTAACCCATATTAACGAGCAATTTTATGCCCTTTCTGAGAATCGTAATAATATGTATGTATGTACTAGCAAGTTACCGATATTTTTTCGAATTATTACCTCAAGTTTTTAAACAGGTAATAGCACAAATTTTACCAACAATAGTAGAATAAGTTTTCGTTTTTTTTATCCGAATATTCGTTTAAAGGAATAATTATAATAATTATTTGTTATAATTTTAATAATTATTTATTGTGTGAATTATTGCTTTTCTTAATTTTTATTCGAGTTAATATTCGATTAAATATCCGAATAATTATTCGAATAATTATCCGGGCTATTATTCGATTATTGAATTTTTAACATCTATTCTCATCTCTTTTGTTAAATTTTTCCTAATTATTTTTGCTTATCTTGCACTAGTTTTTTTCCTATTGGATGGATTTATAACTAAAACTAATCAATATCTTTATTGCTTAGTGCTTAAATCGAAGAAGAAATATTACTGTGCTTCGAAGCCACTACCAACTGCGTTGTGTGTGTGTGTTTTTTTCATTTTTCCTTTTCAGCCACATTACAAAATCATGATAATAATAAGGCTTATTGTTACTTTATCCTGCTAAAAAGTTCGTGGTTTGTTTTTGATTTTTTTCTGTGTTGTAGTTTATTAAAGTAGAACTTTTTTTTCACTATTTCTGTTAAGCAAACTTTTTCCCCAGGTTTAATTTTCAGTTTAAATTTTCCGTATTCGAAATGAGTTTTAATTAGCAGCCTTTGTTGGTAATGTAAAATATGAAAAAGCTGGTAAATATTTTTTAAATGTAAAAAAAAACTCTCTCTTTAAGGTTGGGGGGGTATGTTGAAATAATAAATTATGCCAGTTTGTGAAAGTAGTAAGTAGAGTTGTGTGTGGAAACAAGTGAAAAATATGACTCTTAACCCATAATTTACCAATTAAATGCAAAATAAAGTGTGCTCACACTGCACGCTTAAATACTTTTTAACTTCCTGCAGCTAAATACAGTCACTTCATATTACATATGTCGTATGTATGGCACAGTTTAGTTTTATCCTTCTTCCTTAATACTGCCTTGCTGCTGCTAGTAGTATTTAGTCAGTTCGTCAGCTAAGTCATTCATTCGTTGCCTCTTGAATTGAGTGAACAAGATTTGTTGTGTTTTTCTTTTCTCGTTTTTTTTTTTATTTTTTATTTGACTAAATAATGTCAATGAGTTGTTCATTCTGCAGAATAAAATATTCTTTGATAAATTAACTTTGGTAATGATTTTTGGATTCATATTTTTAAAATCCATCATCATTTATTTTTGCCATTTTGACATATTAGATGCAATAATTTCTTAAAATATTCTATTAGTCTTAATTGATATCAAGCATATTTTTATAAACTTTCAGGGTTTCATACCACCCAAAGGGTAAAAACATAACCCTTAGTTGAAATTTTCACACAATTTGTATTATTGTGGCCGATATTACAAAAAAAAACAAAATACTAACAACATAAAGGGTGTTCCGAAAGTGCCGTGCTATTTGCGTATATGCTTTTATTTCATCAAGTTTAGGAGGCAGGCACCTAAAATTTACGCACAGTAATTAAAACTAAGTTTGTTATATAAACAAGTATAAAAAATACACCTAAAAATTAAAGGGTGTTCCGCTAGTGACGTGATTTGCTTGTAAAGTGTTTTTTATATAAGTTGCAATAAAACAACGATGGATTATTCGATTGACATGAATATTATTTATCCGAAAAATAATCTTGTGGCATTACATTTTAAATATGATTTCTGGCATATGACCGCCATGGCCGGCGCGGATGTAGTCCAATCTGGACGTCCAATTTTCGATGACTTTTTCCAACATTTGTGGCCGTATATCGGCAATAATACGGCGAATGTTGTCTTCCAAATGGTCAAGCGTTTGTGGCTTATCCGCATAGACCAATGACTTTACATAGCCCCACAGAAAGTAGTCTAGCGGTATTAAATCACAAGATCTTGGAGGTAAATTCACAGGTCCGAAACGGGAAATTAGGCGGTCACCAAACGTGTCTTTTAATAAATCTATTGTGGCACGAGCTGTGTGACATGTTGCGCCGTCTTGTTAAACCACATCTCCAAGACATCATGGTTATTCAATTCAGGAATGAAAAAGTTAGTAATCATGGCTTTATACCGATCACCATTGACTGTAACGTTCTGGCCACCATCGTTTTTGAAAAAGTACGGACCAATGATTCCAGTCAGTTTTTCTGGATGTAACGGTGTTTCGACATACACTTGAGGATTACCTTCACTCCAAATGCGGCAGTTTTGTTTGTTGAAGTAGCCATTTAACCAGAAGTGCGCTTCATCGCTAAACAAAATTCGCTTTTGAAAATCGGGAACAAAGGTACTCTCGTTTTGGGCACTATTTGCAAGCGTTGTTCAGGCGTGAGTCTATTCATGATGAATTGCCAAACCAAACTAAGAATAAATCACTTGACAGCTGTTGAATCGGTCGTCATCTTGAAAAGTAATGCCAACTTAAAGTTCTATACTTTTATAAAAAACACCCTTTATATGGCCTAATTTTTTAACCAGAAAGGATATTAATATGGCCGCTATAGCAAAAAATGCTAAAATATATAGGGTTTGCCCAAAATGACGTGTTATTTCTTGAACTGTATGAGGCAGATACTTATAATTTTGCACGCAGTCATTAAAACTATATTCGCTATATAAACAAGTATAAAAAATTGAACCTTAATATTAAAGGGTGTTCCGATAGTTACGTGATTTGCAGGTATATGGCCAAAGTTTTCAACCATACTAGGTAGACTTTTAAAATTTGCTCTCGACGTATAAGAAATAATAAAAATTAAAAGATGTTCCAATAGTGACATGGCCTTATTTTTTGAAATTCTCACAGAATGTGTATTACTATGACTACTATAAAAAATAGTAAAAATTAAAGGGTGTTCCGACAATGACATGATTTGTACTTATATGGTGTTATTTTTTTAACCATAGTAGGTAGAATCTTTAAAATTTTACAGATGTTTTGACACGGCAGCTATAATAATTACCCAAATTTAAAGGGTTTTCCGACTGAGACATGTTTTTTACGTATATGCCTTTTTTGTAACCATAATAGGTTGTTTCTTGATATTTTCATAAGAAATGTATTACCATAGCCGCTAAAAGAACAAGACTTCAAATTTAAAGGGTGTTCCGATACTCACGCGTTTTTCGCGAATATGACTTTATTTTTTTAACGTTCATTTATACAGTGTATAAAATTATGCAAAAAATATAAAAAATTAAAATAAAGGTGACACAAAATTACCTATGTATATAGCCGTATTTTTGAACCGGAATGAGAAGACACTTTAAATCTACACAAAGTATGTATAATTTGTCCTCTAAAAACAGTACAAAAATTGAAGGGTGTTTTGATAATGCGATAGTTTTACTCTGATCTTTTATTTGAACAGTAACAGAGTAACACTTAAAATTCCTACAGATTATGTTTTATAATATCTTTTATAACAACCAGTAACGAAAATAAAATAAACATTTTTATGTTGCTAGTTTTCGCGAATTTGAGGAATTTGGCCTTCTCTTTTAAACGTTATAGGCAGCTCCCTTTTTTTTTTTGAATAATTACTCGGAGATGGATACTTCCATACAAAGTAAATATATAAACTATCTAAAATATCACTATCATTATATCACATCACTATAAAAACAAGTAAGAGTACGACATTCGCTAATGCCCAAACGATTTTTTTTCAATTTTATCGGAAATTTTTTGTAAAAATTTTATCGGAAATTTTTTGTTAAAATTTTATCGGAAATTTTTTGTAATAATTTTATCGAAAATTTTTTGTTAAAATTTTATCGAAATTTTTTTGTAAAAATGTTTTGTTAAAGTTTTTCATGTTTTTACAAATCGAAAATTTTTTTTAAAAATTTTATGGAAATTTTTTGTTAAAATTTTATGGAAATTTTTTGTTAAAATTTTATGGAAATCTTTTGTTAAAATTTTATGGAAATCTTTTGTTAAAATTTTATGGAAATTTTTTGTTAAAATTTTATGGAAATTTTTTGTTAAAATTTTATGGAAATTTTTTGTTAAAATTTTATTGAAATTTTTTGTTAAAATTTTATGGAAATTTTTTGTTAAAAGTTTATGGAAATTTTTTGTTAAAATTTTATGGAAATTTTTTGTTAAAAGTTTATCAACAAATTTTAATGAAATTTTTTTTTAAAATATTGTTAAAATTTCAAAATTTCATTGAAAATTTATTGTAAATATTTTATGAAAAATTTTTTTTTGAATTCTATCGAATTTTATTTATAAAAATTTTTTGTTTAAAATTTTCATGTTTTTACAAATCGAAAATTTTTTGTAAAAATGTTTTATAAAAATTTTATGGAAATTTTTTGTTAAAATGTTATTGAAATTTCTTTTTTTATTTTTTTTTTAATATATTGTAAAAATTTTATCGAAATTTTTTTTTTTAATTTTTTTGTAAAAATTTTTTGTTAAAACTTTTCATGATTTTACAAATCCAAATTGTTTTTGTAAAAATTTTTTCTAAAAATTTTATTGAAATGTTTTGTTAAAATTTTATTGAAATGTTTTGTTAAAATTTTTTGTAAAAATTTTATTGAATTTTTTTTTTAATTTTTTTGTTAAAATTTTGTTAATAAATTTTTGTAAAAATTTTATCGAAAATTTTTTATACAAATTTTACGAAAATTATCGGAAAAATATCGCAAAAATTTGATGGAAAATTTTTGGAAAAACTTTATCGAAAAATTTTTGGAAAAACTTTATCGAAAAATTTTTGTAAAAATTTTATCGAAGTTTAGGTTAAGCAGGCAGCCACATAGAAAATAAAGCAAAGACGGCACACTTGGGTCCAAGATGTTGGTCTCTTTGTGTTACCTGCATAGTTAAAGAAATAGGAAGAGAGTGACAAGGGAGAGTGAGTGGCAGATGTGTTCTAGACTAACGTGGGTACCTGCCACATTGGCTTAATCCCACTTTGTAGTAACGGCGCAACCTACGATAACGTGCCCTGTGTAAGGGGCACGATATACGTAATTCAGGTGTGTCGCACAATCGCAGTGAGTAGCAATTCTTAGAACATGGCAAGCCTAGACCCATGTTCTAACCTCTAGCTTAGGGGTTGGAGCCTACCCAACTCCTTCTGTTAAGAATGCAACAGCACATTTTGATCAACAATGCATCCCTTCTGCATACATCGATCTTAAATCACAGCCACCACGTGTACCCCCGAAGGGTACCTCACCAATAACCGGTCACAGAGACAGGGGACTGTCTGTGGGGCCACCGATTCTCGTGGTACCAGTCGTTTGGGCACTGGTCGGGCCTCGAAGAGAACCCGCGATTTAAATCACAGACCTTTTCTTCCAGATTTGGGTTCCAGGAACCCTAGCGTCTTGTGCCCCTATTTTCCCCGAGTGAACCGCGTCAAAGCATTTGCAATTTCCTGCAGTGACAGTTGGAACCCCCGGGGGGGGGGGGGAGTGAGTGACAGTAAAATAGGCCAACAGGCCGAGAGGGGGATGCCACAATAGATGTCTATGGCGTCATCATGTATCAGTGTCCCCTTTTTTATCGAAAGTTTTTTGTAAAAATGTAACATATTTGTTTTGTAAAAGTTAGGACCCTCCTGCAATCTATATTGCGTTAGGGGGTCATACTAAACCCTTTAGATTCCTAACAGAGGGAACCACAAAAGTTTCAAGAAGAAGCCTACAAATAGATACATATTAAAATATATAATTTACATTTTTAAATAAAGATCAATTAATAAAGTTAAGGAAAAGTTTTTTGAAAAAACCCCTCTTCTTAACTTAAATTAAACTTGTCTACTGGGTAAAAACAAATGTTTATTGAATTATTTTTTTTAATTATTTTTCGCATATATTTTTATATATTTTTTGCATATATTTTTCTTAAAAGCTCAAACTAACCTTCCTCAATTATACCCTTTAATTTGTTAAATATTTCCATTACAAATCCATTAATTTAATTACTTTTCATTTAATATTTGTGAAATATCTTAAACCTTCATTTAATAAATTATAAAAAAGAAAAAAAATAAATTTTCCTTGTTTGATAATTTCTGTCCATTATGAAATATTTCTCCCATTTCCATAAAACCTGATGATGAAGATGGACCGACCTTTACTATTGTTTTTGTTCATTCATAGCTTCATTTCAGAGTACTTTTGTATACCAAGAACCAACCTTCTCACTCGTATATTGAATATGAAATATCCATTTATGTTTTAAAAAGAAAAAAAAGGGAAATGAAAAACTAAGTTTAACAAACAGCAGCAGGCAGGCAGGCAGGCAGTGGCAAACTTAATGGTTAAATTTCCGCTACATTTGCTTATCATACAGACGCGCATACACACTTACGTACATACTCAAACACACTCTCTAATAAATATTAAAACAAAAACAATGAAAACAACAACAGCAGTTATTTCCAACAAAATGCATTTTATTATTTTAGACTGAAAAGAAAAAGCCGAAAACAAAATATAAAATAATAAGTTTTTTTTTTGTAAAACAACATACTAATTTAAAGTTAAAATATGAGGCGCATGAGCACCACTTTAATGAGCAAACAGCGAAGAGAAAAGTACAGAAGAGAGAGAGAGAGAGAGAATTAGTTAGAAAATTTACTGAGAAGAATTATAAAGGGGTGTATGGGTGGAAAATGCCATGTAATAATTCAAGAGTTTTTTGGGTACTTTATCTAAGGCCTCAAAAAGTACCAATAATTAAAAGAGCTAATAAGGAATTGAATTGAAGTATGAATGTCTGATTTGGCAAACCTATTAACTTCTTTTCAATATTCAGTTACATTTTTTTTATGGTTTTTCAAATTCTTGCATTGCTAATGGATATGAAATGTCTTTTATATTACAGATTGTTCCATGATCATAATAGAACAATCTGTACAGTAGCGTTCTTCCCTATATCTACTGTTACATTGCTTTTTTATTTTATAGGCGGGATACCGAAGAAGACCGCAAAAGAGCCGTTTTACGAAAAACAAATTACTTTGTGAAATAAGGACCATTGAAAAATCTCATTTCAAAAATACTTTTAATAAAGTTCCTTTTAAAAAAGTATTAGGTACTTTTTAGAAAAGTAAAAGGTACTTTTTCAAAATGTAAAATGTACTTTTTAAAAAAGTATTTTGAAAAAAAGAACGTCTAAAAAAATAAAGTAAAAAAAAAGAATGATAAAATTAAAAAGGTACCATTCAAAAGGTCAATTCATAAAAAGTACTTTCTAGAATTACATTTTAAGATTTGTATTTAGAAAACAGATTATTTGTATTTTAAAAAGGTCCCCAAAAACTTGTTGTAGTATAATTCGTCACTTCCATAATTAGGTGGTTGGTTTAATGTGGGTGGGAGTGAGGGTGAGTGTGATTTCCGAGTTTTTATTTCAAAAAAGTAGTTTTTGGAATAAGGACCATTAAAATATCTCATTTTAAAAACCCTTTAAATAAAGTTCCTTTTAAAAAAGTATTAGATACCTTTTAGAAAAGTAAAAGGTACTTTTTAAAAATGTAAAATGTACTTTTTAAAAATGTAAAATTTACTTTTTAAAAAGTAAAAAGTACTTTTTAAAAAGTAAAAAGTACTTTTTAAAAAGCAAAAAGTACTTTTTAAAAAGTAAAAAGTACTTTTTAAAAAGTAAAATATACTTTTTAAAAAGTAAAAGGTACTTTTAAAAAAAATAAAAGGTATTTTTTAAAAAAATAAAAGGTACTTTTAAAAAAGTCAAAGGTACTTTTTAAAAAAGCATTTTGAAAAAAAGAACGTCTATAGAAATAAATGAAAAAAAAAGAATTTAAAAAAAAATAAAAAAAAAATTCAAAAGGTACCATTCAAAAATCAGTTCATAGAAAGTACTTTCTAGAATTATATTTTAAGGTTTGCATTTAGAAAAAAAAACTTATTTGTATTAAAAAAGGTCCCCAAAAACTAAAATTTCTTCCAAAATTAGGTGGTTGGTTTAATGTGGGTGTGAGTGAGGGTGAGTGTGATGTCCGAGTGCCTGTGCATGTGAACTGATATAAAACTGATAACAAATTTTCATGTTTAGTCTATGGTGGAATTTTAGATTTTTTTTTAACCAAATAATAGAAATTTTGGTTGCCTTTACCGCTGCAGCAGGTATTTAACCCTCATGGAGCAGACAAAAATAAACCCAAAGAGAGGTGTGTTGCATTAAGGGTGTTTATGTTGTGGATGGTGTGGTGAGAAATTTGCTTTCCAGTTGTCGTCATGATTAAAACCAAAGAGTAAGATTTAAAGCAACACAACCAGTTGTAGTTTAATAAACGTAACGTACATTTGTGGGGGATTTTTTCATAAGGAAAATTTCACCGCAGACTTGCAGACGTTTCTTGAAAAAGCATAAACGAAAAATAGTTAAAGAAAATTTTATAAATTTATTAAAAATACCCAAAATGGTTGTGATTACTCAAGCAAATATCAGTGAAAAACAAAAGAATTAAATAAATAAAAAATAAAGAAAATATTAAGCAGTAAAGAAAATGAAGATTTAAATCCTTTTCCTTGAAATTCTTAAAGCAAATAAGCGAGTGTCTGAAAGTGTTTCTTTTTTTTTTTTTTTTTTTGGTTCCTGCTGCTGCCTTTTAATATTTGTATGTGTGTGTTTTTTCTGCGTAAATCAATAAACCGGGAGGGTGGATTTTTAAATTTTTGTTGTTGTGGTTTTTTGTGTTCGTGCTAAAGCCGCCTGTAAATACGCTTTAAAATAATACCTTAGAAAAAATAAGTTTTGTGCTCAAAAATATTATTAAAAAATAGTAAAATAAATAACAATTTTAATTAAATATAACAAGTGTTTTAAAAAAAGATGTTTTCAAAACAAACTACAAAAATCTCTATAACTTAAAAATCTCTAAAACTTTTTAATTCCTTTAAAGTTCTATATTTAAATAGCATACTTTTAGGCTTATTTGTGTTCCGATTTTTTCCGGCTCAAGGTTAAAGTTTTCTTTGAGTTTGTGATTCTTTTTTTTCAATATATTTTTTCCTCACTTTTTGTGTTCATTTTAATTTTACCTGCCAGATTGAAAAGCTCTTTGCTTAAACACTATTTGCTTTCATCATGAACATTTATGGTGCTCTGAGGACTCAAAGTGTCTGTGTGTTTTCTTCTTTTTTATATTTTGCCAAATAGAAATTTTACCTGAGCATTTAGTTTTTTAATCATTTTTATGATTTTTCGTTTATTTTCATTTTTACTTTTATTTTTTGTATTTTATTGTGTTGATAAATGTGGCTGGGGGCACTTATTTGCCTTGAGTTGAAAAGTTTTACTTTTTATTCATTACAAAAAGTGTAAATAAAAAAATGCCTTAAAAGTAAATGTCTAACAAAAGGAAACTTTCTCAATTGCATACTTTTGGATTAATACAAATATTTATTTGCAAAGCCTACTTTTAGACAGCAACTAAATTTTGTTTTGAGTAGCATTAAATAATGAAATAAATAGTTAAACATATTTTTTTAATTATTTATTTAACAGAAAAAAATATTAGAAGCACTATTCAATAACAGTATAAAAAGTTTTATTTTAGATCCATAGATTGATTGCTAACCTTGCTGGCTTGTTAAATATACAGGCAGTGTAGCCAGATTTTTAATTTAATGCAAATGTAAAAAATAAATGGTGCCTTAAATTTGTTTTTACAGTTATAACGCGTGATCCATTTCGAGGTTCCCTACTTTTTTAAAGAAAAAAACACAGAAAATTGAAATTTAATGGAGAATGTTTATTATCATTTGAAAGAACATTCTTTGGCATTTATTTTTTGAAGATTATGTCTATCAAATATTGGCCGTTGCTACGTTGCAGATGGTCCATCCGTTGAGTCCAATTTTTGTTGACTCGTTCGAGCATTTCGACTGGTAACTGCAACTCCAAGGCCTGAATAGAAGCGGGTTTGTCCGCATAAACTTTAGACTTTAAATATGCCCACAGGTAAAAGTCTAACGGTGTGATATCACACGATCTTGGTGGCCAATCGACCCGGCTCAGAACGTGAAATTATGTGCTCACCGAAATATTCTCTCAATAAATCCATTGATTGATGCGATGTATGGGTAGTGGCGCCGTCTTGCTGAAACCAAATGTCGCCGAGATCACGAACTTCAATTTCAGGTATTAAATAGTCGGTTATCATGGCACGATAACGGTCGCCGTTAACGGTTTCGTTCCCACCGGCATCATTTTTAAAGAAATATGGACCGACGTTTCCACCGGCCCACAAACCACACCAAACCAAACCATTGTTTTTTCTGGATGAAGTGGCAGCTTGTGAATCTTTTCAGGTTGCTCTTCGTCCCAAATGCAGCAATTTTTTTTGTTTACATACCCATTGAGCCAGAAATGAGCCTCAGCTAAAGAAAATTTGCCTCAAAAACGTCGGAACTTTTCAAGAGCCCATAGAGCGGAGCGATGTCTCTTGGGAAGGTCGAGCGGCTTCAGTTGTTGCACAAGCTGTATTTGGTGTGGTTTCAATTTAAGATCTCGACGTAAAATGCTCCAAGACGTTCCATACGTCAGTCTGAGTTGCTGCGAACGGCGCCGAAGACTCTCCACGGTCTTCGTGTACACTCTCATCTACGGCCGCTATATTTTCTTCACAGCGTGCTGGACGTGGTCTATTCGGTCGAATATTATCCAATAATAAATGCTGGGTCTCAAAATGGGTGATGGTGTTGCGAATAATACGCTCAGTAGGCCGATTATGTTGACCATAAGTTAAGCGAAGTGCACGAAACACATTCATCACAGAACGTGAATTTTCGGAATAAACTTGAACGATTTGTTAACGTTGTTCAGGCGTAAGTCTTTCTATTATGAAATGCCAAACAATACCAAACAAAAATAACATGACAGCATGACACGACTCACACGTGATCTGTCCCAAAAAGTCTATTTAAAAAAGTATCTCTACTTGAATCACCCATTATAAGGAATATAAAAATGTAAAATCTTTTAATAAAACTTCCTTGTTTTGCTCTGAAGAGTAATATATTTTTGCGTACAAAAACTCTTCAAGGATAATAAAAATAAAGAAATTGTTCCAAAAGTCACGAGGATAAGTGAATATGTATTTTTAAAACCACAGAAGTTAAACTAATGGTTTTAAACAAAGTAGGTCTCCGAATAGATTTTTACACGGTTGAATCCCAGATAGTCTGTGCCGTTGACTTAGGAAAATTTTTGGAGCATCTTGATTTAATATTTCTATATTGTCTTACCGCCAGAAAAAGTGTAGTTGAGCCTGTAACTATGACTGTAGATTACGATAGGAATTTTAAGGGGCTGTCGGCGTTATTGCTGATAGTCTGATGGTTCTCATGACACTGATTTTACACTCCACTTCTTAAGTTTTAGTAGGCCCGTATAAGAATGAGATACCAAAGCTTGAACGCGGTTGTTTGGCTTCCTGCATATAAGGACTTCTTTTGTAGAGAAAAGGATGAAGATCTCGCCAGCGCTTAATCTAGTTTTGACGTCATCAATGCAGCTTGGTCTCTTCGGAAAGCTTAGATAATACGTCTTAAACTCGACAATTGTAAGGTAGTGCTAGCAATTTCTACTACTTGCAATTACTCGATACAACTCAATACTCTTCAATTGGGTACTCAATATTAATCAATAAATCCGTTTACATAGGAAGGAAATTTAACGTCGTAGTTGTCAAATATTTTAATAAATTTATTTCTAAAAATACTACCGTAAAAGTATCGATTAACTACTTTTGTATATTGAGTACCCAAAAATATGATCGAGTACTCGGTACCCACTACTCCATACGTTGCCAGCACTATTGTAAGGTCAGTAGGAAAATGAGACTGTGTTATGATGCCTAGCGTTATTCTGAATTTATGAATTAAAATATGAACGACATCTACCTCTAGGCTGCTGGCAATGTGAAGGGCGGATAATGCGTCCATCTTCCAACTGGTGGTTGCTCAGCAGTTATGGTATTGTGGAACAAGATTAACGTGAGTACCTGCCTAGTCGGCCTATCCTCACGGTGATCTTACCACCGAGTGAAACTTAGGCGTAAACTAGCGCCCCCATTGTGTAGTATAACAACACTTTACGATTGCCACCAATCGCTTTTAGTGTGTGATACAGTCACAATGAGTAGCAATTTATATAATATGGCAAGCCTTTCCAAGGCAAGCCTAGATCCACATTATAACCTCTTGCTTAGGGGTTTGGAGACTATCCAAACTCCGTCTGTTGAGAGTTCAACAGCACACTTGATCGACCTTGCACCTTACCTACATAAATCGATCTTAAACCACAACCACCATGTGTACCCCCGAAGGGGACCTCACCAATAACCGGTCACAGAGAGGATAGGCTCTCTGTGGGGCTACCGATTCCCGTGGTACCAGTCCTTTGGGCACTGGTCGGGCCTCGAAGAGGACCCGCAATGTTTATCGCAGACCTTTTCTTCCAGATTTAGGCTCTAGGAACCCTAGCGTCTGGTGCCCCTATTTTCTCCGAATGAACCGCGTCAAAGCATTTGCCATTACTGCAGTGACAATTGGAACCCCCGGGGGTATCCGTTATGGTATAAAGTATCAAAATCCTATAGAATATGCTCTGGAGCTTCCTTTTCGTAATCACAGAATCTACACCTCCTGTGGATCTTAACGCCTCGATATGTTTTCTCAATCTGCAATAGCGTGTGAGGACCCTAGTGAGCATTTTTAGGTTATTTCTACTCAAGTCATATGTCCTAACTGCTATATTTTCATGTCTTAATCTGGGGAGATTAACCAGTGGTGGTCAATGTTGGTTTTGCTCTCCATCCGGATTTCCTCTAGGGTTTTTTTTTAATCCAACCACAAAACATGCTTGCAGTCCGACCACGGGTGTACATGCTCCCCTTTTGGCCAGCCCATCGGCCTTTTCATTGCCTTCCAACCCAATGTATTTGGCTCTTTTACTAAGACCTATTTCTTACTATTTGGTATTGATAGTGATTCATATTCATTCATGTTCATATTGATTCCAAGTTCTATTGAACATTTTCACGATGCAGGTAATAATTAAAAAATATTTTTTTTGATTGCCTTCCAGTGGCTTGGTTAGTGCAAAAGACTTCTAGAGGAAAAGTTGCTCAGTTTATTTTATTAAATTAAGACAATACCTCGGGAATATATTACAGTTTATTTCAAAGCTGTTATGAAAATGTACTGCATACTTTTAGGCTTTAATTTTTATGTAGACAAAAGTTTAATTTATTCTCTTTTAGCTTATAGTAGCTTCGTGTGAAAACCATACAATATTTCAAATATAGTGTTACCTCGTTTTAAAATTAATTCCATAAGCTTAAAAAAATATTCTTCTTAACTGTTGCATATAAATTTACCAATTTGTTGCTCTATTTGGCTGTGATTAATCCTCTATTAACCCATATTGCTTTTCTAAACTAATAAATTTTCATTTTTCTTTTTTTTTTTTAATTCTTCACAAATTTTTTTTAGAAGTGTGGGACAAATATATTGAGGCTGATTGGCTGACACAAAATGCTTATAATGTGTGTGCATTATAAATCCTAAAAAAATATTATCTACTTTAAGGCTGCATACACTAAAACAACGACTTTGCACCACGACTGAGGCATAACTTTCAGGCAGGATCAAAAATATAAAATTTATAATTTTCCAGTGTGTAGTTATTGCTGCTTGGTTTTGTTCATGTTGTTGGTGTTGTTGTTGCTGTTATTTATCATACCCAAGGGATTATTGCCAATTTGTATAGTCATCATTGGTGTGATGGCACTCTAATATGCTGATGCCTAAAATAATAAATATTGGAAAGACATTTGGGAGCAAAACCAAATAGAATTATTTGTGCAAAAGCAATTTCATTTAAATGAAATAAGAATCAATAATATGATTAAACATATAAAGGGTGTTTCTCGTAGAGATGGAAAACTTTCAATTTAAATAAATCGGAGAAAACGTTTTTAGTATCTTTCCCTTTGGCTTTATTATTAAGATAATTTTATGGCATTAATTGCTGAAATTAATGTTAATTAATTAGTTTATGATGATTAATATGATTTCTGGCAGGTTGACGCTGCTGCTAGCGAATATATGTCCTAATCTGGAGGTCGTGTTTCAAAAAATCAGGCAGTATTTCGGCAATTTCGTGTCGAATATATACTTTCAAGCGCTCGCTCGTTTCTGGTTTATTTGCATAAACCTGTAACTTTACATAACCCCAGAGAAAATATGGTGCCAAATCACATCAGGAGGTTTCCGATTAACCGGTCTATTTCTTGAAATTATTCGTTCGTTAAATGTTTCTCTCCGTAACATTGGATTGGGGAAGGCGTCTTCAAACCTCTTTTGCAATTTGAGTTAAAGCTATAAAACCAATGTAGCAAAGTCCGAAGTTTCAGCCTTAAAAAGAGCGGCAAGCTGGCTGAGGTACCGCAAGATGTATAGCAAATATATCTAGATTTGTACCGACAACAAAGATGCGATAAACTCCTTATGAGGTGTCTACACGACGTCCCTATTGGTTCGCAAATGCCGGACATCTCTAGATGATATTCCAACCTAGAGCTCTTTTGGGTACCGCGCACACTTTGGTGCCTGGAAATGTATTTGCGAACGAACTTGGTAGATCTGGAACCTACCTTAGGGATCAGAAGATAGATCAGGTAGTCGGCGCCTTATCTGCTGTAAAGACAACTTTCTGCAGGAATTGATGGGGGCCGCGCAGACCAGATGGTCAAACGAGTTCACCTGCACGATTTCATTGTTTATATGACCTCAGTATCATTGCAAGAAGACTGCTAGTCTACTGAGAACACCCCACGAGCACTGATGGGCACACTAGTGGCTGTGCTGATAAGGCACTGCGTCCTGCGATTTCACGCTAGGAGATTAAATTTTCCATACAATGACTTCTGTAGAAGTTGGCAGAAGGAGGATGAGGAAGAGACGGTGAAGCTCCTCCTCTGTTATGCCCTAACTACTGAAACGGTGGCGCTTCTTGGCAGTTCGAAGCTGCAAGACCTTGCTGACCTGTTAGGGTGCGATATCAACAGGATAACCTCTACGTTATAGCTATAGATCAATTGGTATTCAGAGTCTATATTGTGGCGATTACTTTTCTTTTGTAAATGAATTCTTAAGCGGTGTGTGTGAGTGACAGTATTTTTTATATTACTTTTAAATTATCTGCCCGACTTATTTATTCAGCGCCGCTGATAGGAACCTCCTCCATATAGTTATAATGAGAAAATAAAGGTCACACTATTAGCAGTATATATTGCTAACATCTACTTATCAGCCGAGGCACCATCGTTGCTCATTATTCTTTAGGCACCTTACCCACGACATTGACTAAAATGGGAAATGTCTTCCCCTTTTTTAAATCACAACATTTCAGGCCACTATTTCCTTATTATTTTTCCTCAGGTGTGAAGAGAAAATTGTTATAAAATATCTTCAAACAATGCACAGTGGGGCAGAATCAAAATATTTTGGTAATAATTCAGCCACTTGTTAAAGGCTAGTCCTCAAATAATGTTTAAGTGTGAAGTTTCCAACTTTAAGGCCACATGGTGCCGCCCCTGTTAAGTGAGTGGTGTCTAGCATCTATACTAAGCCTAAATGCTCCTCTGCCTGCTATGTATATGTCAAATTTTGGATTAATCGGGCTAGCTCTTTACAAATGATTGAATTATTTCTAAAATAATTTTATTCTGCCCCACTGTGCATTGTAATGCAATATCCCTCTTTTTAACGCGATAGATTTTTCTTGTCCAAATTTCTGTTTATAAGTTTAACATATGAGTCGAAAAGGGACCGACTGAGGTAGCGTTGGTCTGCTTCGATACTCTCCCTGCAATAATAATCCCACACGAGGGCTTTCCTTTAGCATTTTGTCTCAATTATTTGATAACTGGAATGATCTTACTCACAGTTTACTCACTCAGTATTCGATTGGGTACACCGAAAGCTTAACAGCAGTTTTTAAAATTTTTATGACCGATAGTTTAAACACTTTATATCTTATTGTGGACTAGCTGTGCCCACCACTTCGTGAGCGTCCTTGCAATATTTTGTTCGATTTTGCTTTGATAGCAATCCACATGAAAGATCCTTGGTTTTTTACTGCCGCCTTAAACTATACTATCGGTTAGTGCTTCAGTTAAAATTTATATTATTTCCTTTATAAAACTGCGCCATCTGCCGCCCTAAAGTATATGTATCCGGTTGGTGTTTAATTTTCTCCACTTTCTTTTGGAAATAAGATATTTTTGGGGAAAAGAGGTATCCTATATTGAAACGAGAATACTAAGGTCCATTCCATTAAAATCCATTCAGTAGTTTTTACATAATGAGAACGCAAAGAAAGAAGGACAGACAGACGGTATAGATGCTTAATTCAAAGCTGTTTTGCTAAATTTTCTTGAAAATAAAATTTATCTCAATTCTATAGCAGATTAGGCTGAGTCCTTTTAATCTTTTGTTTACAAATTTAAAAATCCTCATAGAATCTTCAAAAAAAAAAATTCTATTTAAAACTTATGATTACATATTATGCCGCTTTTCCTCTCCCTTTTTTGGATTGTCCTCATTTTTTCACTTTTGCTGTAAACAAAATTTACTTCAGTTTTCTAATACCAACCGTAACTAATGGTTTCTTTGAAAACTCTTTTAACTCACCTTCATCTGCATAACTAATTTTATAGCCTATCTAAAAGGGGTTTATACGTATATTTTTTTGTGGTGTGTGTGAAGGCATTCCAAAGACACTAATAAATATATTTTTTTTTCTTTTCTTTTACTAACTTTCTTGTGCAAGTTGTTGGCAAAACTGTGCTCTTTGTCTACAATTGTGTTCTTTAAAGAGCAGAACTATTTCGAATGGCAAAGTTTTCGTTCGGCTTTCTGTGGATATTTCTTTATGGGTATGATTTTAAAAGTTTTTGGATTTCTATAGATTTGTTTACAAAGTTATTGCACAAAGAAACCCATCATGTTCAGGTGAGGAAAAGGTACGAAATTAAATGAAATGATAGTGTGGGTGAATGTGGGTTAAAGAGTGAAATATTTTGTTTGGATAAATGGCCACTATTTGGAAAAAGTGAAGAAATTTAACAAAAATGTAAACGACTTTTTTCGGACATGAAAAATTATTACCAATGATTTCCAAAACGACGCTCCTCAATGTTGACTTAAAAGTTTTAATTTTATTCAACATTATACCAATTACCAGACTTAGGGGATGTCAATTACAGTTTGTAAATAATTACACATGCAATTACCAATTATAAGTAATTGTAATTGGAATTTTTCAAATACATTTAATTGTAATTGAGATTTTAGCAATTAAAAATTACATGTAATTTGTAATTAAAAAATTACAATGACAATTACTTGTAATTTAAAATTTAAATACTCCAATGATGTTTACATGTCATTGTAGTTAAAAAATTCAATTATAAATACATGTAATGGAAAATTGTTATTAAGAATATAATTGAATTTTGTTAAATTTTTGAGTAATGATTATTGCCTAATTACAATTACCTGCAATTTGTATTTGAGAATTTGCAATTACAATTGACTTTAGTCCCTGATTTAAATTACAATTACTTGTATTGCATATTACCAATTACACATTACCAGCAATTTTAATTGTAATTGAAATGTAATTGAATGCCTCCATGTCTGCTAATTATCCATAACATTTTAAGGAACAATTTTTTAAAAGCTTTCGGATTTGATTAAAAAAAAACACATTTACTTATAGCTTCCCTACTTTTTTAAAGAAAAAAACACAGAAAATTCAAATTTAATGGAGAATGTTTATTATCATTTGAAAGAACATTCTTTGGTATTTATTTTTTGAAGATTATGTCTATCAAATGTTGGCCGTTGCTACGTCGCAGATGGTCCATCCGTTGAGTCCAATTTTCGATGACTCGTTCGAGCATTTCGACTGGTAACTGGCGAATAACACGCGTGATGTTTTCCTCCAAAGCCTAAATCGAAGCGCGTTTGTCCGCATAAACTTTAGACTTTACATATCCCCACAGGAAAAAGTCTAACGATTTGATATCACACGATCTTGGTAGCCAAAACGTGAAATTTTGTGCTCACCGAAATGTTCTCTCAATAAATTCATTGATTGTTGCGATGTGTGGGAAATGGCGCCGTCACGCGCTTCAATTTCAGGCATCAAATAGTAGGTTATCATGGCACGATAACGGTCGCCATAGACGGTTACGTTCGCACCGTAGATTTTTTTGGATGAAGTGGCAGCTCTAGAATCTCTTCAGGTTGCTCTTTGTCCCAGAATGACACGAATCAAACGTGATCTGTCAAAAAAAGTTATTGAAAAAAGTACCTCGAAATGAATCACCCTATAGAAATGTATGAGATCTTTATTTAAGTCGATAGAACGATCTAATCAATCTAATGATCTAATGCAATGTTTAAAGGTTTCATGTAAATATTTACCGCGGCTACTCTCTCCAACATATCGGACGGAATATCACGAATAAATTTTTTAATATTGGCTTCCAGTGCGTCAGCAGTTGCGGGCTTGTCGCTATAAATATGAGCCTTAACAAAGCCGCGTTAAATCGCACGATCTAGGCTACCAATTGACTGAACCCAAACGTAAAATAAACTGCTCTCCAAACTGACCGCTCAACTAAGCCATTGTTTCGTGGCATGTGACATCGTCTTATCCAGCTTTTCCCTTTTTGGGCAAAAAAATGTAATTGTAATCAATTGTAATCTGTCTGCCTGTTTGTCTGCCTAACCGTCTGTTTGTGTTCGCATCACATAAAAACTATTGCATGATTTTAAGAAACAAATGGGTAGAAGGTACCTTAGTACCTCAGATTAAATATAGGATGCCTTTTTCCTGGAAAAGAAAATTAAAAGTACGCAATTTTACCAATTTAATAATACTTAAAACTTTGCAGCACCTTTTGCCATTCACAGTAACATTCCCGCCTTCGTCGTTCGGTGTAATGATGCCACCCATAATCCACACAAAACAGTGCATTTTTCGGGATGCATTGGCAGTTTGGCTATTTTGCTTGTTCATGTATCCAGAAATGGGCTTCGTTGCTGAACAGCACAAGCCTTCTTTCTCATCACGGAATCTCTAGTGTTTGCTAGCATTTGCACATGGCTTAGTTTCACCATGGCATCCATATTTAACAAGTTTCCACCCGTGGTCCTAAGCCTTATTGTAGCTAATACTAGTAATGCACACACAATGTACGCTAACGCCTTGGCGTCTTCCAGACATAGTATGCAAGTATCATTTTTAATCTTAGCTAAATGATACTTGAAGTTTCCATAAACTGTCACTAACGCAGTTATCCAAATTATAGTACCTCTATTATATCTAAGCACTTTGCTGACCTTCCTGCCAAGAGGCTGTTAGAGCACCATTCGAGCCTTTCTACATCTAACGAGTGATTTTTTAAGAGCTTGAGAACTTTTTTTTTTAAAAAACGCATAAAATTTGCAAAATCTCATCGGTTCTTTATTTGAAACGTTAGATTGGTCCATGACATTTACTTTTTGAAGATAATTTCATTTAAATGTTGACCGCGGCTGCGTCTTAGGTGGTCCATTCGGAAAGTCCAATTTTGGGCAACTTTTTCGAGCATTTCGGCCGGAATAGCCCGAATTTCTTCGGAAATGTTGTCTTCCAAAGCTGGAATAGTTGCTGGCTTATTTCTGTCGACTTTAGACTTGACGTAGCCCCACAAAAAATAGTCTAAAGGCGTCAAATCGCATGATCTTGGTGGCCAACTTACCGGTCCATTTCTTGAGATGAATTGTTCTCCGAAGTTTTCCCTCAAAATGGCCATAGAATCGCGAGCTGTGTGGCATGTAGCGCCATCTTGTTGAAACCACATGTCAACCAAGTTCAGTTGTTCCATTTTTGGCAACAAAAAGTTTGTTAGCATCGAACGATAGCGATCGCCATTCACCGTAACGTTGCGTCCAACAGCATCTTTGAAAAAATACGGTCCAATGATTCCACCAGCGTACAAACCACACCAAACAGTGCATTTTTCGGGATGCATGGGCAGTTCTTGAACGGCTTCTGGTTGCTCTTCACTCCAAATGCGGCAATTTTGCTTATTTACGTAGCCATTCAACCAGAAATGAGCCTCATCGCTGAACAAAATTTGTCACATTTGAACATTTCGAACCGAACACTGATTTTGGTAATAAAATTCAATGATTTGCAAGCGTTGCTCGTTAGTAAGTCTATTCATGATGAAATGTCAAAGCATACTGAGCATCTTTCTCTTTGGCACCATGTCTGAAATCTCACGTGATCTGTCAAATACTAATGCATGAAAATCCTAACCTCAAAAAAATCACCCTATAGTAGCCTCTAGTGGTGACTTTAGCCATTGTAGAACCGATGCTCGTATTAGGCCATTACCCAGTGATGCTCTGGATTCTGTTCCGTAGAAATTCATAGAAGAACCCCTTTTTGCTAGGTGATCCAGCTGTGCCTATGTGTTCCTTAACTCACATCAATGTTATCTCATTAACCGAGGCACATCTGTTAAGTTTTAAAACCGATTCGTGGGTAAGTTATAGAAAAAACTGAACATGATTAACAATAACATGTTACACGAAAACAGATGAGAAAACAGCTGAACAGTGTTGTCAAAGAGTAAGTTGCTAAAAAAATCACGCTTTGTAATAAAAATGCAATTAATTTGTGAGGGAAAAGCTAGTTGCTATACGTATTTCACTGGTTGCTTAGGCCAGATCACTTCGAAACTTTATATCTAATACAGATGAAATTTTTAATCAAGCTTAAGTTCGTTTTTATTCTCTCTAAGAAAGAATAAATTAACATACAAATTAGGAGATATTATTAAAGAAAAATTGGAAAAATTAAATTTTTCAGACACCAGCAAAGCGGAATGTACATTTTCTAGACAGCTACGTCCGTCATCAGCACTCTTCGTATCTATCTACTTTGGGTAGTGTTTAGTTGTAAGCATCATGTATTTAACCAACCAAAATCAGATAAAAGAATACGAGAAAACTGTATTCAATCATCAATCGTCAGTTGGTTAATTGTGGAACAAGAATAACGTGAGTACCTGCCTAGTCGGCCTAACCTCACGGTGGTCTTACCACCGAGTGAAACTTAGGCGTAGACTAGCGCCCCCATTGTGTAGTATAACAACACTTTACGATTGCCACCAATCGCTTTTTGTGTGTGATACAGTCACAATGAGCAGCAATTTATATAATATGGCAAGCCTTTCCAAGGCAAGCCCTAGATCCACATTATACCCTCTTGCTTAGGGGTTTGGAGACTATCCAAACTCCGTCTGTTGAGAGTGCAACAGCACACTTGATCGACCTTGCACCTTACCTACATAAATCGATCTTAAACCACAACCACCACGTGTACCCTCGAAGGGGACCTCACCAATAACCGGTCACAGAGAGGATAGGCTCTCTGTGGGGCCACCGATTCCCGTGGTACCAGTCCTTTGGGCACGGGGTCGGGCCTAGAGCCCTAGGAACCCTAGCGTCTGGTGCCCCTATATTCCCCGAGTGAACCGCATTTGCCATTCCTGCAGTGACAATTGGAACCCCCGGGGGGGAAATGTGTGCGTTGGCCGGGAAACGTCAGTTGGTGAAGACGAAATATACCACTACCTAAAGCTTCCGTTTTGTTTAATATTTTTACTTTAATATTTACCACCTTATATTTGAAAGCTACTTTTTGCTATTATTTGTTTTCTTCCAACATTCATTTTTAGTTAATACTAATCTAGTATCGAATTTTAGAAAAAATTATTCTATAAGTATTAGACTTCTAAAACGGAATGAGAGTTATGTTAATAGAAGCCCATTACGAAATACTAAAGCTTCAAAATACACCAACAAACAAACTCACTCCTTGTAGTGAAACAGAGTCATTGGTATGAATCGAACCCACACCCCCAGACTGATAGACTAGCACACTACCAACTAGTCTACCGGGGCACCCTCTTAAAAATATATCTTTAAATGTTTCATAGAAAATTATAATTTCCTGGTATTTTTGTTGTTGCGGTCATTGAAGTCTTAACAATAAGTTTTTTTTTACTGCAATTTTAGTTTAGTTTTTGCTTAGTGTCTTCTCAAAACAAAAATAACTCTATTTAAATGTTTTTTTTCTTAGCATTATTTGGTTAACGAAATTTTGCTGCTCTTTTCTTGACTTCATTTTTAAAATAATGTCTCCTTTTAACATTATGCTATAGTAAATTAAAAAAAAAAAACGAAAAGAGAAAAATAAATAAATGACAAAAACCATTGCCTGCTCTAGGGGATATAACATTCTTGCATATATTAAGTATGTTGTGAGTTAAATAGACAAATGTTTGAGTTTAAGACAACTTAACAAAAAGATATAAAAAATGCAACTAAATTAAGTTAAGTTTTATGATGAAAATTTTGGCAGAAGGTAGTTATGGCTTAGCAAAGCTTTTGCAACACTGTGTTTTATTTACACGAATTTCATGGGTACAATAACGCTCAAAACTGAAAATTGAAATAATAAAATTTAATTCGTATTACCCATCCATTCACTGGCCTTTACTTTGCTTTATTACAAAGACTTATATATTGTTGTCTACTTATAGGCGAAAATATATTTTAAAAAGTGTTGCCTGCAACAATATAAAATTAATAGTTAAACTTTAATATAAACCTGTATTCAAAGCAGTAGTCAGTCTAAAAAATATTTACAACTTTTAATTTTTTTTTTTAGTTAAGAAAGGGTACTTGAAATTCGTGTTTGCCTTCTAATAAATTCTCAAAAGTTTTTTGCTCAATTCTGCATTCGTATGTGAGTGCTTCTGTGCATAACATCATGATATTTATATGAGTATAATAAAATTGTTGCATACTTACCGGAACATTTAACTCTTTTTTAACACAATTGATATAAATTTTTGCATAGTTTTTGTTGCAGCTGTTTTTGTTTTGTGAAGCAAAATGAATTTAATTTAAGTTGCTCTTTAAAGAAAACGGAAAATATTTAGGAAAAGTTATCAAATTTTTTAAATTGGAAAATTCTTGTAGTTTGACACAAAGGAGTTAAATACATTTTTAAATTTTAATGAGAAATCTTGAAAATATCTAAAAAAAATAGATTAAATTTAAATCGTAATAATTTAGAATAAAACTAAATTATTTTCTTAATTTTTTAATATTAATCATGTTATAGTTAATTAAATTTTTTTTTAAATTTCATTGCATAATTTTTGGCTGAAATAATTTAAAAAAAATTTTATATTTTCCCTATTTACTTATGAAAGCAAAATTGCTAAAAAAAATTAAAAACACATTTAAAGTTAGTTATAATTTTGCATTAAATAATTTGAATATTTTATATAATTTTTATTTCTTATTGCTTGTTATTTCTGCATATGTTAACATACCTTGAGGGGGGTTAAAAGAGTTATGAATACATAATTATGGTCCAAATTAGCATATTGCATTTGTTAACTATAATATATTGAGTTTTAATTTTATTTATAAAATTAAATTTTCATATTGTTTGCTGCTGCTGTTTGCAGTATAAACTTCAAAGAGGGTAAAACTATAAGCAAACTTTTAGGCTTAAGTGCATTAATGCATAACTGCATACTTTAGGGATGTTTTATATCTTTAGAGGGGTCGTAAAACGAGTTTGCGTTTGTTTAAAATTTAATTTAAACTATAGAAAAATAAATTCGTATAATATTTTTTATAAAAGTAAAAAAGTAAAAAAAAAACATTACAAATAATTGCAAATTTTAAATTAAATTTTTTTCTGTTATTCTTGTAGTTGTCTAGAAAATGCATTCTCGGCTGGTGTCTAATTTTTCTTCATCTCTTTATAATTAAGAACTTAAGCCTAAATAATTAATTTATTCAGTATCGAAAGTCATTAATGTGAGTAGCAAGTTATAACGTGAAACATCCGTATTAAAAGTTGTTAATTTTGTTGTCTAAAAATTTAGACTATCAATTCATTAATACTTTATGTTGCATACTTTTGAAGGCTTTTATTTTATTTTCCATAAATAATTTTATAGAATAATATTTCTACATCCGTTTATGTCTCCAAATCGGTTTTTTCTCAGTTTGTTATGATTTCTAACTCAAAAACAAACAAAATATATAACATACTTTTAATAAATTATATTTAAACAATTTATAAAACCTGGATTATATACCAGATTCCCGCCAAAGACCCTTGATGTTTTACTACAACGAGTCAAAATCGTCGCTACTGTGTTCGATATATTTAGTTGGAATATAATTTGTAATTGTATAAGTATTTTAATATTTAAAAAATTTAATTATCAAGATTTAGCTGTGCCCGCCACTTCATCAGCGTCCTTACAATATTTTGTTCGATTTTGAAAGCAATCCACACCAAAGACCCTCACTCTTTGAGTGCTTCAGTTATGGTTTATGCATTTACTTTATATATTAGGGGTCTCATCCCTACCAAAATATCCCGCTTTAAAAAATAAAAGGCGCCTTAAAGTATACATATCAATAAAATTGCCTTCTTTCACGGCTTTTTATTTACCTTCTTTGGAAATAAGATATTTTATTAGTAGTTTTTACGTGATGTGAACACAGAGAGACAGGAAAAAGTTACTGTTTTATTAAATGTATAGATTGTATAGGGCAAAACCCCGCTAACTAGAAGGCTAATGACTGTCATGACAAACACCTAGTATCTGTCCGACCGTTATCTTCAGTTTAATGTCAGCAAATTCCAGACGATCACATTCTACGAGGAATGACGACGTAGATTTTAAACATTATCTTCTCTGAATATTGTAACCTGACAGTTATTAAATCAACTATATCATAGAGGTGGCTAGCTTGTAGAGCGCAAACACTGCTAAACTTTAGCGTCTACCATATCCTTATACAACATAATTAGGATTGCTTAATGGCGGAAAGCCATAAAAGATCATTGTTGCTTGCCCTCAATACACGTCTATGAAAATTTCCGGAAATGTTACTCTAAAAAATCTATCCAATCTGCCCAGTTACAAGTTGATCTCTTTACTCATCTGAAGCTTGTTTAGTTTTTTTTTCGTAATGAAATTTGATGTTTCTCCACCGATTGGACATTAATTTTGCTAACGTTAAACTCATTTTGTACCAAACTTACCTGCGACAATATCGGAATATAGCTCATACAGGTCTATATAGGTTCGACTTTTATAATACTCGTTAACACCCAGTAATCTACTTTCGTAAGTATCCATGTTTCAACGCTAAAAAGAAGCACGGGTAGGATAAGTGTATTATAACGCGTGATCCATTTCGAGGTTCCCTACCTTTTTAATGAAAAAAAAGGGAAAATTCAAATTGAATGAAGAATGTTTATTATAATTTAAAAGAGTATTATTTAGCATTTATATTTTGAAGATTATGTCTATCAAATGTTGGCCATTGCTACGTCACATACGTCCATCCGTTGAGTACAATTTTTCGATGACTCGTTCGAGCATTTCGGCTGGTAACTGGCCAATAACACGCATGATGTTTTCCTCCAAGGCCTGAATCGAAGCGGGTTTGTGCGCATAAAGTTTAGACTTTACATATCCCCACAGGAAAAAGTCTAACGGTGTGATATCACACGACCTTGGTGGCCAATCGACCGGCTCAAAACGTGAAATTATGTGCTCAGCAAAATGTTCTCTCAATAAATCTGTTGATTGATACGATGTGTGGGAAGTGGCGACGTCTTGTTGAAACTAAATGTCGCCGAGATTACGATCTTCAATTTCAGGCATCAAATAGTCGGTTGTCATGGCACGATAACGGTTGCCATTGATGGTTACGTTCGCGCCGGCATCATTTTTAAAGAAATATGGGGAAATGATTCCACCGGCCCACAAACCACACCAAACCGTTGTTTTTTCTGGATAAAGTGGCAGCTCTTAAATCTCTTCAGGTTGCTCTTCGTCCCGAATGCGGCAATTTTGTTTGTTCACATATCCATTGAGCCAGAAATGGCCCTAATCGCTATACAAAATTTGCCTCGAATACGTCGGATCTTCTTGGAACTATTCAAGAGCCCATAGAGCGAAGCGATGTCGCTTGGGAAGGTCGAGCGGCTTCAGTTGTTGCACAAGCTTTGTTTTGGATGCTTTCAAGTTAAGATCTCGACGAGAAATGCGCCAAGTCATTCCATACGTCAGTTCTAGTTGCTGCGAACGGCGTGGTCTATTCGGTCGAATATTATCCAATAATGAATTCTGGGTCTCAAAATGGGTGATGGTGTTGCGAATAGTACACTCAGTAAGCCGATTATGTTCACCATAAGTTGAGCGAAGTGCACGAAACAGATTCCTGACAGAACGTGAATTTTTGTAATAAAGTTGAAATGCCAAACAAAAATAACATGATAGCATGACACGACTCATAAGTGATCTGTCAAAAAAAGGCTATTGAAAAAAGTATATCTATTTGAATCACCCAATATAATGTTATTTCAGTTCGTCCATTGAGCGCTCTTCTCTGTTTAGCGCGAAGTTGCATCTGTTTGCCAGCACGATCCTTGGCTTTATTTAGATGCTGGCAGTATTATTCGTACTAAAACAACATGATATATACATTTTTATACTAAATCGACGCTGCAATTGCCGGACTTACAAATGCCGCCTTTCTGTCGTCGCGACAATTTGCCTAGCAGATACTGTCATACGTTTGGTCTCGTTCTCATTTATCATTAGACCATATTCGCCGATTTTTTTTTTTTGATTTTGGAAAAAGCACCCTTTATATGTTGATCTATCTTTCCGGCTAATCTATGTCGTCCGCATAGGAGAGGATTATGTGGCCATCTATGTTCCTATGCCAGTTTTATGGATTTTTTTTTTCAAGCCTCCTGCTGGAGAGGTCGCTTTCTTTTTTTTCTGACGAAGAGATTATGATTTCACAAATAAATTTAAATCGAAATATATCCTTAATTTTTGTTTCTTATACGGTAATTGCTTAAAGATTGCGTATATCATTACTCGGTATCTCTTCTTTGGAGTGCTGTAACTTAAGTGGTTAGCAAGTTGACTACTAAGCAATGGTCACGAGTTCAATTCTCAGCCGTGGCAACATAAATTTTTCTGATATGTATTAATTTTTCTTTATAATAATGCATATCACAGAGCTCTCCTTCGCCGGTATTACCACATAGCACTAAATCGCCGGCGAAGTAAAATAATTATAAATTGGCTATGCTAGCTAATTCGCCTAAATGCAATTGCATTGTTACCAGATGCGAAGCTTTACTATTACAATAACCATCTGTCTTATCTACTCATAACCCTTTCCGAAGGAAGTAACACATTTATTATAGGCATTAATTGCCTGAGTGTTACTTCTCTTTGTAAAGTTGCTTCTTGTTTAACGTTGTAATTATTATAATGGGTGATTTTTTTGAGGTTAGGATTTTCATGCATTAGTATTTGACAGATCACGTGAGATTTCAGACATGGTGCCAAAGAGAAAGATGCTCAGTATGCTTTGACATTTCATCATGAATAGACTTACTAACGAGCAACGCTTGCAAATCATTGAATTTTATTACCAAAATCAGTGTTCGGTTCGAAATGTTCAAATGTGACAAATTTTGTTCAGCGATGAGGCTCATTTCTGATTGAATGGCTACGTAAATAAGCAAAATTGCCGCATTTGGAGTGAAGAGCAACCAGAAGCCGTTCAAGAACTGCCCATGCATCCCGAAAAATGCACTGTTTGGTGTGGTTTGTACGCTGGTGGAATCATTGGACCGTATTTTTTCAAAGATGCTGTTGGACGCAACGTTACGGTGAATGGCGATCGCTATCGTTCGATGCTAACAAACTTTTTGTTGCCAAAAATGGAACAACTGAACTTGGTTGACATGTGGTTTCAACAAGATGGCGCTACATGCCACACAGCTCGCGATTCTATGGCCATTTTGAGGGAAAACTTCGGAGAACAATTCATCTCAAGAAATGGACCGGTAAGTTGGCCACCAAGATCATGCGATTTGACGCCTTTAGACTATTTTTTGTGGGGCTACGTCAAGTCTAAAGTCTACAGAAATAAGCCAGCAACTATTCCAGCTTTGGAAGACAACATTTCCGAAGAAATTCGGCCTATTCCGGCCGAAATGCTCGAAAAAGTTGCCCAAAATTGGACTTTCCGAATGGACCACCTAAGACGCAGCCGCGGTCAACATTTAAATGAAATTATCTTCAAAAAGTAAATGTCATGGACCAATCTAACGTTTCAAATAAAGAACCGATGAGATTTTGCAAATTTTATGCGTTTTTTTTTAAAAAAAAGTTCTCAAGCTCTTAAAAAATCACTCGTTATGTTTTTGATTTCTCTCTAGTTATTTGCTTAGCCTAAATGTAGGCAATGAAATTTTTTTTTTAAATATTTGACTTACCACTTTAGACTGTATATTCATTTAAAAAACCGTTGCCACTTTTTAGGCGTAAACTGAATTGTCCAATTTTTAGTTTAAGTGAATAGAATTTATTTTTTTAATTGTTTATTTTATTAATTATACCTGTTTCTTCTTAACATTATTTATTTAGTTTAGTTGCACTTTATTTATTTTTTAATAACACTTTTTTTGTAATAATTGTTGCATATTTTTAGTCTTTTAATGATCCACTAATTTATTATAATTTCTCTTTCTCTATTATAATTAAAGACTTTTACGACAATTTTCTCCTAATTTCTCATAAATAAAGCATCAAAAATGCAAATTTCATTCTATTACCATTTACACAGATCCACAAGCCCACATTCGCACATACACACACACATACACAGAGACATTATTATAAAAATATCAACAGTCTGTCCCTGCTTAACACAGTTCATGTAATAAAAAAAAATGTATATAAAGAATCTGTAAAAACGAATTTGTAAAAAAGAATTTGTTACATGCATGTTGAGGACGATAACAAGAGGGTGCTTTCATAAAATACTACATAAGGGTTCATAAATATTATGTTTATAATACAACAAGAAAACGCAAAAAAGCAGAAATAGTAAAATAATGCAACAAAACAAAAACCAGAAAAAAACAAAACATGAGTATAAAAATCTGTTGAACTCCCACCCGAAGGTGGCTATAGAATTATTAAACAAGCAACACAATAAGAAAACAAATACAAGCAAAGGAAATTAAGGCACATGCAACAAAACCAATGCTAGTTAAATATTTTTACGAGGGGTAGCCGAGAAGTTACAAGTGTGGAATAAAATATTTCCATTGTTTTTTTAGCTAATGTTTTTTTCCAATCTTTGCTCTTTAAGCCTTGGACTCTGTTTGAATTATTGAACAATGTTGAGCAACATTTTAGAAGGAAAATTTGACATCTGAAATGTGGTGGCTATCTCGCGGTTTGGAAAATTTGACGATTTTATTGCTTTTGAATATACCACATTGTTTTACAAAATTTTCCACAAAAAATCCAAATGAAATAATGCCCATTTGCTTTATTTCCCAGCTGCGATAAAATGTTGCCAGAAACATTTCAATGTTTTTCTACTGTAAAAGCAGATTACTACTTCTACAACATTTGTTCATGACATTATTCATACACATTTTTTATGTATGTAGTTTGACAGCATTCCGCATGAAAAACTGAACAGAGTTCCAGGCTTTAGAGAGAACCGTAAATCATCTTCCCAAAATAGCAATGCAATGCAGTTTTCAGATTTCATTACCGGAGAATATTTTTAAATTTATAAAAGAGAACAGTTGGTTGTAGTAGTTAAGTACTAAATCTGGTAAAAAAGAATGCTTTGTGAAGCAATTCTAATTTTTAATCCTCAACCAATTCTTGCAGTAGAGGATGTGTGTGTCTTGTGCATTGAAGAATATAATTAATATGCCCTTCCCTGCAGATGGAACAGTTTTCGCCTTTTCTCAGCGATTTTCCTCTACCATTTTATTCATTTTTCAATTTTTCCTCACTAAAGCGGTAAAGGCATGAAACTGCTACCCTTGTTTTTCTAAATCAAATCGACTACTATTTGAGGTCCTTGTTCAAACTCCATTCGTTACACAGTTACATACAACTGTTTGAGGCTCTTGTTCAAACTCCCTTCGTTACACAGTTATATCCTGCTTATACACAGTAGTTTGCTTATGTCTTTTCCACTATTACTATGCCCATGTAATTGTTAGCATTTTTTACTTTACCATACGTAGTATAAGGTAAAGTATTGTAATCGTGAAAAGAATCGAGGTCTATGTTTTGAGGTCTCCTGTATACATTTTGGTTATTTTCGCTATTATATCTGTTGGGTGGTTGGGTGTGTATACCACTATTTTTGGGGATTTTTCAAAGGTCATACCGTTTGACATGTTTGACATGTTTGACAAAATGAAATTAATGTGCCTTTGGTATATGGAGATGAATAGCTGTAAAGTTTTTTGGCATAATCGGTGGGGGGCATGGGGTAGTTGCCATACCCCCAAATTTTCTAAACGCCCTACAGGTCATACCGTATGACATATTAAAACGAAATTTAGTGTGTCACAAAGTCACATTTTTTCAGAATGTGACTTTAGTATATGGAGATGAAGAGCTGCGTAAATTTTGGGAATAATCGGGAGGGAGCAAGGGATACTTTAATTAACACTCCAAACCGAAAATAATTAATTTTTCGATTAGAATATACTTTAAACTTTTATACTTTATGTAAGATATACATAAAAATATCTGTTTCTATTAGGTATGGTAAAGTTGAGTGTAGGCCACTCCAGATTGTTTGAAATAAATTCAATTACATTTATATTCAGTAAGCCAGTGTTAAACATTTACTTGACATCTTGGGGTCTTCTAGACACTCTCTACATACAGCTTAATTTTTTTTTTTAAGTAAGGAGATATTTAAAGTGAGAAAATTAAGGGTTCTCCCCTTTCCTGTCTTTTATTTTCTAGTGCTCTACACGCTTGACAATAGGTAGCTGTACCCTGCCACCTTTTTATATTTATAAAGTCAAATTATTGAAAGACCCCCAAACATCTTATACTTAACTTAATGCAATTCCGGGTTTAAACTAGCAGACAGGCTCAGGAGATCTTATGTTACGCCCTCACTCTTTAGCAGGTATTTTTTCTTCGTGGTTGGTTTGTTCTAGAGTTGCAGGAGAATTCGCGTTAAATGCTCTTTCCAGATCCTGCTAATGTCTGTGCCGTCTTTTCGCTTAATTGACGGCTGTTGGATTAACTATATAGAGATCAACCCTACCGTCTGGTTTGGTTACTTTCAGTCCGGAAGGAACAAAAAATACGGAGCTAGGAAACATTATATTTAGACACAATAGTACCGCCGAGTTACTCATTAAACCAACAATGTCCCTACCTCCGAACATAACATATCCTTATTAATTGGTTGAACAAAACGATGCTCTTCTTCGCTTTTTTTGCCTTCTAAAATGACAGTTTAGTTTGGAAAGGCCCTCCCGCAATTGGCGGTTTAAGTAAGTCTTAATCGTTGACAGTTATGATAGCCCTCAAACGTTTAAAATTCTGACTCAGAGTGGAGAAGAACTCTGAGTCAATTATTGTTTTAGTCAATTATCGTTTTAGCTGTGCCCTCCTCGTCGTGGGCGTCCTGACAATATTATGCTCGCTTTTGTTTTGAAAGTATTCCATACCAAGTGTAAGACAACAATGTAATTCCACAAAGTAAAAATACAAATCAAATACAAAATTTATTCCATTGGCGTCTAATGTTGCGCAATAGTTTTTAAAATATCTCAGTTGTAGAACGAAAATTTCAGTACCTTTAACCCGGAAATTGCGTTTTTACTGCTTTTTCCCCACTTTCTCTTGGAAATGAGATATTTTTGCGGAAAAAAGTATCCTACATTGGAATCAGGACGCTAAGGTACCTATTCACAAAGTTTTGTTAAGAACCATCCAGTAGTTTTTGCGTGATGTGAACACAAATGAAAAGCAGACAGACAGACGGAAATGAGTTACTATTTTATTATATGTATAGATTTTACAATTATGTCGTCTAAGGTGCCTTAACTGGGATTTAAGGTGCCTTAAATGGGATTTCGCCTTCCTCGCTGGGGTCGAGGAAAAGAACAATGAGACACATTGAGTTCGGCAAGGACGATTCCCTTGGAGTGAACGCACTCACTTGACAATTCATGCACTGAACTCACCAATCATATGAAATTTCAAAACTGTACAAATATTGGGTAATAAATATCACAAGCTTTATATAAGTTCGTGATTAATTGAATTTAATCCTTTTTTTTTCTAAAAAGTATTTAAAGTTCAACTATTTTGAGTCAAAACCTTTTCTCTAGTTGTTAAAGTTAGAGTAACCTCAAGTCAGATAAATCTGGAAGCGCCCTCGTACTCGTAAATGTTTTTCTACTATAAAAGCTCCTAAAAATATGCAACATGAATAAATAAGTTTAACATTAATTGCAACCTAGCAAAAGCCGGTTCATAACAAAAAAGTGTTGAACATATATCCATAGTACTTTCACAGGCTTTGAACATTTTATAGAGAGCAAGGTGAATTGGAATTTTTGGAAATACTCTCTTATTCTATCTCACTCTCTCTTTCTATCTTTCTCTTAACGTTTAATTGTGCATAAACACGTTGTGTTTTTGTTTATTTCGTTTTGAGGTGGATGTTGCAAAATTTTATCTCTTCCAACTTTCTTTTCTCTCTCGCTCTCTCTTATTTCTTTTATCAATGAGTGTGTGTATGTTGTTAGTCTTTTTGTGCATTATTTTGCTTAACTTTGCTTTAGTTGGTTAAACAAGAGAACTAGAATAATTGCACAACCAAATAAACCCCTTCTTGTATTTGTTTAACAACCATCTGTAAATGCCGGTTTAATTGTAAACGTTTTACTTAATATGTTTACAATTTACCATGTGATTTTACTGCTGGTGTTAAAGGCTCTTTATACTATTGTAGTTATTGAATAGTTCGAATGAGACTGAAAACAGTTTATACTCTTTTAATGGTTTCTTTTGTTGTATAAATAGGAAAGAAAAAAAAAACTATAAAAACACAAATGTAAAGATAATAACAATAAAATAAAAAAATCTATTGAATGAAATAAAACAAAATCATAAAAATGTCAAGTGTTGATTTAATTGTTTGCTTTTCTTTTTATAAGTGGTGATTTATTTTAATTAATATTTATATTCACATTTTGTTTTACTACTTATTTCTTTCAATCATTAATTTAGTTTTTTTAGTTGCTTTTTGTTTAACGTTGTAATTATTGTGTGTTTTTGATTTCTCTCTACTTATTTGCTTAGCCTAAATGTAGGCAATGATATCTCTATTTACGTTTAGCCTTAATTGCTACCAAGAGAAAATGCTTCAATGATTTAATTGATTGTACTTGAATATCAATTAACAATGAAGGTGTGAAAATGCTTAAAACGCAAATATAATAAACGATAAAGAAATGTAAAATTTTTTGAGATTTTGAATACAAATTCATATATTTTTTACGATATGTAAAATTTTTGTGAATATTATTTTAATGATTTTTAAATCAATATTCGAATAGTTTTCGAAATCAAATATAATTTTCATTATTGCTCTAAATCTAACTTAAATTTTTTATTTGTTGGATAAATTTTTATAATTTTTAAAATACCTGGAAGAAAAATACCGCTTAGCAATAAATCTTTTAAACCTTTTTTTTCGAAAATTCGAAATCTGAACAGATATTGTTAATTCAATTATATTTGAGGATACTATAAATAAAAATGGGTGAAAAAATTTTCCCTATTTTAAACCACGGTTTTGTTAATTAAGTTTCAAATTACGCAATTAGTGAGAAAATTAATAAAAAGAAGGGGTTTTTATTCTTTCTCAATTAAATATGGAGAGTTGTTGAATTTTAAAATTTTCGAAAATTTGAACATAATTTCGAATATTTCGAACATATCTTAAAATGTGTATTTTGCAACAATTATTGCTTTCGAAATTATTTTATTTTGTGTGTTTTAATTAAAATTATAAAGATTATCTTGAAAATAAATAACAATTATTCAAATTTAAGCTCTTTATTAATTTTCTAATACCGCTTTTCAATAAACCTTTTGAAAGATTTTAACACATATTATTAATAAAATTATATTTGAAGATACAATAAAAAAATCGAAAAAAGTTTCAATAGTTTGCACATGACTTCTATTAGTAAAATAAAGTTTTTTATTCTTTTTTAAATTAAATATGGAGAGTTGTTGAATTTTAAAATTTTCGAAAATTCGAACATAATTTCGAAAAATTTCAAACATGTAAAAATAATACACATATTGGAAAATATGTATTCTGCAATGCTCGAAATTACTTTATTTTGACTGTTTTAAATAAAATTATAAAGATTATTTTGAATGAGAGTTATTCAGAATTAGTCCTTTAATCTTCTTTCTAAAACTGAAATACCTATTAAATTTTTTTTTTTCGAAAGATTTTTTATTGTATCTTCAAGTATAATTAAAATAATAATATGTGTATTAATTAAATTATATTTGAAGATAGGAGATAAATATGAGAAAAAAAGTTTCCATATTTTGCACATCTAATCTATTAGTTGATTTTCTAAAAATTATGAAAAAATCAATAAAAATAAGATTTTTCATTCAGTTTTCGATTAAATATGGAGAATTGTTGAATTTTAAGATTTTCGAGAATTCGAATATAATTTCGAAAAATTTCGAACTTGTCAAAATAATACACATATAGGAAAATATGTATTTTTCAAATAACAATTATTCAGACTTAAGTCGTCTATTCTTTTTCTAATATGGTTTCTAATATCAAAAGATTTGAACATATATTGTTAGTTCAATTATATTTTAAGATACAATAAAAAAACGAATAATCTTTCCATAGTTTGCACTTCACTTTTATTAGGTAATTTTTTAAACAGGAAATTGGTAAAAAAACAATAAAAATAAGATTATTCATTCTTTTTCAAATTAAATATTGGGGAGTTGTTAAATTTTAAGATTTTCGAAAATTCGAATATAATTTCGAAAATTTCGAACTTGTCAAAATAATACACATATCTTAAAATGTGTATTTTGCGCAATATTTATTGCTTTCGAAACTACTTTATTTTGACGGTTTTTTTTAATTATTAAGATTATCTTGAAATGAAATAATAATTATTCAGGCTTAAGTTCTTTAAAACTTTTAACTTTAAAACTTTAAAATTTTTTTTGTATTTTGAAAATTCGAAAGATTTGAGCACATATTTTTAATTCAATAATATTTGAAGATACAATAGAAATCTTCGAAAAATGTTTTAATATTTTGCACATCTAATTTATTAGTTTTTCTAATTTTCTAAACAAGAAATTATTAAATATATCAATAAAAATAAGGATTTTCATTCACTTTTCAATAAAATATGGAGTTTTATTGAATTTTACAATTTTCGAAAATTCGAACATAATTTCGAAAATTTTCGAACATGTCAAAATAATACACATGTCGGAAAATGGGTATTTTGCAATGTTTACTGCTTTTGAAATTATTATATTTTCAATGTTTTAATCAAAATTATGAAGATATTGTTGAAATGAAATAATAATTATTTAAGTTTGAGTTCTTTATTATAGATGGACACGAAAAACGGTGAAGACGGATGTAGCGATCCAGAAAATTCATTGCTTTCTGCTAGTGTCTAATTGTTCTATATCTCTTTATAATAAAGAACTTAAGAATTCTCACAAAGTTAATTTTTGTAAAATTTAAGTAAATTTGTTCTTACATACAAACAAAAAAATCTATATGAATATTTTGATTTTGGAATATTTTCATATAATTTGTATGTCTATTAATACAAACAAAAAATTTTAGTCTATAAATTCTTTACCGAATATTTCGAAACTATTTATTTCCGAAAATATTTCAGATTTCTTTCCAGCCATTTTCAAGAACTTTTCTTTGCTACGAATTTCAAAAGAATCTAAAAGACGCATAGTGCGCTGAAATTATATTAACATTTATTTACTTTTTTTCCAACACATTTAAAAACTCCTTTTAACCTTATTTTCTCGTTTAACATAAATTAATTTCCTTTTCAGTTTTCTTTTACATTCCCTTTGGAGCTCAGTGCCAACTCTTTCTTTTATTTAAGTGCCTGATACTTAAGCTAGATTTTATACAAACATTCCCTTTAGTTATAAAATTATATTAAAATTTCTAAAACAATTTTTTGTTGTTGTTGGCAAATGCAACACCTGCTTTCATAAGCCAACATATGCAACATAAGTGCAAACAAAAGTTTAAGAAAATATGAAAATATTTGAAACAAAATAAAGAAAAAAAAAAAATAAGTTTGAAGCTGGAGCAAGTAGAGATAAAGTGCATATTTAATTTACGTATCTGCGAATTGCCTGAAAGTATGCTTTAGTTTGCTGTGTTTGCCTGATAGTAGTCGAATGATAAATTTAATAGATAAAGCTAGTAAGATTTTAGGATTTTTTTTAAATTCTTTTATGCCTAAACTTATGTTATATAAAAAAAAAAAATTGTGTAATTAATTATCTATAGAATACTTAATATATTGATGTGAACTCATTTAAAATATTTTTTTTTTATATATAAGTATATACAATAACATTTATGTGATGCAAAAAACAAGTGTTTGAATTCTGCGGCTAAAAGTATGCTTTAGAAAATTTATAATAAAAATATAAAATGTGTTTTTTTTAATAGAAGTTAAATATTAAACATAAAATACCACAACTGAAGTGATAGTGATTTAAAGTGCTTCAAAATGACCACAAAAGTGTTAATAATAAAGATAAAGCCTTTGAACTTGTTTAAAGAGAAATGAAGTGTAAATAGTTTTTTTTAAATCTCATTCTCTTGAAACAGGCATTAAAACCACTGAAATACTCAAAATGTGGGTTTTAAAATATATATTCCCTAAAAATATGCTATAAAATTTAAAACCTAAGAAAACTATGATTTTTCAACAACCATATCAATAAATCACAGTGAACTTTTAAATAAACTGAAACCAAAAAAAAAAAAAATAGTTTTTAACGCACAGCCAACCACAAAAAAAACAGTTCAAAATGACCCACAAGGCCAATGATAGTGATATGCCGAAAATGGCACCTGAAATACCACGTTTAAATTCTGAATTAGCCGCACAAGCTGCCATGAGAGCACAACAGATCCTACGCAAACAGGCCTCGCAGGAGGAACATCACATGCTCAATAACTCTGGGGTGCCTGCTATGGCAAATCATACGAAACTTCCCATGCAGCTGCCACCAAAACCGTATGGCGCACTGCCACCACCTTTGCCGCCACAACACAATAAACCAGTTCCTGCTATACCGGCACGTTTGGCCGATAGAGCACCTCCACCAGAGATACCACCCAAGCGTCATAGCTTAAAAAGTTTACCAGATGGTTTTAATTTACCACCACCGGGTAGGCAGCCGCCACCTTTGCCCAAGAAACCCGTTTCAGCACAAAGCTCAGCTCACAGCTCGTCACAAAATAGCGCACAAAATTCACCTCTAGCTATGGCCAAATTTAAAGATAAACCACCGGTACCCCCTGAAAAACCCGAAGTGAAAAGATCTTCGAATCCTTTCGATATGCCCTTGGATAAGAATGTACCCTCGCCAGCTCCGACCAGAGCCAGCGATTTAAAGAAATCCTCTACTGCATCCTCATCTACAACATCCTCAACATCACGCCTATCTCCTACCGATGATTTTGGTTCCGAAGATGCTCTGAGAGGCATTGAAAGTGGCATACGCAATATGGAGAGAGCCATGCAAGAACAAATGAATTTGCGTACTTTTGAGTCGGCCCAAAGCAACTTTGATGTTCAATTTAAAGCAGCTCTCAGCAGTGGAAATCGACATTTATCCGGCATCAATATAAGAGCTGCAGCCTATGAACGCAATTTGTCGTTGGATGAAAATGCGGTGGCAGCTCAAAATGCCGCAGCTGCAGCTAGACAATCAATTGAAGAAATCAAACAACTAAGAGCTCAAGCTTTACAAAATTCCTCTACCAACAATCTCAGTCAGTTGGAGCAATCCCAACAACAAGCTATGCGTTCCACTATTGAACATCATATGCGTTCCTTAGATCGTAATTTACCCCTCGAACTACAGTACAGTCGCCATAGACAACATGTTCCCTCCGCCGCTGCTGCTGCTGCCGCTGTTGCTGCTTCGACTGTGGCACCAGCACAACCACCACCAGCCTCAGCTACTGTTACAGCACCTGTTGTGGTTCCTGCCCAAACGGGTCCCATGCCGCTTAGTTCGGAATTCAGAGAACACATTAGACAACAACTATTGGGTAATATACCCGGCACTGTGGTCCATAATACTGGTCAAAGTCCCGGTTCTGCTGCTGCAGCCGCTTTACTACAGCATCAAGCTCAATCAAGAGCCGCAGCTGCGGCTGTTGCTGCAGCCCAGGCTGGGGTAGTAGGCGGGCCAAATCCTGTTACCGCTGCTCTAACTAGAGAAGAAATGCGCATGCGTAGACGTTCCTCACACGATGAGACCCAAATGTCTCAAGGGCCAGCTATACCGGGTATGAGTGAAAAAGTTCTTTCTTTGATGTTGTTTGGATTTTTTGTTATTAAAAAAAATAAATTGTTTTTTATTATTTTTATTTTTTCTTGTTTTATTAATTTAAATGCTAATTTTTATTTAAGTGGTTTACAACATCTCCCGTCATTATGCATACATACATATATATATATTCGACACATTATATTATATTGACATAAAACATATATTATATCGGTATAAAGCAAAAAGTATCGAGTAACTACTTTTGAGTAATGAGTACTCAAAAAAGGATCAAAACTCAATTCTCCGTACCCACTACTCAATACTTTCCCAGTTTTAGGTGGTGCTCCAACATTTACAGGTGGCAACTCTACTATTATAGTCAAAATATTTTTTTAACCGATTTCAAAAAAGAAGGAGGTTATCAATTCATCTGAATGTTGCTTTTTTTTTGTTTGTTTGGAACATGCTTACGGATTGGTCCCGTTTTAAAAGAAGTTCAAAATTTTAAAAACTAAAGGGTGTCCCAATACAACATACATGTTTTTTACGTGTATTAAGAACTGTAAAGTGCACAATTTTAAAATTTTAAAAAACTGCCCATAACAGAAATAAATAAAAAAATAAACTTAAAAATTAAAGGGTGACCCCATATAACATTATAGACCTATCTTTGAACCATTGTAGACAACCACATGAAAATTAGACAGATTGTCCAATGTGTATAATTAGAAATTAAATATTTATAAATAGAAATTAAAGGGTGTCCCAATGATTAATGTAATTTGATGTATATGAACCGTAACAGAAAGACGGTTGAAATTTATAAAAAACCTGCATAAATAAGTCCTCTTTAACATCAAGTATAAAATTTTAATTTGGAAACTAAAGGGTGTCCCCATAATTGATGTAATTTGAGCTATCTGACCCCATCTTTTGAACCTTTACAGAAAAACACTTGAAAAGTAGACAGAGTCTCAACTACTATGTCCGGTATAATAACATGTATAAATATTTAAAATCGTAAATTAAAGGTTGTCTCAATATTTGATGTAAATTAGTGCATATGGCCAAACTTTTGAAGTGTTATAGACAGAAAGTTGAATATTACAAAGAATCTGTATGGATAAGTCTTTTATAATAAGTGTTTTATTTAAAATTGTACATTAAAGGGTGTCCCAATAGATAATATTATTTAACCTATATGACCCTATCTTTAGAACTATGTTTAATATACAACTTTATGGGGTCCCCATACTTGCGTTTTTAAATTTTAAGTGCCTGTCTTCTACAGCTCACAATCACGTCTTCTGGGAAAATTTTTAATGTCTACCTAGATTGATTCCAAAATAGGAACATATACGTGAAAGTCACGTCACTATCGAAACACCCTCTAGGATTTGTTGTTACAGCGGCCATAATAGTACAACTTTTGTAAAAATTTCAAGAGTCTGCCTTTTAAGGTTCCAGAAATAGAAGGCTACGTCAGATGTAACGACAGAGTAGCGTGAACAACAGGGTAATCCTTTTGTACGGCAACCTAAAAATTAACACAGATTAAATTTTTCAGTATTATTTCTTAAACTTCCACGCAAAGTTGTTAAAGAAGGCTTACATTTGGTGACATTATTTTAAATAAGACCGTTGTGAGAGTGCATTGAGATCTACTAGGTTTTTTTCAGGAATATTTTTTTTGTAATCTGGTAACTCTGTAAAACGTTCAGAATATTCTTTTAGTAGGTGTTTAATAACGAGACCTGTGTAAATGTCACTCTCTTTGAACTGTACTTTTTTCAGCCAAAAGCCTTTCATAATCTCGATCAAAATTTCTACTTAAATTCTATTGAAATTTCGATCGATATCGAATGTCGTAATTTGACCCCTGATTTTTATCAGAATCGGAAATAGTGGGCTCTATATATCTTGTGTTCTTAACTGTAGGTTTTTCGAAAAATTAGTACTAAGATTTAATATATTTCTTCCCATCTATTCCAGTGCCGGTCAGCTTTAAAAATCCAGCCGATGATACAATTTCTTCGGGGGGATTCCATATAAGAGTATAAAGAAAGGGACCTTAGGGTAAAAAATCTAATTTTACAGGAGAACCATTTGAAATTCACCATTTTTTACTTTACCATACGTAGTATAAGGTGAAGTATAGTAATCATGAAAAAAATCGAGGTCGGCATTTCGACGGATTTATACGTTTTGACGTCTCCAGAACCTATTTTGGTTATTTTTGCGATGATGTCTGTAGGTGAGTGGGTGTGTATTCCACTATTTTTGTGGAGTACAGTTCATATAGTTTGACATATCAAATCAAAATAAAAGCATATGCCTTTGGTATATGCAGATAAAGAGCTGTATATTTTTGGGCATAATCGGGAGGGTGAAAGGGGTAGTTTCCTTACCCGCAAATTTTGTAAACGCTCTACACGTCATAGCGTATGACATATCAAAATTAAATTAAATACGTGCCTTTGGTTTATTGAAATGAAGAGCTGTATATATTTTGCGCATAATCGGGAAGGGGCAACGGGTAGTTTACTTAATACCCAAAACCGAAAAAAAATAAATTTTTCGATTCGAATATACTTTGAACTTATAATCTTTATGTAATATATCCATAAAAATATCTGTTTCCTTAATACATTTGAAGGAGAAGATAGTCAAGCTTGAGCCCATTGGGTATGGTAAAGTTGAGTGTACGCCACTCCAGATTTTTTCAACATGTTTACGAGGGTACACAGAAAATATTTTTTGCACCAATTAAAGGTTTTAATTAGTTTTAAATTAAAGTTCAATTAAGTTTTTAATTGATGCAAATATATGTTTGTTTAAAACAAAACAAACAAATTCCTATTTAAACAAATAATTACATCAACCAATTATTTGATTTAATTTTAATCTGAAACCAATTAAAACCTTTAATTGATGAAAATATTTTTTTATCTGTAAACCCTGTATACGGGCATACGTGTTATAGAACCGAAATTACCGATAATGACCGAATAAAATTTTTTTCCGCTTCTCAAATTTTTCGAACTCAGTCCTAATCTATTCGATTTCTCACAAAATTTTAGCTTAATTAAAAAGGTTCACTAAAAGACTTCAAAATTTTCAGAAAGTTTTGAAAAATTTTATGATATTTCTTTGTACTCGTCTTACACTCCGAAAAACCGAAATTTCGACACAAATTCGGCTCTGGCGGGGTACGAGACAACTCTCATTCGATTCTCCAGTAAATTTTTCCCCTATTAAAAAAAAAATATCAGCCAACCTACCCTTAAAGTCCCTTTCTCTGTGCGCGGTCACATATAGTAGTAATTTTAATCATTAACAAACTTAATTTAAAATCGTTCATTCCCATAAGTCCTATAAATTAGTTGTACAAAATCATCTTTATACCGAAAAAATCTCTTAGCGATTTTTCCTTCTCTTCTCTTTTTTTCCTCATCTCATTTCTTTACCACCCTCAACCATTTCAGTTTAAGTCCATATTTTTTCAAAATTTTATTAACTCTTTAAATTTAAGCATGTGTTTTGCAAAATGAATCACAAAAAAAAAAATTAAATCAAATAATCTTTCCTTCTTTCTATATTAGAGTTGAAACAATTTTCTTTAGCACCGCATTGTTCAGCCGATTTGGACTATATGCGTTGTTGTTTGAAAGGTAAAAGTAAAAATATACAAAATTCACTTTTTACAACTCACCCACAATTTTTAATACAACAAAAAAATTAACACCGACATAATTTTATAACCCGCATTAAAAACAAAAAATAATTTAAATTTTTGGTGTTGAAGCAAAATTTAACTCACTACCACCCCATCCCCTAAAAAGAAAAACAAACCCATAAAACCACTACTCAAAGTGGGTTAAACCTTATCTTAACCTGCTAAAAAGTTTTAATGTAAAAAATACCATTTTTGTTAAAAAAAAAACACTAATCCAGCATGGGCGCCTTTTCTTTACTTATCAAAGTTAATCCTTTTTGCCTCTCATGGGGTTTTATTAAAATGTCAAGAAAATTAAAACAACATATATTTAATTGTTATTTTTAATGTATTATTTTTTCTACAGGGTGCTCCATTAATGTGTGTTTATAAAAGCAGTTAAAATCAAACTCAAACTTAAACCCTGTATTAAGCACTTTATTAATAGATTTTTATTCGAATTAAACTTGTTTATTTATAATTATTGGTTTTTGTTTAAATTTTCTACTTCAACTTTTTTTACAATTTTCTAATTTATTTAATTTAAATTCAACGTTACAGTTACCAGACTTAGAGAGCACTGGGATGAGACCTCACAATGCGTTCTGCAAAGAGCGGCCCAGCTTAAAAATATGCTCAGTGATTCGCAAAGGTAAGTGAAGATTGATTTGGTTAAAAACAAAGTTGTAAAATGAGATTAATTAAACCTAAAACTGACGATTTCAATTGGAAAGGAAGGTTATAAATTTGTCTATATTATATTATATTTGTACGCGTAAAATTCCCCTATTTGTCTGAACCGATTTAATTTTTATGCACCCTTCAACAAAGGTGGAAAGCGTATATATAGGCTTGTCATTCCGTGTGTAATATCTGCAATATTAATTTTGGACCCCATAAAGTATATATATTCTAGATCCTTATATATAGAGAAATGATGTCTGTATGACCGTCTTTCCGTCTGTGTTCGGATTGAAATCAACTTTACCAAGGTACCAAAAGAGATACAGACAATTTAAGCCCACCATAGTTTCGCCAAGCTTAGTTTCGAATATTTTCCTAATGCAATTCAGCAATATTAGACCATTCTTTTTGAGGCTGTGGGCAAAAAACCAAGCCCAGCTATAAATATAAAACCGTGACCAGTAGATCCCAGACCTCGGGGGATCAATAACCTTCTAAGAGGGTCCATTTTTGTTTGTTTTTCGGTTGGTAGGGTTTTTCTGCTTAAAGATTAAGCCCACAGGGTGTCCACTGGGAAGCAATAGCACTCAACAGGCACACTGGGAGATCAATATGAGCCCCCAATGTCTGACCACTTAACGGAATATAGATTGCAGAAAGGTCCTAACTTTTACAAAAAAAATTAACAAAAAATTTTTGATAAAATTTTAATAAAAAAAATTTCGCAAAATTTAAAAAAAAAATCGATAAAACTAAAAAAAAAATATTTTAGATAAAATTTTTGAAAAAAAAATTTAATAAAACTTTTACAAAAAAATTTTAATAAAATTTTTCCAAAATATTTTTAATAAAATGTTTACAAAAAAAATTTTTAATAAAATTTTTACAAAAAAAAATTTAATAAAATTTTTACAAAAAAATTTTTAATAATATTTTTACAAAAAAAATTTATTATTTAATATTATGCTAATTACCCATAACGTTTTATATTAAATATGCAATTTACTTGTTGGGGGAAAAGATCTAGTCCCTATACGTATTTCACTGGTTGCTCAGGCCAGATCATCAGGAAACCTTTTTCCTAATTTTAGAGAAGCCAAAAATACTCTATAAGTAATAAAATTCTACAAAACATAATGAGAATTATGCATGTTGATAGAATAATATTACAGAATATTAAAACTTCAACAAATTTTTAATAAAATTTTTACAAAAAAATTTTCTATAAAATTCTTACAAAAAATTTTTAATAATAATTTTACAAAACATTTTTGATAAAATTTTTACAAAAAATTTTCGATAAAACTTACAAAAACTTTGCGATAAAATTTTAATAAAAAAATTTCGATAAAAATTTTAAAATAAATTTTGATAAAATTTAAAAAAAACATATTGATAAAATTTTTACAAAGAATTTTTCAATATAACTTTTACAAAAAAATTTCAATAAAAATTTTACAAAGCATTTTCGATAAAATTTTTACAAAAAAATTTTCTATATCTTTATATTATAATTGTATTAATGAAGTTGAAAATCATAAAAGTAAAAACCGAATGTTTACTATTGAGAAATTGAGAAACATAAAAGAGTAAGGGAATATTGAACATTACTATTGTGAAGGGTATATAGGATTCAGCATGACCAAATAAAGCACTCTGGCTTATTTTTACTTGATTAGAACGGTTTATAGCGATCAACTTCTTTCGACATAGCCTCGTTTATTATCGGCAGGATACAGCTCGTTAAGCTAAAGTTGCAATTTGGGTAGATTTGGGTTGCAATTTTGGTAGAATAGTCGCTATGCTTCACTATCCCCCTTTACCATCCGGTTGTACTCCTTATTGACTTTTATAGTTCAATTTAGATAAGAATCAAGCCAAGTGTTAAGTTTTAAATTTATTAAGCCTTTTTTCATTTTTTTATATATGCATAGAGTAAGAGAAAAAAACCCAAGGCTAAAACGTAACATCTTCATTTACAAAAAATCAATCCAATAAGAAAATGTATTTCCTTTTTAATAGATTTCGAATTCGAGCAGGTTAGAATGTTTCGATTTTACTATCATGAAATATTTCTTTTGAAAACAGTTTACAACTTTATTGCGTTTCAAGAAACATTTTTTTTTTTAATTTTTTATTTCTTTCAGATACGAAGCAAAACGTTTGGAACTTGAGAAATGGTTGCAACGTATGGAAGCTAGAGCTGAACGTATGGGCACCGTGGCAACTACTGCTGATATTTTAGAAGCTCAACAAAAGGAACAAAAGGTAAAAAAACGCGATTTCTACTAACAAAGCTTAACAAGTGTTTTTTTCTGTTTTTTTTTTTTTAATTATTTATTGTATTTTTAAAGTAACTAAACTGACAGTAGATTTTCATATCTTAAGTATTTAAATTATATTTCATGGTGGCCGCCCATTTATTTGGAGTGCAACTTTAAGATATTCGACCATCGTAGGGTGTTTAGAGATAGTGATGGATTAAATGCAACACAACCCTGCAAGAACATTAATTTTTGCTTGACTGTGAAGCGTAGAACAATCTTTCTATCAAGTTCTTAAAAAAATTATCGATAAAATTCTTACAAAAAATTTTCGTAAAAATTATTACAAAAAATTTTCGTGAAAATTTGTACAAAAAATTTTCGTGAAAATTTTTACAAAAAATTTTCGTGAAAATTTTTACAAAAAATTTGCGATTAAATTTTTATAAAAAAATTTTCTGTAAAATTTAAAAAAAAAATTCTGTAAAATTTTGACAAAAAATTTTCTATACAACTTTTACAGAAAATTTTTAATAAAATTTTTACAAAAAGTTTTTTATAAAATTTTTAAAAAAATTTTTTATAAAATTTTTATAAAACATTTTTTATAAAATTTTTACAAAAAATTTTTTATAATATACATAGTTTCAATAAATTTTCGATAAAATTTTTACAAAAATTTTACTGAAAATTTTACAAAAAAATTATGATAAAATTTTTATAAAAAAATTTTCAAAAAAAATTTAACAAATTTTTTTTTATAAAATTTTTACAAAACATTTTCGATAAAATTCTCACAAAACATTTTCGATAAAATTTTTTCAATAAATTTTCAATAACCTTTTTCAAAAAATTTTTACAAAAAAATTTCGATAAAATTTTTACAAAAAATTTTCGATAAAATTTTTACCAAAAAATTGCGATAAAATTTTTATAAAAAATGGTGTATTAAATTTACAAAAACTTTTCCCATGTGACGGAAACTAGCTTAGTGGTTTCTACGAACCAGTGGTCTACGAGAGTTGGACAGTCGCATGAACCAAGAGCTATTTGCCGACATTGATATAGTTAAATGTGTTCAATACAAAGGCTATGTTAGCTTGAAATTGCTCGAATGGATGAAAGTGCTCCAGCAAGAAAAACATTCAAAAACTATCCCGAATGTTTTTCTGGTGTTGTACTAGGTTATAGAATATTACAACCGAACACTTTTGGTTTATTCTGATTCTTTTGTTAGTGAATGGAAACGCCGCCAAAGCGATCTCAATCACATTTATGTTAGCTTCAACTCTGTACCAATATTTTCAACGTAACCTTTATAAATAATTTGGTCTGGTTGTGAAAAGTAATAATGCCGGTCATCAATAACTGGAACAATGCCCCAGCACTGGGGACAAAGAGGACGCCGTCTATTTAAAATGAAAATCCACTTATTATGAACACAATTTGTTTCCAGAGGAACAAGCTTAATGAAAAGAATACCGCTTAAGAGAAAAATATATAAAGTACTAGCGACGGAAAACATATAGCGACCTTTCGTTCAGACAACTCAATAGATCTGAATTTGAAAATCTCGCGCAATTTTTTTAAAGTTAATAATACTTTTAACATGTCTCCAGAAAACACCTAGAATCTTCCGTGGGAAATGAACCTTCAACCCCCAGACTGATAAATTAGCGTGCGCTATCAATCAGTCTATTTCATTTTCGCTTAAACGAATTGAGGTGTATATCGAAATATCCTTATTTTTCAAACGTTTTATTCTTATACTGGTATAACATATCGATACATTATATATCGATATATTTTATCACATCATCAATCTCTACTTAGTGAACTTTGAACAACAAGAAATTTTGGCATAAAATAAAAATAAATGCTTATTTTTATTAAGGGGCGGGTGTGAAGAAAGTTCTGCTTTCTTTTTGTTATTTAATGTAAAAAATATCGGTAATAATCCCAGTAAATTTAGCTTTTAATAGAAACAAAAAATATAGAAAATTGAATTCTTGCCTAAAATTTTCATTAACATTTCCAATTTTATCAATTTTCTTTTTAGTCCTTCCACGCCGAACTCCATCAGAATAAGCAACAATTCGAAATCTTCAATCAGTTGACACAGAAACTAATTGCCGTTTATCCGGCAGATGATACCACCCGTATTAAGAAAATGACCGAGGCCATAAATCAGAGGTAAGTATTTATTTAATTAATTAAATTCTTCCTATAACATTATCTTACTTCATTATCCTGTTGCTTCAAGATATTCGAATTTAAATAATGGCGTCATCAATCGCGGCAAACAACTGCATGCCGCCGTTCACAGTCTTCAATCATTTGATCGTGCCATGGATCAATTTTTGGCTTTTCTATCCGAATCGGAGTCGTTATGTGAAAGTGCTGAAGCTGAAATAGAACGCAATCCGTTAATGTTTAAGGTAAGTGTAACATATTTTATTATTTTGGTAAATAACAACAAAGGCTTAGCTGACGATAATTAAATATTTTTCGCTTAATTTTATAAACGATCTAAATTAGATTTAGAAATTTTCTTTTTCGGATTTTTATTCACCGTTCATCAGTTGTTGTAAAGAAATGTATATTGAATAAATCTTTTAACCCTTTTTGTACTATTTTGTATTCATTTAAATTGTAAAATCGTTTCAAACTTCCTCTTTTTTTAGGTGCAGGGAAAAAATTGTTTTTAATTTTTTCTCTTCGTTTCTTTTTGATTACTTTCTTTAGATACATGCATTGATTTCTAATTTATCATACCAATTAAACATGAACAAAGAGCTAAGGATAGATAACTTGGAAATTTATGCATACAGTCAATGAAATTTGTTTAAGGTTCCAAATAATATTGGGTCATGTGTACGGATGTCAGCAGGGCCACAGTGCTTCACGTATACGTATTTACTTTTCATAAAGGTACCCATCACTGGATAAAATTCTAAATTTATATAAAATTCTAAAAATTTGTTGTAAAGCAAATAGAAATATTATTCAATTGACTATTTGGCAGAAAGTAATTCATATTTTGTCATTATTTAAAAACATCGTGTTTAAAACATCTCGCTTTGAAAAATAAAAGGTGCCTTAAAGTATGCAGTACCTTTAAATCGGTGAAATTGCGTACTTCCATTATCTCTTTGAAATAAAATATTTTTGGGGAAATACATTTTTTATAAGGGGGTGATCCATTTCGAGGTACCCTACTTTGTTAAAGAAAACCAACATAGAAAATTCAAATCTAATGGATAATGTTTATTATCATTTGAAAGAACATTCTTTGGCATTTATTTTTTGAAGAATATGTCTATCAAATGTTGGTCGTTGCTACGTCGCAGATGGTCCATCCGTTGAGACCAATTTTCGATGACTCGCTGGAGCATTTCGACTAGTAACTGGCAAATGACACTCGTGATGTTTTCCTCCAAGGCCTGAATCGAAGCGGGTTTGTCCACATACATATCCCTACAGAAAAAAGTCTAACGGTGTAATATCACACGATCAAGTGGCCAATCGACCGGCCCAAGACGTGAAATTATGTTCTCACCAAATTGTTCTCTCAATAAATCCATTGATTGACGCGATGTGTGAAAAGTGGCGCCGTCTTGCTGAAACCAAATGTCGCCGAGATCACGAACTTCAATTTCAGGCATCAAATAGTCGGTTATCATGGCATGATAACGGTTGCCATTGATGGTTACGATCGCACCGGCATCATTTTTAAAGAAATATGGACCTAGGATGCCACCGGCCCACAAACCGCACCAAAGCATTGTTTTTTCTGGATGAAGTGGCAGCTTTTGAATCTCTTCAGGTTGCTCTTCGCTCCAAATTCGGCAATTTTGTTTGTTTACATACCCATTGAGCCAGAAATGGGCCTCATCGCTAAACAAAATTTGCCTCGAAAACGTCGGATCTTCTTGGAACTTTTTAAGAGCCCATAGAGCGAAGCGATTCAGGCGTAAGTCTTTCCATTATGAATTACAATAGTAAGCACAAATGACATGACAGCATGACACGACTCATAAGTGATCTGTCAAAAAAGGCTATTGAAAAAAGTACCTCGAAATTGATCACCCTTTATTTGAATCAGGATACTAAGGTACCTCTTCAAATCAATCAGATAGAAAGGCAGACAGATATTATATCTATACATTTATGTTTTCTTAGATCTGAATCCTTTTTGAAGGTTTTTCGTTATGGCCTGACGAACACGAATCAATTTTTCTGTTTCTCTGTAAGAGAAAGCAACATTTTAGCTTCACTTATTAGCTATAGTGGAACTACCAGGTCTTAAGCTAAGGCCTAATATTGTGGGGTATCATATTAGGCCTTAGCTTTCTAATATGCTGGGGTATCATATTAGGCCTTACCTTTCACATTTTCAGTACTTCCTACGTAACTATCTACCTACTTATCTACCATGCCGTCTTCACTAGCCCTTGATTTGAACAAAATATAAATATAACGCCGGCAGAGCAGAACTATTATGTTCACCAAATTACGATAGTTACTGATATTATCTACTAAAAATAAATAAATAAATAAACCTTTAAATGAAATATCACACAATAAAATATTTTCACCAATTAATGGTTTTAATTGGATTTAGATTGCAATTTAATTAAATAATTAATTGATTCAGTTATTCGTTTAATAGGAGACTTTTTTGTTCTGTTTCAAACAAATATATATTTAAATCAATAAAAAAAATTAATTAAAAACTTAAATTGGTGAAAAACATTTTTTCTGTCAACTTTGAAATCAAAGTTGATCTATCGGAATTAAAAAAATATATATTTTACTTCAATTCAACCAAATTTGACTTTTTTCTTACTCATCTCCCTTAATCAAATGCTGCCTAGTGTTTTGTTAACTATGTGGGTGTGTAAGTGCTTTGCTTATAAAAAAAAAGAATGATACGCATATTTTGCATTACCACCATTAATGAATGCAACGCATGATGAATATGTAACATGTTGCATATGCACACACATGCATACATGCATCCAGATGTATGAAGCCAACTCATTCAAATGATTTGCTATTGCCAGCGTAATTATACTTTATTTTGTACATATAGATTTGATAGCATTCATATTCCAAAGAGATATCGATTCAATTCAGATTCATACATTTATATGTCTGTTAGTGGATTATACAACCACTTGAGAATAATGATGAGACGTCGTAAGCTGGGATGTTTGCTTAACTCTAGTGGTTCCTTATGCACTCGTGTGTATTTGGCTGCGATTATTTTAAAGTGATCATTGTCTTCAATTGCATTCTGTAACAAAAACAAAAAAAAAGAAGATGATTTAAGTGCAATTTGTTTATTTGAACAAATTATTTATAGATCCATATAGATAATTTGTTAAAAAACCATAATAATCAATAACAGAACCCGCATATGGTTTCCATTCGTTCGAGAAGTTCTTTTTTGTAACAATACAAATTTAAAGCATTAAAGTTCTATTAACTGCAGTATATATTTTTTATGTTTAATGGAAAATAATTTATTTAAACAAAAATAAAAAAGTTCAGTTTAGAGGAAAATGTGTAACTCTTGATGGCCATACAAATAATATTAAAATAAATACTAATTATTAAATGCTTTGAAAACACTTAAAAAAATTCCCTGCCTTAATACATAGCAAAGTTTTACTATTTAAGCGACCTATATTATCGTAAAAGAACTTTCCAAAATCTCTAAGATTTAAAGTACTTTTTCTAGAATAACTTTCAATTGAAAAAATATTATAAACTTTAAGTGTTAAATGCTTAATTTCTTATAAATAAAAAATATACAAAAAAGGCCGCCGAAGAAGGTAAAAATGCTGTAATTTAAATAAGGGTTGCATGGTACAAAAAGTACCATTTAACAAGTCTTTCACTAAATATTCTAAAGCACTTGCACTGTAGGGTACTTTTACGAAAACTAACTTTAAACTAAAAGTTACTTTTGTAAAAAGTTTCTTTTACAAAACATCCGTTTTACCAAAGGTAAAAAAATTAGTTTTTACCAAAAAAAAAATTTTAAAAATTTTCGCAAAAAGTTCCTTTTACAAAAAATATATTTAAAAAAATTTACTTTTCCAAAAAGCACCTTTTATAAAAAGTACCTTTTACAAAAAGTACATTTTAGAAAAAGTATCTTTTACAAAATGTACATTTTACAAAAAGTACCTTTTACTAAAAGCATTTTTTACAAAATTCCTCAAACGAAAATTACTTTTTATAAACTGCTGCTTTCACAAAAAGTTACCTTTTACAACAGGAGCTTTTTCAAAAAGCACGTTTAACAAAAACCTGGTCTTTTAAAAAAGGGCCTTACAGCAAATACTAAACATACCGTTTTAAAAAAAAAATTACTTTTATAAGCAGTACGTTTTTTAACACAACTTAAACATAAAAAAGTTTTATATACTTATTATCCAATATTATGTTTTAAAAGATGTACGTTTTACAAAACTTTACTTTGTACAATAAGTACCATTTTGAAAAATATACCTTATATGAAAAGTACATAGTATATTTAAAAAAAAAAGGATGTTTTACAATAATAATGTTTAACAACAAATACGTTTCAACAAACGTATTTTTTTATATAAAAAAAATGCTTATTTACAAATAGTACTTTTTCAATAAGTTACTTTTGCAAAATGTAGCTTTAAAAAAGTTATTTATGCAAAAAATACCTTTTACAAAAAGTACTTTTTATAGTTAAGGATCTTTTACAAATATTACGTTAAACAAATTGTAACCTATACAAGAAGTACCTTGTACAAAAAATGTCTTTATCAAAATTTTCTTCTACAAAAAATACTTTTTACAAAAAAGTTTCTTCTACAAATTGTAACTTTTACATAGGTAGTTTTTTTAAATATAACTTTTATAAATAGTATATATTACAACAGGTTAAATTTTACAAAAAGTACTATTTTATAAAGTACCTTGTACAAAAATCGAAATTTTCGAAAATATAGTATATTTTACAAAAAAGTATGTTTTAAAAAAAGAACCGTTTACAGCAATAAGATGACGCAAAACGTACGTTTTAAAAAAAATGCTTTTTCAAACAGCACTTCTCTTTGCAGAACTTAGCTTTTTAGCTTAGTTTTTAACAAAATGTAAATTTTACAAGAAGTACCTTCTATAAAAATCCAAAATTTCATTATAAAAAAGGATAAGTAAGAATCTTTTACAAAAAATACCTTGTACGAAAAGTATTTTACGAAAATTCAGTTAACAAAAATTGGTTTTTACAAAATGCTTCTTTTACAAGTAGGTACCTTTTACAACAGGTACTTTTTCAACAGTTACGTTTTACAAAAAGTACCCTTAAAAAAGTATGTCGCACAAAAACTACATTTTATAAATAATATATTTTACAAAAAGTAAAAGTAAGTACAATATCTTACAACAAAAGTAATTAAAATGTCTTACAAAAATTCTTCTTTTACAAACAGTTCTTTTTAGGGTTCCGTACACAAAGTGTAAAAACGAAACCCTATTGTTTTCGCTACAATGTCTGTCCGTCTGTCCGTCTGTCCGTCTGTCCGTCTGTCAGCGCCTTTTATCTCTGGAACCGTAATAGGTAGACTCTTGAAATTTTCACAGATGATGTATTGTTGTTGCCGCTATAGCAACAAATACTAAAACTTATAGGGTGTTTCAATAGAGAGGTGTTATTTACGAAAATGTGTTTATTTCTTGAACTGTAGGAGGGATACACTTGAAATTTACAAACAGTTATTAAAACTTAGTTCACTATATATAAAAGTATAAAAAAATAAAACTAAAAATTAAAGGGTGTTCCGATAGTGGTGTGAAATGCGTGTATAAGGCATAAGTTTTGAACCATAATAGGTAGACTCTTGAAATTTTCACAGAAGGTGTACAGCGATGGCCGCTATAACAACAAAAATTAAAACTTATAGGGTGTTCCGATAGAGAGGTGTTATTCACGAATATGTGTTTATTTCTTGAACTGTAGGAGGCATACACTAAAAATTTACAAACTGTAATAAAAACGTAGTTCGTCTTATATACAAGTCTAAAAAATAAACCTAAAAATTAAAGGGTGTTCCGATAGTGGTGTTATTTTGATCTATAAGGCCTAAGTTTTGAATCATAATAGGTAGAATCTTGAAATTTTTACAGAAGGTGTATAATTTTGGCCGCTATAGCAACAAATATTAAAATTTATAGGGTGTTCCGATAGAGAGGTGTTATTCGCAAATATGTGTTTATTTCTTGAGCTGTAGGAGGCATACACTAAAAATATGTAAGCAGTAATTAAAACTTAGTTCGCTATATAAACAAGTATAAAAAAATAAACCTAAAAATTAAAGGGTGTTTCGATAGTAGTGTGATTTGCATGTATAAGGTCTAAGTTTTGAACCATAATAGGTAGACTCTTGAAAATTTTACCAAAGGTGTATAACTATGGCCGCTATAGCAACAAATATTAAAACTTATAGGGTGTTCCGATAGAGAGGTGTTATTTACGAATATGTGTTTATTTCTTACAAACAGTATTTAAAACTTAGTTCGCTTTATAAACAAGCCAAAAAAAAACAAACCTAAAAATTAAAGGGTGTTCCGATAGTGGTGTGCTTTGTATGTGTAAGGCCTAAGTTTTGGACTATAATAGGTAGACTCTTGAAAATTTTACCAAAAGTGTATAACTGCGGCCACAATAGCAAAAAATACTAAAACGTAGGGTGTTCCAAAAGTGAGGTGTTATTTACGTTTATGTCTTTTTTTGAGCTGTAAGAGGAAGCCACTTACAATTTGCAGACTGTAATTAAAACTATGTTTGTTTTATAAGCAAGTATACAAAATAGAACTTAAATATTAAAGGGTGTTCCAATAGTGACGTGATTTGCATGTATATATCCTAAGTTTTGAATGAAAGGTGAAATCTTGAAATTTTTACAGGAGGTGTATAACTATGTCCACTATAACAAATAATAAAAATTAAAGGGTTTTCCGCCAGTGACGTGATTTGCATGTATAAAGCCTTATTTCTTGAACCGTAACAGGTAGACTCTTGAAATTTTGTACAGAAGATGCGTTGCCACGGCCGATATGACAATTACTAAAAATTAAAGGGTGTTCCGACAGTGACATGTTTTTCACTTATAGTGACTTATTTTTTAATCGCAATAAGTAGACTCTTAATATATTTATAGAAAGTAAGTTCCCATGGCCACTATAATGAATAATAAAATTAAAGGGTGTTCCGACAGTGACATGATTTTATAAACCGTAATAGATACCCTCTTGAAATGTTTACAGTAGATATGTTACTTCGGCCGCTATAACAAATACTTTAAATTGAAGTGTGTCCATTAGTAACGTGTTTTTCACGAATATTACCTTATTTTTTTAACCGCAATAGGTAGGCTCCTGATATTTTAATAGAAAGTGTATTACCATGGCCGCTATTAAATGAATTATATATTAAAATTTAAAGGGTGTTCTAATTATGATGCAATTTTCGCGAATATTACTTTAATTTTAAAATTTAAGGGTGTCCCATAAGACATAAAGAAATAAACAACTGGAATTTTTAAATTATACTGAACATAGTACGGAACCCTACGTGTGCGAGTCTAACTCGCACTTGACTAATTTATTTAAAAAATTACTTTTACACAAAATATTTTATAGAATGAAAAATTAAAATTTTCAAAATATTTTATATTAAAAAAATATAAAAAGTCTTTCTAATATTAGGTTTTAAAAGATGTTTGTCCGTTTTACAAAAATACATTTCACAAAACGTACGTTTTTAAAGTGTACTTTTGTTCAAAACTTAATTTTTACAAAAGGTTCCTTTTCAAAAAGTTTAAGTTTCCTATACATAAAAATACCTTAAGAAAAAATACCTTTTACAAAAATGGGCCATTTACAAAAACAACTTTCACAAAATAATATGTTTTTCAAAAAGGACCAAAAAGGACGCTATACAAAATACATTTATTAAAATAATTACACATCTACAAAATTAATTACAAAATAATTTTACAAAATGTCAATTAAAAAATACTTTTTAAAAACAGGCTTATAATAGTTACTTTTAAAAAGGGTACCTTTTGCAAAAGTACCTTCTAAAAGTAGCTTATTGTAATTTCCTTTTTTAAAAAATTCTTTCAAATGCCCTTTATTTAAATGTTTTGTACCTTTTAACAATATACTTTTCATAACATCACTTTTCAAGAAAGTAGCTTTTAAAAAGTACATTACAAAATTATATTGTACCAAATATTTTTTTTTTATAAAAAATATTTAAAAGATAACTTTATAATCAGTGAAAAAAAATCAACAGGAACCACAATTAGCAACTAATATTAACAACTTTTAGTTGCCAGTTGCCATACGTAATACAATTTCGGCAACTGACATTGCAACTGAGGTTGGGTTGTTATCCATAATCGACCTATTCACCCCTATCGCGAATAATTATTCCCATGAAAATCTCCCAAAATTTCTATCGTGATTGAGTTCTAACGTAAAATACAAGTAAATTGTTATTGGAATCATTCACGATAGAAAAATTTGGGAGTTTTTCATGGGAATAATTATTTGCGCTAGGGGTGATTATTCTTTTTTATTGCCGACACTGTTTAAAACACACGCGCTATTGTACACTTTCAACAATACACAACGCATGATCACGTAGATGTTCAAATTAATAGTGATCGCAAGCGTGAATTCTGTATATAGGCGAGCAAAAACGCCTATTATTTTTAATCATAACATTTTATTTATTAATAAACAATGACTAGAAACAAACAAATAATGCTTGGTCATCTGAGACAGAAATCCAGCAATATAAAGTGAATGTTCTGATATTTTATGAGTTAATGAAATCGTTATGTATTTTCTATGATCTCGTTAGTAAATAATATAATAAATAATTGTGTATTTTATTATCAAAAATGGTTAAACAAACGGGCCTATGCCATACGAGATTTCATAGTTTTATTTATCATACTATAATCGTTTAATTTATCCGTATAATTTAACCATATAATGTTTATATTTGATCATAATAAAATAAATTTGTATTGTGATATGGTGATATTTAATTATATGTTTATATTTTTATCAGGGTTGACAATAATATGGTTCTAATATAACGATATTGTTATTATGTTGTTTGACTCAACCACAAAATTTAATCATAATATGTTGCTCTTGCAACATGTCACACAGCTCGTGCAACAATAGATTTATTGAAAGACACGTTTGGTGACCGCCTAATTTCACGTTTTGGACCTGTGAATTGCCCTACAAGATCTTGTGATTTAACACCGCTAGACTACTTTCTGGTGGGCTTGGTCTATGCGGATAAGCCACAAACGCCTGACCATTTGGAAGACATTCGCAGTGTTATTGCCGATATACGGGCACAAATATTGGAGAAAGTCATTGAAAATTGGACGTTCCGCGCCAGCCAGGGTGGTCATATGTTCTTTAAAAAGATCCGCTTACAAAAAGTGTCTGTTTTAAAAAGTATCATTTTCAAAAAGAATTTTTTAACATAGTATGTTTTAAAAAAAATTATCTTTTTAAAAAAGTATCTTTTTCTAGAAGTATCTTTTGAAACAACACCTTTTAAAAAAAAGTATCATTTTAAGAAAGTATCTTTTTAAAAAAGTATATTTTTAAAAAAGTATGTTTTACAAAAAGTACTATTTACAAAGGTATCTTGTACAGGTTATGCTTTTTCAAAAGGTAACTTTTACAAAATAATTAAATTCTTGACAAGATAATTCGTCATCTTTATTTGCGTGGATTCACAATGAATTGTTTTTGACGTTTTTCATAAATACTCAAAAAATTATTTTATATAAAAATAAGCTTTTTAAGAGAAATTGTTATAAAATACAGCATGTCCTTAAAGCTTCTAAAGTATAAAGCTAAATGAAAGCTTTATCCTAAAAGCTCAGGAAATCATAAAAGTTTATTTCAATTTCCTTGATAGTGTATACACTCACTTTAATAAAAAGCATTAAAAGCTCCTTTAAAAGCTTGAAAGAACATACAGTGCATTTGCTTACCATTTAAGTTGTTAACAGCATTCCTTTTCTTTTAGCTTAAATTAGCAGCTTTAAGCAAAATTACTTTTTCTAACATTTTTTTAAACGTTATTTTTATAGCTTTACTATGCCTTCTCTCTACTTATTATTCTCTCATTCTTTTTCTTATATACTCGTATACATACATAGCTTGCCTGTATGTATTTTCCCACACAAAACCATGACCCTTGTCAAATTTTGGCTCGTGTGTTTTGTTTTGGTGGAAGCGAAAAAAAAACTTATCATCGTTTTGTTTACATTTTAGATGAGTTTTTTTGGCGGTTTGTTGTAAACTGTTTATTCTTGTTGTTTTCCGCTGACTTCATTCGTTGTTTTATGAACCGGCTGCCTTAGTAGAGCAATACCCAAATACCGGCGCACAGTGGCTGAAAATCGTTTTTCGTTGGCCAAAAGTAAATTTTTTTTTTGTCTCCGATTTTTAAAATTTTTACGTCATTTTGTAGTTAATATATCCAAATTAAGGTAGCCAAAAAATTATGTTAAAATATTGATAATTGTGGGCGTGGCATGCTGTCAAACTCAACTTTTTTTTTAATTTCAGAAAAAGGTGATTTTCTTTGGTTTTTTATCAAAATTAAATGGTTACTACTCGCAAGCTATCATCGATAATGGTCTGCGGTTTTTTTATAATGTTGGTTGGATTATTGTCTTTAGTTGTTGTAAGTAGACACAGCTCTAGCGTTTAATATTAGGGGCGTTATGAAATATTTATGAAACTACTATATTTTCCTCAAATTTAAACTTTAGTGGAATAGAACTTCTAGGGAACAAAAGGGAACAAGAAACGTATACAACCACGAGAAAGGTGAAAGTGTCCTCTTTAAGGCTATATATACTTTTGCACCCGCCACGAGCCGCCTGTAGAACACTTTTTTCATTTTAATGAAATTACTCGAAAAAAATTCATATACAATGATGTATTAAATTTTCACTTTTTTGCCTAAAAGTTTATTTTTTTTAGTTTAGCCTACGTATAACTAAAAAAAAATTAATATAATACCTTCGAAAGGGTTTAATGGCTTTGTTTTGATCAGCAAAAAATAAGTAATAAAATTATCACAATGGGCTCTACAGGAAGCATATGATCTCTTTCTAAATTTACCTGTTATCAAATTTTAGGATCAACCAAAGTCATAAACAATTTTATAACATGAGTGCAGTTTTGTTCAATTTAAGCGCTACCTGCTATGAAATTAAAGATCAGTGTGTGAAGAACATGTATCTAAAAATTTATAAAAGTACGGATTCGTTAAGGGATTACTCAGTAATAACTTAATCCTTTAAGTGTACGGATAAAACATAACAAACGCAAATAAAAATATTCAAAAGAAAATGGAGAGCTTCAGTTATAAAGAACTGGCCGAAGTGTATTTTAGAAACAAAAATCAGGAAGATGTTCTTAGTTACGTTAAAATAAAATTAAACTTAAATTCGTGTAGCACCGAAATGCAAGAGCAATTATATAATTTCGTCAAAGCACTAAAAAAACGCTACAAAGAAGTTATGTACAGTAAACAAAAATTTTATATAAAAAGTGCAAAGTGGTTAGAAGGTCAACTTACTGTCGCTGCAGAAACAGCAAAGCAAGATAAGGCTGGAAGACCATGCAAATCATTAGTGGACAATTGCAGCGATAGATCTAAGAGGCGGAAGCTTAAAGATATTAACGATGCCTTTGGTTCTACAAATATAAAAGAATCTTTCCTACATCAATTACGATCACAGAACGAATTTACAAAAGTGGATATCATTGAAAAAGTTGTTAAAGCTAGTCCACCGAGAACAAAACGGATTCTTAAAAGTATACCAACTCCGAATGATGCAATACAGTACACAAATGAGGAGGCATTAGCATTATTTCTGGATTTGAAATTAACAAAACAGCAATATATTAAACTCAGACAGCGTGCGATTGAAAAAGGCTCAAATATATATTCAGCATATCATCACATAACCGCTGCTAAAATGGACTGTTTGCCATCAAAGGACGCTATTACAATCACACCAATTTCGGCAGAGGTACAACTACAATCTCTACTTGATCACACAGCCGCACGCTTGCTGCAATCAATAACAGGAAATGAGTTGAAGAAATACGGAAACACAAAGTTAATTCTTTTTTGTAAATGGGGATGTGATGGTTCTTCGGGACAAAAACAATATAAACAAGCTGTATGTGAAAATATTTCTGACTCAGATATGTTCATGGTATCATTTGTACCATTGCGATTGAAAAAGATTTTGGAAGATTCAGAGCCTTCGACTAGTACAACGCAAACAATGGATATTTGGAAAAATGAGACACCATCTTCTACGAAATACTGCAGGCCAATCAAATTTCAATTCAAAAAAGAAACAAATGATGTTATTAATAAAGAAATTAGTGATATCAAGGCCCAAATTACAGCATTACAGCCATTACAATTACAGTTAGATGGGCAGCAAATTGAAGTAAGCTACCAGTTAGTCCTGACAATGATAGATGGAAAAGTGGGTCAGGCTTTGACTAACACGAAGGCTGCATCCAGCTGCATTATATGCCAAGCAACATCAACCCAATTAAACCAAGTCCCAGCAAAATCATTAGATAATACCGATGCATATGAATTTGGATTATCACCACTACACGCAAGAATACGACTTATGGAACACATACTAAAAATCAGTTATGATTTGGATTTCGGGTCTTCAGGATCAATAAGAAACAACGTGACCAACAAAGAGTTAAGAAGTTCAAAAAAGAAACATGTTCAAGATGAATATCGCAAACGTGGACTGATTATAGATCAGCCAAAACAAGGGTCAGGCAATACAAATGATGGCAATACCGCAAGAAGATTCTTTTCAGATCCAGAAACAGCATCTGAAATAACAGGAGTGGATTTCAACCTTATTTTCAGATTTAAAATAATACTAGAAGTACTTGCGTGCAATGAAGAAATTGACTGTAGAAAATTTGGAGATTATGCTAAGGAAACTGCAAAAATATATACAACTAAATACCCATGGAGAAATATGTCTGCAACAGTTCACAAAATCCTTTATCATGGTGAAGATGTCATTAAATATCATTTGGTGCCACTTGGAGATCTATCAGAGGAGGCTCAGGAAAAAAGGAACAAGGATTACATATTTTATAGAGAGCACAATACTAGGAAAATTTCACGGAATTCAACAAATGAAGATCTATTTAATATATTATTGGCAACGTCAGATCCGTTCATATCCAGTATTCGAAATCAATGGAAAGTGGACCATCGGGATTTAGATGAAGAAGCCAAAAAACTACTAAAGAACAGAAATAGCACAGAACAAAATATGGAATATTTGCAATTAATATTTAAGTCAAATGAATAAAAATTATATTTTCTTGTTGCTTAACCAAAAAAAAAAAAATTTTTTTTGGGGGGGTGGTGAGGTGAAGGTAGCGCAGAAGATCCGAGTACATTTTCCATTCGTCATTAAAGCTTAAAAATTAACTTTTTATGCAATCTAGGCTTAGGTAATACAATTTGTTAATTATTGACACTATTTTTCATATAATATGCTATATAAACGCCCACAAAAAGGGGGCGGGGTCCAAAAATAAATTTTTATGATTTTCTGGCTCCAGGGTAAAGACCTTGAACCTTCTTTGACATAAAAATGTTTCATTTGCTTAACAAATTTACAAAAAAACTTGTAAAAATGCGTAGTTTTTCAGGGGTTGGTTTAGTTCTTCTTAGGGGAATTTTTTTCCCCCTGGTCCGATTTGGCCCATTTACGAACTTAGCCTGCCCTATCCTTCAAGATATATATGTACCAAATTTCAAGGGTCTAGCTCTTTTCCTTTAGACTGAATCGTGTTCATACAGACAGGACGGACGGCCGGATGGACAGACGGACGTATGGACAGACGGACATAGCTATATCGTCTTAGATTTCATCACTGATCAAGAATATATATACTTTTTTGTATCTTAGAGGGATATTTTACTATGTTACACACAGAATAAACCCATATTTCACTCTGAAAGTTAAAAAAATTAAAATGTTCAACTTTGACCTCGAATTCCTTAAAAAGTCCTCAATCAATTTTAATGTAATTAAAACTGAATCAAGCTGAGCTAAATATCTATCCATTAAAAAAAAATTATTTCAATATTTTGATCGGTTCAAAAGTTACAGAATTTTGGCCAACGAAAAAGGATTTTCAGCCACTGTGCGGCGTATAACATTCCGTTGCTTACATATTGATTTATTATTTCTACTTGTGCTGTCTTGTAAATATTTTATTTTGAGAAACTTTCACGGTGGAGAGAAAGATAATTTTTAAGACATTATTCTCCATACGCAGATGCTGTGTGTGCGTTGCAGGAATATTTTTCATCCTAATAGATGTTATTTCAAAGTAAGTTTATGTTGGGTGTTGCATTTTAAATAAAAAAGGTACTTTTTAATAATTTTTAATTTTTTTTTAAGTTTTTTTCTCGAAAATAACTGAAAAGTGCGATTAAAAAACATGATTTTTAAAAGATACATTTTGTAAAAAAAAAAATTGTAAAATGTACCTATAATTTTGAAAAAAAAAATTACTTTTTATAAATGGTACTTTTTAAGGGTGTTAGAAGTATTCCTCGAAAGTAGTGCTTTTTGTGTAAGGTATTTTAGTAAAAGACATCTAAAAAAATTATTTCGTAAAAAGTACTTTTTTTAAACCTTTTCTTATCTAAAAGTTTTTTGTTAAAGATAGGAACTCACTGCAAAAGTACTATTTGTTAAAAGCGTTTCCTGTAAAATGGGAAAGCCATTTTTGTAAAACCAACTTTTTGTGAACGGTTTCTTATGTAAAAGATGTTTAATGAAAAAAGGAAATTTTTGTAAAGGTAAATTTTAAAATCTAGTTTCTGAAAAAATACCTTTTCAAAAGGTACTTTTTTGGTAAGAAGTATTTTTTTGAAAAATATATTATTTGTGAAATATTCTTTTCGTAATTTTTGTAAAACTTCTTTTTGCAAAATATACTTTTTGTAACATATACTTTTCTTTACAGATGATTTTTTGCTTTACAAAAAAATACTTTTAATGAAAAGGAGTCATTAAAGGTATTTTTTGTAAAGAATAATTTTTGAAAAACAGGTTGATACCTTAATTTTGTAAGAACACATTTTTGTAAAGATTACATAAGAGGTGCTTAGAAATGCCTAATGTAAAAGTTTCTTTTTTTAAAAGTACCTTTCGTAAAAGATACTTTTTGTAAAAAAAAAATTCTATGAAAGGTGTGTTTTGTAAAAGGTACATTTTATGAAGGGTAAGCCTTGTGTGAGATACTTGTAATAAAAGGTTCATTTCACAAAAAGTACCTTCTGCAGAAAGGTGCTTTTTTTGAAAAAGGTACTTATAGTAAAGGCTACCTGTTTTTATATGTAATTTTTGTAGAATGTACTTACTGTAAAAGGTACCTTTTGTAAAATTTACATTTTGAACAATTTGAGTTTTTCAAAATTAACTTTATTTTTGTAAAAGGTACTTTTTGTGTAAGCTACTTTATGTAAATTTTTGTAAAAAGTACTTTTTGTAAAAGGTATTTCAAAAAAATTATTTTGGTAACAGTAATTTTTAAAAAGGTACCTCTCTTTAAAACGCTTTAGTAAAGTTTATTTTTTTAAAGTAGTTTTGGTAGAAGGTACTTTATATAAAATTTACATTTTGAAAATTTTGTTTTTTCCAAAATTTAATTTTTGTAAATGTTTTATTTTCTGAATGATAATTTTTGGTAAACGTACTTTATGTGAAATATACTTTATGTAAATGGTAATTTATTTGAAAGCTATTTTTTGTAAAAGGTATTTTTGTCAAACCTACTTTACTTTCTGTAAAAAATATTTTTTGTAAAAGGTAATTTTTGTAAAAGATGAAAAGAACTTTTTGTAAAAGGTACTTTTTCTAAATGGTACTTGTTGAAAGTTATAATTTTTCAAAAACGTAGTTTTGGAGAATTATGATTTTTCTAAAGCATACTTTTTCTAAAAGGTACTTTTTGTGAAAGGTATTTTTTGTAAAAGGTTCTTGTTGAAACTTATAACTTTTCTAAAACGTAGTATTTAAAAGTTATAATACATATTTTTAAAACGTAGTATTTAAAATTCATAATTTTTCCAAAGCGTACTTTTTATAGAAGGTACTTTTAGTGAAAGAACAATTCCAATGGTTCTAATTTTTGTGGAAAAATACTGTTTGCAGAAGAATCTTCTATAAAAACACATCTTGCTTTTGGTACTTTTAAAAATTTAATTTTAAATGGTATCTCTGTAGAGCCGTTTATGTGAATGTTACTTTTTGTGAAATATTATTTTAATAAAAGAGCTTTTTATACCAGAAAATTTAAACGTGTTTAGATATTTTTTGTTGAAAGTACTTTTTGAAAATGCACTTCCAGTAACGCCTACATTTTTTAAATATATTTTAGTAGAACGTGCTTAGTTTAAAAGGTACTTTTTGTAAAACTTACATATTGAACAGTTTGAATTTTTTCAAAATTTACTTTTTGCAAAAGTATTATTTTCTGAATGGTAATTATTGTAAAAGGTACTTTTTGCGAAGGCCACTTTAGGCAAATGCTAATTTTTGTGAATGGTACTTTTCGTTAAAGGTATTTTTGTAAAACTTTTAGTAAAATGTATTTTTTTTTTTGGTAAAAAGGCAGTTTTTGTAAAAGGTACTTTTTGTAAAAGGTACTTTTTATAAAAGTTACTTTTTGTAAAAGGTACTTTTTGTTGAAAGTTTTAATTACTTAAAAACCTATTTTTTGAAAGTTATAATATTTCTAAAACGTAGTTTTTAAAAGTCATATTTTTTTCCAAAGCGTACTTTTTGTATAAAAGATCATTCTTTATTGTAAAAAATATTTTTTTAAAAAAATGAAGAATAACGCACATTTTTTTGTTGGTAATTTAGTAATTTAAAATTTTCAAAGATATATCTGTAGACCCGTTTATGTTAATGGTACTTTTTTGTGAAATATTCTTTTAATAAAAGAACTTTTTATATCAGGTACTTTATATATAATAATATTTTTTGTTAAAGGTACTTTTTGTAAAAATTTACTCCTTTGTTTCTAAATGTACATTTTGTATAAAAATTAATAAAAAAATAAAAAAAAAATTGTTTAAATTCACATTAAGTTCTTGGTCCACTATTACGCTAAACTGGTGCATTTTTTAGCGAATTTTCATATTAAAGGAAATTCGTGCAAGCTCTTCCAACTATTTTTCTTAACTCCAGTTTCAATTTTGTAACAAGTGTATATTTTTCAGTTGCCAGCATAAAGAAAAACAACTGCACAAATTGGTAAAAAGAGAGCGAGAGTAATAATAATGATGATGATGATGATGGTGATGATGATTATTGTGATACATTTGGTCTTGTGTATTTGTATTCACATGTATAAGAGCGTGTGTGTGTGTGAGTACATTTTTAGCTTTAACCGAGATGTTAATGCGTTATGGAATTTAGTTTGTATTTTGAATTTCTACGGGTTGCATGAAATGAGCGACACAGCACGGAGTAAAATTTTCGGCGTGAAAACACAAACGGGAATAATTTTTTGAAAATAATTAAAAAAATAATTTTGGGAAAAAAGTAAAAAAAAATACAAAATTAAAATTAAATAAAATTTTAAAATAAAGTTTTAAATAAAATTAATTTATTCAATAAAACTAATTTTATAACAAAATTGTGAATTAAAACTTTTACATAAAATAAGTCATTTAAATTAAAAACAAGAAAAATTGTAGCCTTGTTTTAGGCTTTAAAGAGTGAATTTTGAATATTTTATATTTTATAGAAAACAATCTTTAAAGCCATCATTTATTATGAAAAGTGAATGTGTATTTTAATCAAGTTTACTGTGTATATCGAGAAATGAAAGTGCACTTAAGCAAATAAGATAAAATTGAAGCATACTTACAGGCTGCATATGTTATTTACTAACACACTCGTACAATTTTAAATAAACAATTATGTTTATTTGCTTTTTAAATCAACATTTTACGTAAAATGCGCGTCTGTTAACGCGCGTGTTTGTGGTTGTTATGCTAGTATACTGGCAATATCCGTCCGTCTGACAGTTGGTGTGTGTGTTTGTATTTACAGTGTAGAAGTTATCGCTGTTGTGATCGTTCGTTATGTTATGCAGTTTTATAGTTTATTATAAATGCACAAATCTATGTTTGTGAGCTTATATGGAAAAGCACCTTTTGATGCATCCTGAGAGTCAAAAGCAAATAAACCAAACAAACATATGCATACATACAAGCTCACACAGAGGCACTTTTAAACCATAAACGTAAATTTTGAAGCAGCATAACAGGCTGTGTTTATGCACGCACACCCACATAGTATGCGAACCCTAGTATCTTTGCTTATGTATACAAAAACAAATTTAATTACACATATGCGTTATATAAATGTGCTTAACTGGGAGTGTAGGTGTGTGTGTGTTTGTCAAGCAATTTTGCAAAAATTTATTTCAAATGCATTTTGTGCAACAATTAAACACAAATCAGTGGTTTTAAAATTCACTTTGAAAATTGTATGTGAAAATTAAAAAAAAAAATATATGCATATTCCTGCTTATGTGTTTGTGTATATGTGTATGTGTGTAATTGCATGCGCCAGGAAAAAAACAGGCAGAAGGAAGTGTAAAACATTCACCCGGCCACAATTAACATGCAACAACAAGCAGACATAATTTGAAAATGTTTTTAAAAGAAATTAAGCTGCATTCTATTCTATAAAATGCTTAAATTTTTTATGACAACAACGAATTTGATGAAAACCTGAAATAAGTTTTTAAGTGAATTTTTAAAATTTTTAAACAAAATAAAATTAAACTGAAATGTTGTATGTGGAAATAAAATGAAAAGTTTTTATTTAATTAAATTCATAGAAAATTGAATAAAATTAAATTTTAATCTTAAACAGAAATGAAGTTCTTTAGTGTCAAAAAGTAGTGCCCAAATTCTAATATAAAAATTTATTTATTTCAGCCTGGTTTATTAAATAATAATTTTTTAATTTTTTTTAAATATCTTAATCATTTGTTATATTTTTTTATATTTAATTAAATGAGTTGTCAGGTATTGAATTGTATAATTAATTCAATTTATAGAAGAAAAAACATTCAGCACACAGATTTAATTATCAGTAAATCATAGATTTCGAAAAATACCGAGGGAAGTTAATAAGTTTTTACAAAAAAAAAAAATAACAATAATAAAACTCGAGTAGCCTACACTCAACTTTACCATACCAAATGGAAACAGATATTTTTATTGACATGTTACATAAAGAATATAAGTTCAAAGTATGTTCGAATCGAAAAATTGATTATTTTCGGTTTGGTTTGGTATATAAGGGTACCGCTCCCAGCACTTATTTCTATCAGGTTTTTGCTAGAGTACGTTCTTTATTTTCTTAGATTTACGATATTTAATTTTTTATTTTAATTTCTTTCAAATAGAGGTTAGTGTGCTCGGTGCGCCACTATATAGACAGAATTTTAATCGACTATTGTCTTTTGTTTTGAAAGTAATCCATAGCAAATTTTAAGACTCTTCCTCCTAAAATGCTGCAGTTTTATTCATTTACTTAACGAGGTACCCGTCTCCGAATACTGACTCAGAAGTTTGCAAATTTTTTTGTTTTTGTTTTTTAAATTCCGCTTTTTTAGAGTTTTGTGAATACTGTCGAAAACTGAAAGGTGCTACCAAGTTTTAACTAAGTGATACCAAGTTTTAACTGAGTGATAGTTAAAACTTGGTAGCACGTTTCAGTTTTCCGTTAAAATTGCACACTTTCACATTTTTATCATTATTTTCTCTCAGAAAAGTGATATTTGAATGACAACCGAGGTACTAAAGTTCCTCTGCCCATAAAATTTTATTAAAATTTATCCATTAATTTTTATGTGATGAAGATACAGACAAACGGACAGAAAGACGAAAATTCCAAAAATTGTTGCGATATAATTGAGCCAATAAAATTTTTTTCAAAAATTATTTCATGTATGGAAACAATCCCGTTATAGTTTTAATACATACGGGTATACAGTTAAAAGTTTTAGTACCATAATAGTACTCAAAGGGGGTAAATTCCTACCCGTTATTTGCTTTAATTATCGAAATACCCAAAAGTATGGTTGGCATTTTTTTAAGCAGTAATCAACTAAACTTAGTTCGTAACCATTTTTACCGCCTAAAAGTAGTAATGCAAAAAAGTACCTTTTACAGTTTTAATATATGTATAAGTATACGTATAAAGTTTAAAGTTTTTGTCCCGAAATAGTACCTAAAAGGGGTAAATACCTACCTCTTATTTCTTTGAATTATGATTAGTTCTTAATCATTTTTATCGACTAAAAGTGATAATGCAAAAAAGTACCAACAAGTTGTCGAATTGTAGTTGTTGATTATATTAAACTACATTTTGAACTTTACTTCTATACAGATCTAGATATGTAAGGTTATCTTTTTTACCACTTTATGTCCTTTGTTATCCCCGTACCATTTGAATTTCGAAAATAGCCCTTTCAGCGGACTCAGACGTCAAACTTCGCAATAAACCAAATTTATATATATTTTCGCTTGAGGCGGGCGATTTCGGTTCACTCTGTCTGTTTGCATGCCAGTGAGTTATTAACGTCACTACTTGATGTTGGTTATTTAGATGTTAGACTATTTATTCTATCTTTTTAATTTAATATTCTGATGATGCTGAATGCATCCGGATTTTAAAGGCACAGTTCCTTGTTGGTTGTTTACTTTTGTTTAAATATTTTACTAGTATTTGTTAACATTACTTTCTAATATGCATCAAGAATCTGCAATTATAATTTTTGATTTAATAAGATTTAATTATAGCTTGTATTAACTTAACTGCTTAATAATTTAAATAACTTAAAAACGTCTTTATTTCCTTTTATCTTTTTTTTTAAATCTCTTAAATTGATTTAACAAAATCTTTTAAATGTTTTACATCTGCTTTTAATTCATTTCAGTAATGCATAAGAAGCTCCACTTTGAAACTCATTATAAATAAATTTTCTTTCAACTTTTATAGTCATCCAATCATTTATCATGTTGGTAATTAAAACCCATAAAAAAGCGATTTTGACTTTACAGAAGCGATCTACTAGCAACGATTTCTGATGACGTTTCAACTGTTATCATTATTAGAATTTTTTTATTCTTAAGTTTCTTTCTTTAAAAGACAGACATAAAAAATGTCATCTTAAACATATGTTAAAATTAAATTCTTTAACAACCAGAAGATCCAAAAGTCAAACCTACGCATTAAATCATTAAATTTGTAATATTTGAATTTAAAATTAAATAAACAAATTATAGTGATGCTAAAGTTTGTCATAAAATACTGTGAGTTTTGTTGGAAATATACTTTAAACAAAAGTACACTCCATATTCAATATTTATATTGCAGTAGTAGACTTTGAAAATACGTAAAGAAAATCATTTTCTTATGTTACAATTATAATAAAACAGTAGGCTTTTGAAACCATTTTTATTTTGAATTAAATTTTAAATAAAATATATTTATGTTGAATTTGTTTTATATTGAAATACAATTATTTTATAAATCACAAAACTTTTAAACCTTGTAACGAATAGTTCATTTAGAAAAATTTTTAAATTGTTTTTTATTAAAAAATTAAAATCAGTCTTCTTATTGACTTGGATTTTCATCGAGTTTTATCTGGAAAAATTTGTTTCTGTAACCAAAAGTTAATACGTAACCCTATTATTTTCGGTACAATTCCTGTTCATCTGTCAGAGGCTTCTATCTTCATTCAATTTTGTTTTTGAATAAGTTTTTACTAAATGAAAAAAAGTATTTTAAATGATGGAAATCTTTGTTTGGAAGTTTAAACTTTTATCCGCATAGAAAAAAAATATTTTCATCAATTAAATATTTTATTTGGTTTCAGATTAAAATTTAATTAAACAATTATTTTATTCAATTAAACAATTAATTGATTTAATTAAAGAATTATTTTATTCATTTAAACAATTATTTGATTTAATTAAACAATTAATTAATACAATTAAACAATTAATTGATTTAATTAAAGAATTAATTGATATTTTTTTTGTTCTCTTTTAAACAAATATATATTTGAAAATTTAAAAAATTGATTGAACTTTAATTTAAAACTAATTAAAACCTTGAATTGGTGTAAAATTGTTTTTCTGTGTGGCTGCCGCAATTGTTGATACACATTTGAGCCATTTTATCGCATCGTTTTGACTTTCCGCAAGATTTCTGGTGATAACTTTTTTGCATTCCTGTCGAATATTCTTCATAAAGTCTGCGATTATCTAGCATTTCATAATTAAACCCGAAAATTAAAACAGTCCCAAAGGAAAAATTTCTGGACTGATTAAATCTGGCGATCTTACTGGTCTTTCCAAAGCGCGAATATGGGAGATTACGCGCCCAAAAAACTCTTTCTGAACAATATCTATGGTGTTGTGTTGTCGGTTGCATTGTCTTGTTGAAACGATATATTCATCATATCTCGCTCTTTCAATTCCGGTAATAAGAAATCGTTTATTATGGCCCTGTAGCACTAGCCGTATTGGCGGTGGTGTCCTCATCAAAATACGTATCAATCACTCTTCCCGTGTGAACGAATAAGTGGCTTGGAATCGATGTAACGTCTTTTCATGCATCACAGGAAAATTTTCAGTGCCCTAAAGTCAAAGATTTTGTTTTATTACAGAAAAAAAAACACCAATTAAAGATTTTAATTGGTTTTAGAATAACATTTAATCAAATAATTAATTGATTCAATAATTTTTTAATTTGGAATTTTTTGTTCTGTTTTAAACAAATATATATTGGAATCAATTAAAAAATTAATTCAACTTTAATTTAAACCTAATTAAAACCTTTAATTGATGCAAAAATTATTTTCTATAAAAGAGACGCATTTTCATTTTTGATGATTTTCGGCTCAATATCGTCATCTTCGTCGTTGACATTGAGGATGGCTCTACAGTAATTCAAATGTGACTAACGATCAGAAAGCATTAGCTGATGCTTTGTTTGCACTTGGTACTTTGCAAAATTCACTAAAATTTGCTGTGGGGTCCGTCTGGTGCTGTCCAATTGCTTGGCACATCGTCTGGTTGATTTTTCTTCATTCTCAGCGAAAATAATTCTAAATATTTATTTATTTATTTATTTAATAACTATTATAATACAATTAAAAATTATATTCTAATTTAGTTTGTCGAGCTAGTGTAACGAGAACTTAGTAGAGAAAAAGTTATTCTTTGGTGGGAATTGAAGCAACTACCAGGCTGATAGACTAGTTTTTTACGGTGCCCCGGTAAACTGGGGCACCCCAAACGAAAATAAAAAGTGATAATTTACTTCTTTTGCGATTTTAATTTCCAAGAAGACACGGCCACCTTAAGGTTTCTAAATACTTTCCACTTTTTTTCCCAGAAATCGTTGGTCCGCCTCTTCTGCTCTTCCCTTGTTCGGCCTATTCTAGTGCCTGTAAGTTTTTCATATATTTTATTATTTTGTCATCATTAAATCATACACAGAAAATATTTTTTGCACCAATTAAAGATTTTAATCGGGTTTAAATTAAATTTCAATTAATTATTTAATTGATTCAAATATATATTTGTTTAAAATAGAACAAAACAAAAATTCCCAATTAAATAAATAATTAAATCAATTAATTATTTAATTAAATTTTAATCTGAAACCAATAAAAACTTTTAATTGTTGAAAATATTTTTTTCTGTGTATAAGTTGAAAAATTTGTGAGGTTTTTTAAATCTGTGGAAAAGTTGATAAAAACCTCACAAATTTTTCGTAGACATCTCATTATTTTTTGCATATCTGACAGTCGCACAGCGGGAGATCTGTCATAAAAAGAGTATGTTGTTTCTAATGGATGGTATAAATTTCTTGAAATTTTACATGACTACAGAAACTGTATAGTCGAGTTTTACTTTTAAATAGAAATCTCTTAACGGAACACAGGATAACTCGGTTATAGGAAAAAATTTAATCGATTTAATTTAACAGCCACTTTTTTAAGTGGTGTGAATTACAAGTTAATCTTACTTTGTGAAAAGAGCCACAAATTTATATGCCAAGTTTTTAGACATTAATATTATAAGACATTTTTATAGCCCTACAGGTTTGACGCCATAACATTATGAACATATGATATTTTTATGAGTGTTAATTTTATCTATAAGAACATTTTATATTTGTTTTCTCCCTCTTCTATTTTTTATTCATTTGACAAATATGCTTTTAATATTTACTTAAAGCTTATTTCTTTGTCAAGTTTTATTAGTTGATTTAGTAAATATTTCTAAATTAGTTTTCGTAAGATTACAAGTGCAGTTGTCTGTTGTTGTGCTTCAATTTGACCTGGTCATCAACTCTTTGCTCAAGAGTGGAATGTTTGAACTATTAAAGTTTAGCAAAATTACTTCAAAAGTTATTGAACAAATAGGAGTTAAAAAATAGTAATAAAATATAAAATAAGTGTCAATTAAGAGTTTATATTTAAACAAGCTATGCCCGCCACGTTGTAGGCATCTCAACAATATTTTGTTCGATTTTGCTTTAATAGTAATCCACACCAAATTTTAAGAATCTTACTTTTATAGTATATGTATTTTCTTTATAATGAGGTACCCATCCCTAGGTCTTTATTTAGAAATAAGGGCTTTATAGACAATTCTAAAATTTATATAAAATTCTTAAATTATTGTTGAGTTCTGTAAATAGATTTTGAGAATATGCCGCTTTCAATAATAAAAGGTGCTGCCAAGTTTGCAGTACCATTAAATCGTAAAAATTCCGTACTTTCACAACTGTTTCTATAATTGCTATTGGAAATGAGATATTTTTAAGAAAAGGATCTTTTATTTAAATCGAGATACTAAGGTACCTCCTCACAAAAGTTTATTACAGACAGACAAAAATTCCAACAAATTTTCGGTTTTCTATTCCATTTTGATTACTATCTGCACCAGCAACAAAATGTTCCAAAAAATATTACATGTACAGAAATGGTCCTTTTACAGTTTAATTATATGTACAGATGCAATACAAATTTCATGTCTTTCCTATAACATACGAGGTCCTGTAAGAGCTTCCTATCTTTATATTTAAAATGTGTGTGTGTGTGATATCATAAAAATTTTTGATTAGTTTAAAAGAAATGTAGAAAGGTTGCCCGGTTCGAGCTCTAACACTTTCTATGAAAGACACCGTAATAAAGTCAATTCCTACGTGAAGGTCGCTGGACTCTGTAACAATACTCTGTGATAGGGGTAAGACCTAAACTGAACGCGCTTGTTCAGTGTCAGTTATTATAAGAGGTGGTAAAATTTTAAGGGCCGATATTGATTTTGAATAAAAAACAAATTATTTAGGAAATTATTGTAATTTCTTTTTATTTTGATAATATTTGTATGATTCAATTATGTATGGAACAAAATATATTTCAAACGGCCGCCGCGACCTCGTCAGCACACCTCCATCCGATGCTCCAAATTTTCAATGACGCTGAGGCATAATTGAGGTTCTATGCCGTTTATGTGCCGAATTATGGCATCCTTTAGCTCTTTAAATGTTACTGGCGTATCGACGTACACATTTTCTTTCAAATAACCCCAAAGAAAGAAGTCCAACGGTGTCAAATCACACGATCTTGGCGGCCAATGACATCGCCATCACGTAAGATAACACGGCCATTGAATTTGTGGAGCAAACGAGCCATTGTTTCGTTACTTGTGCGGCAAGTGGCAGTGTCCTGTTGAAACCACATAACGTCCACATCCATATCTTCCAATTCGGGACAAATAAAGTTCGTTATCATCTCACGATAGCGAACACCATTCACAGTAACTGCCTGACCGGACTCATTTTGGAAAAAATACGGCCCGATAATGCTGCCAGCCCATAAACCGCACCAAACAGTCACTCTCTGTGGGTGCATTGGTTTTTCGACAATCACTCTTGGATTATCATTCTCCCAAATGCGGCAATTCTGCTTATTGACGAATCCACTGAGGTGAAAATGTGCTTCATTATTGAAGATGAAGATAATCTCTGGTCACAATTGATAACTTTTACCATTTCGGTACCATTTCTAATTTGACAAGTCAGGAGATTAGTACGATTGGATGAGTTGTTCTTTTAAGTCACAAAAAGCATTGAATTATGGAAAGTATTAAACGTTTAAAATCAGAATTTGTCTTAACTTTACGGATCATCTGATCTGTTTTCGTTCAAAAGAAAGAGTCCATGTGTGTTTGTTTCGTGATAGTATTTTTTACGTGATGCGGAAGCAGACGATGAGACACACACACAGGCATACAGACGTACAGACAATAATTCCATAAATTTCTATTTTTGATCCATTCTAATGACATTTCTAGCAACAAAATTTTCAAAAAATTTTATTTACAGGCAGGCCTATGTAACATGTATAGATACATAACTGTTATATCGTGGGTTGTTGCGAGAGTTAAGAGAGTTAAAAATCTACTCTGAGACTCTAAAATATACAGAAAAAATATTTTCACCAATTAAAGTTTGTAATTGGTTTCAAATTAAAATTTAATTAAATAATTAATTGATTCAATTAGTTTTTTCATTAGGAATTTTTTTGTTTTGTTTTAAGCAAATATATATTTGAATCAATTGAAAAATTAATTGAACTTTAATTTAAAACTTTTAATTGATACCAAGGATTTTTTCTGTGTAGATTTTCTAATTTTTAACATTTACACAGTGCAACACGGAAAAAATAACCATATACGGACACCAGTAAGTGATAAAACACCAAAAAAAAAGACGCTTGTCTCCCAGTTTTGTCCAAAGTCCTCCAGGTTTTTTTTATGGGCCCTCAAAGATGTGGGGCCTCGATGTCATTTTTGCAAAAAAATGATCATTTACTCCAGCTCATATTTTGCAAACCGTTTGGAATTTTGATATACTCTCTGAGGTAAAGTTGTAGGGGTCTTTTGTTTTTTGGTCTTTTATGACATAGTGGTGTCCGTATATGGTTATTTTCCCATGACTTAAAAAATTACACAGTGTGTTATTTAATGAAAATTTTGTTTGAAAAAAAAATGTCACAAAATCAATACGATGTGAGCATGATTTCCTTTTAACAATAAGTATTTTTGACCTTTTAGTTTTAGAATTTTTTTCTACTTGTAACTTTTGTGTTAACCTTTTGTTTAAGATTTTTTTGATTTCGGTTTCAACATGTTGTAAAGCTAAATATGCTTAAAGAAACAATCAATCAATTTTTTTTTTTTCAACTTAGAAAAAGGATTCTGTATGTGTATGTGTGTGTATACACATTGCCTTTTAATAATGTTAAAATAAATATATTGGAAATAAAACTAAACATTAAAGGTCATTTTATGTTTATTGATTTTATTATAATTTTATTATTTTATTACATTAAAATAGGCATAGGAATATTTACATAAAGTAGTATTTAATTCATTTACTTTAGTAATGTGAGTGTAATCAATTTAAATGAAACTACATACAGATAAAACATAAATAATTGAATTGTAATGGAAAGCTAGAACATCTTGGGATAAGTACATACACTCTGTCAAATAATTATAGCACTTTTGTGTTAAGCCTTCGCATTGTGGTAAACTTATTTTCTGTTTTGAAACATCTTACCCCATGCATACTTGAGATTTATTAATTGGCATTGAATTTTCATTAGCATTATTGGAAGTAATTATAATTAAAACAATTTTAATTACCATGTAATGCATCTGATTTCCTTTCAATTACAATTATTTTCAACAAAGGTAATGAACATATAATGAAATTATATGAATACTAAATTTAATTGATAAAAAAACAATTAGGGTTTTCACATGGTGTACTATTATGTCATATTATTATATTATATAATTTTACAATAGCATAAAAATATTTCAATATATTTAAAAAAAATCTGGAGTGGACTACACTCCACTTTATCATACCCACTGGAAACAGATTTTTTTATGGATATATTACATAAAGAATATAAGTTCAAAGTACATATATTCGAATCGAAAAATTAATTATTTTCGGTTTGGGGTGTTACGTAAACTACCCCTTGACCCTTCCCGATTATGACCAAAATTTACCCAACTCTTTATCTTTATATACCAAAGGCACATACTGAATTTAATTTTGATATGTCATACGGTATGACCTGTAGAGCGTTTAGAAAATTTGGGAGTAAGTAAACTACACCTTGCCCCTTCCCGATTATGCCCAAAATTTACACAACTCTTCATCTCCACACACCAAAGGCACATACTAAATTTCGTTGTAAAACGTGATACGGTATGACTTGTAGAGCGTTTACAAAATTTAGGGGTAAGAAAACTACCCCTTGCCCTCCCGATTATGCTTAAAAACTATGCAGATCTTCATCTCTATAAACCAAAGGTACATACTACATTTCATTTTGATATGTCAAACGGTATGTCCTGTACAAGTTCCACAAAAATAGTGGTATACACACACGCGAAAATAGCCAAAATGGATTCAGGAGACCTCAAAACGTATAAATCCGTCGAAATCCCGACTTCGATTTTTTTCATAATTACTATACTTTACCTTTTACTAGGAATGGTAAAGTAAATATTATAAGTTAAATGGTGTCCTCTAAATTGGTATAAGGCTCTGTTTTATGGGCCGTCATTGATAGACAATTGAAATTTCTTATGACCACTATAACATCAAGTGAAAAAAGAGAGTAAGAGAATAAAGGGTGTCCCATTTATTACATAATTTTAACATTTATGATTTTATCTAATGAACCAGAATAGACAGTTGGTTAAATTTACACAGATTTTGGACTTCTGTTCCCACTACAAAAAAAAAACTGAAAACATAAGAATAAAAATTAAAGGGTACCCCATATAAAAGGCAATTTTTGGGATATATGGATGTTTAAACATATCAGCCACACTTTTGAAACGGAACGGAATGAAACAGAAAAACTAACGCCATTTATAACAACATTTTAATTTTTATCAAAAACAGATCAGCTGTTTCGTAATGGCTCTGAAAGTAAAAACTAATACTCCCTTAATCACTTATTAAGGAATTATCTATACATTATTAGAAGTGTAACAGGAACATTTCTGTACAGGAAATATTTTTAGAAAATTTTTTCGCAGATAGTAATCGAAATGGAATACAAAATAGTAATTTTTGGAATTTTTGTCAGTTTGTGTTCAGATCACGTAAAAACTACCCATTGAATTTTAATAAAATTTTGGAACGAGGTACCTTAGTATCTTGGTTCAAATATATGATACTTTTTTTCTACAAAAATTCACTCATTTCTAAGAGAAAATAGAGTAAACGTAGTGAAAGTATGCAATGTTATCAAATTAAAGGTAAGGCAAACTTGGCAGCACCTTTTATTTTTGAAAGCAGAATATTTTCAACACAACAGAACTTTGCAATAATTTTAGAATTTTATATAAATTTTAGAATTTTGTAGATATAAATGTTTGAATTTTATATATGCTGCTGAGTAATTAATCAGGGATGGGTACCTCTATATAAATAAAAAGTAATACATAAACCCTAACTGAAGCACTATAAAATTAAGAGTCCTAAAATTTGGTGTGATTTACAACATTCAAAGCGAAATCTAACAAAATATTGTCATTGTACCTACAAATAAAAATTATACACTCAAGCTGAGTCTAAAAAGATTTTTCTAATAATTATTTCATTTCACAAACGACGCTGCAGTGTTAAAAAAAGTTTTCTTAAATCCATATAATGCCAGTATTTAAATCTGTCACCTCTTCAAATGGCAATTTGTTTAATGAAAAATTAGGCCGAAATTACAATATTATAGAATGAGAATGAGGGTGAGAGAGAGAGAGAGAGAGAGAGAGAGAGATTGAGACTTTAATTGAATTTTTTTTCTAACTTCAGAAACATTTTATTTATCTACCACATTTTTTTTCTATTTTATCATTTAAATACTTTCAAGATAAACGATAATAGTATTTATTTATTTGTTTTATTTATTTTGGTGGGGCGGGAGGGGGTGGTTTTAATGGTTGATGTGGGTGTAAAAATAACATTTATCATTTAAACGTATGTGGCTGAGCGTTTTTGTTTTCTCTAGACCATTTGGGTTTTGAAAAGTTAAAATAATATTTACATACGCATTGGATTTAGAGATAAGATTTTGTTTTTTTTTTTTAATGTGAATTTGTTTTTGTGTTATTGGTTGAGAAATTTGTAGCATTTTGTAGCAGGCAAGTTATCTAACAAACTAGCTATGCCTGCCACGTCGTGGGCATCCTGACAATATTTTGCTCGATTTGATTTGGAAGTATTCCACACCAATTGTAGAACTCTTACTTTTATAGTGCTTCAGTTATGATTTATATACTTACTTTATATAAAGGTACCCATCCCTGGAAAAAGTTCTAAAATTTATAAAAAATTCTAAAAGTCTAAAAATTATTGTCAAGTTCTGAAAAAGGAGTTTAAAATATTTTAATATCAATGTAATTCCACAAAGTATAAATACAAATCAAATACGTATTGTATTCAATTGGCGCCATCTGTGGTTTAAAATATCCCACTTTCAAAAATAAAATGTGTGCTACCACGTTTAAAATATCCCAGTTTTAAACTGAAATTTTCAGTACCTTTAAACCGAAAATTGCGTATTTTCACTGCCTTCTTTCACTTTTTCATTTTGGAAATGAGTATCCTATATTGAACGGACAGATGGAAATGAATTACTATTTTATTATATCTATAGATTAAAATAAAAGCTACTGATTTTAGTTCAAGAATAAAAGGATAAGGTAAAAGTGTTCTTTTTCCATAAAAACTCCTTTAAGCTCGATTTATTTATTTCAGCGTTTTTACAATTTTTTTATTCTCTCCAAAAAATAACACTTCACGAGGCCTTCAAAAAGGCAATTGTTTCAATGAGGAGCTCCTTTTTTTAGCCAAATCTCTTACTACACAGCCTTCTTCTTCTTCTTCTTCTTCTCTTCATTTAAAAACACGCACGAATAAAAAAAAAACATGGTTGCGGTAAACATAATATAAGCAGTCGATATGAGAAATGATTCAATTCATAAATTATTATTTTTTGAAACATAAACCCAAAAAATAAAATAAAATAATAAAAACAAGCAAATAATGTTTGCTTGTTTTTAACCATAATATAACATAATAGTGACTCAGGAGAAAACTTATCATAATTTGTTTACAATATTATTTTGGCATACATACTAATAAAACTTTGGTTGTGATTTAAAAATTATATGGTTTAAACCAATGATGTAACATTTTTTTTTTTTTTGGTTTTAGTAACCATTTAATGATGTAATAGTAACAAAAAATTGTTTATCGTGACCATAGTAATGGTTACAACAACTAAAAGTTGTTTATCGCAGCCATATGTTGTTACAGAGAAAAAACGTAAGATGGTTATTGTGACCATACCTTAACCATGTTTTTTTCTGCGTGCGGCTGGAAAAAATAGCACTTCGTAGCCCAATTCTTCTATTTTCATCATAGTGACTACACTTGAGTGCACCCGTGCATTGACTCGATTACAGCCCCCATTGTGCAGATGGCTTTTTATATCCAAATCTTAATGCAAAATTTTATGAACCCGATCGGATCAGATGCCAGTAATCTGTAACATTGCATTCATTTTGTCCACTATTTATGGCGTGACGACCTCTTTTGGTGTCATTTATGCTAGTACGATCAAAATGAAACTTAGTAAGCCACTTTTGAAGTATTACATTTAAAGGTGCAGAGTCTTCATAGTATTTATCAAGTCTTTCTTTGCATACGGTGATGGGTTTTTTTAGATTTAGATTAGAAATTTACTTTTTTTAATTTCCATTAAAATTAAAGATGATGACATGAATAAGAATAATGAGAACTGAAAATGTTTAACCCTAAACTAAAACTTTAAATGTTAACCCCTAAATTTAAACATTTTCTACAAACAAACGGATTTCTTAATGTTTTCGGTTAAAGAAATAAAATTTGTCTGCTTGTTTAACAAAATTAATGACACAAGTTTGCAACGAAAAAACTATTTTAATGGAAATTACGATAAACATCTCTCATGACACGACATATTTATATTCCAACTGCTGTGAATACTAATATGAACAGTCAGTTTTTAACATTAAACATAATTTAAGGCACTTAAACACTCCAAGTAGAGATAAGAATGTTATAGCACTGTTAGGCAATAAATATCCAGAAGTACTGTAAGATTTTTAATTCCCTAGACAAATTATTTTTTAAACGAGGGAAGTGTATAAAAAATTATATTCTTTTAACACTTTCCTTTTATCTTTATATACATAACCAGCAATTATTAAAATCTTCGAAAGACAATGAAGAAAATCATCGAAATTTTAATGTTGTTAAACTTGGATCTTTTTCTTCAGAACCATTTCTTCTCAGTGGTAAAACTAAAAAGGCCTTCTCACTTCAGGCCTTCTAGAAGAAATGCTTTGGCATTTTTTCCCTACCAACTTAAATTATGTACTTTTAGCATCTGCTTTAAATGTGCACCTGGATATTATCATAACAGTATTGGCTATTGAATTATTTATTGTACTGTTGTCATACCTTTCGGTGAAGACCGTCGTCACTGGCTGTTGTTCTGGTACGTTTGGCGAGCGCTTTCGATGTGAAGACATCTTTTTAAAGCCGCGTTTAAAATGGTACCTTTGAGATAATTAAACCAAAAACAAACTAAATCTGTGTTTGTGTTGCGGCACCCTATACGGCACTGATGGTCTTTTTTTTTTTTTGTACACAAATATTCATACAAAATGTAATGTGATGTAGTCGCTCGCTTGAAATGCCACCGATCGTCCACCGCCATTTGTGTTGCTACGATCACAACGGAACTCAAACAACTTTTTTGCCATATAGTGCAGAGTTGCCATAATATTTATGAGGACTTTCTTTGGATTCACACCGGGATTTTACCTAAAAAAATATATTATCAGCATATGACAATAAGCGGAATCAATGATCTTGTCAGTCGATAATATAGTTTCCGTTAAGGCTTATACATCTTGTAGCATCTATTGCTTTTCGAAGGTGAGGGTGTTGTTACTTAGGTAGTTAGCATGTCGACTACTAAGCATACATACATATGTATATGTTGACTTGAGTCGCGTCTGTGTTCGCATCCAACCGCGCCAATCAACCAAATAAAATTTTTCTGATATTTATTACTTTTTCTTCTCCTACTAATATTAGGTTGGGGAAAAAGAAATCCATTATTTTTGCGTGAAATTCATGACATTATTTAATATTTTTCGGGTTGTCCGATTTAGTTCAAATATGCACCGTTTTGTTGTATAATTTGTTGACATTCAAAAGTAGGTTTCATAATGCCTCTCTCATACATAGCAGTCTTGGTTCTTATTGGCGAAAAACCCTATTAATCGATTTTCACAATCTTCTTTTATTCGCCATTTCTTATCACTCAGGAAGATTTGCAAAGCGAGAAAGAGGTGGTAATCACTTGGTGCCAAGTCCGGACTATATGGTGGATATATTAAAACTTCCCAACCAAGCTCCCTGAGTTTCTGGCGAGTCAATCCACACGTGTATACACGTGTGCGGCCTGGCGTTGTTGGCCAATTTGGGCTGTTGGTCAATCGTTAGCTTCAAACGGTTCAGTTGTTTATGCAGACAGTAGAGATCTGAATTTATTGTTTGGCCATATGGAAGGAACTCATAATAAATGATTCCTTTCCAGTCCCACTAAATACAGAGTAGAACCTTCCTGGTCGTTAGTCCTGGTTTAGCCACCGTTTTAGCTGCTCTACCGCGCTTTGACTACGATCGTTTTCGCATAATATTGTCGTATTTGACCTATTTCTTTTCCCGGGTTACCATTCGTTTAAGACAGGGGTTGATTTCATTCCGTTTGGCCAAGGTTTCACAGACGGAATTTCATTCATTATGTTTTTTGGTGTTAATTGCTGTGGCACCCAACCATCGAGCTTCATTGTAAATCCAACTTTGTGTAAATGGCTTAAAACTTACGGTCGACCTTTAAATTCCGGGCGGTGCTACGATTACTAATATGCCGGTGAACTTCGATTATTTCCATCATTTTATCGACATTTTCGAATACGGCCGTGCCTGTGTGAGGTGCAATTTTAACATCAAAAATACCTGAACAGTATCGACGAAACCAAAATTGCACGTAATTGGCTGCTACAGTATCGTCACCATAAACATCATTCACAATTTCAGCCGCCTGGCTTGCAATTTCGCCTTTATCAAAGAAAAAATGTAAAATAAACCTAATTTTCTCTTTATTGACTTTTTTAACACTCTGTAACTCACAAATGGATGGACCAACAGTAAACGAATTTTGTTAGTGTGAAATGTAATTTGAAATTGTTTGATTAATACTTTACGAGATATAGACCATAACAGCCATCTACCGAAAAAATAATGAATTTTTTTCCCCCAGCCTATTATATATCAGCCGGCCTATATATATTCTCCTATGCCATTATACTCTGATAGCACTGAATCCGCGGCGAATTAAAATATTAATAAAATTGCGTATGGAGCTTGATACCAGAACGCTATAACATTGATCTAAAAATAATTATGAAGTACAGTGACAGATTTGCTAAAAATGAAGCTTTCTTCTTTTATTAACCGACTTCAAAAAAAGAAGGAGGTTATCAATTCGTCTGAATGTTGTTTTTTTTTATGTTTGTGCCCGCAGAACTCAGTCATTTCCGAACCGATTTTAAAAATTTTTTCTTTATTAGAAAGGAAATGCTTACAGATTGGTCCCATTTTAAAAGAAGTTCAGAATTTTGAAAATTAAAGGGTGTCCCCATACAACATACGTGTTTTTTACGGGTATTATGAACCGTAAAGGGAACCCTTTTAAAATTTTAAAAAACTGCTTATTACTATAGCTGCCAATAACAGAAATTAATAAAAAAAATAAACTTAAAAATTAAAGGGTGTCCCCATATGTGACGTCAATTTAAATAAATGAATCATTTGAACCATTGTAGGCAATCACTTGAAATTTGGACAGAATATCCAATATTTATAATCAGAAATTAAATATTTATGATTAGAAGTTAAAGGGTGTCCCAATAGTTGATGTAATTTGATGTATATTGCAAAACTTTTGAACCGTAACAGAGAGACGGTTGAAATTTACAAAGAACCTGTATATCTAAATCCTTTATAACATCAAGTAACAATTTAAATTTGGAAACTAAAGGGTGTCCCCATAATTGATATAATTTTACTTATCTAGCCCTATCTTTTGAACCGTTATAGAAAAACACTTGAAAATTAGACAGAATCTCCACTACTTTGTCCCGTATAATAACATTAATAAATATTTAAAATTTTAAAGGGTGTCCCAATAGTTGATGTAAATTGATGCATATGGCCAAACTTTTGAGCCGTTTTAGACAGACGTTTGAAATTTACAAAGAATCTGTCCTTTAAAATAAGTGTTTAATTTAAAATTGCACATTAAAGGGTGTCCCCTAGGTGATATTGTTTAAGCTATATGGCCATATCTTTGGAATCGTTACTTTTTATTACTGTGTCAGTAATAATAAGTGTAAAAAAATAAAAGGTATCCTCATATCTGACGTAATTTGTCGTATATGGCTTTATTTGCTTAACCGTTACGGATAGACATTTGAATGTACAGAACGTATATTACTATGTCCGTTAGAGCAACAAGTATAAAAATATTTGATTTGAGTACTATTTCTTACACATTACTTTCTTTTAAATTTTTAGTACAGAATTGATGCACATATATTTGTTTTGTAGTCGGTTTTTTTTATAAGAATTATTTCTTCACCAGTCTTATCTCTACTCTATCCTTTTTCTAAAGAAGGTAACTCAGGTAATTGTCATTGTGTGCATAATCGCTAAGATTCAAATAATTAGATCGCTAAGATTCAAAGATTAGAGTTTTTTAAGGATTCTGCCTTTTAAGTAGAGTTTGATGAGAGTACGAATTCAGTTTTTTTAATTAAAACAAATTCCATTTGTCTTTTTAAACTTGACATTTTTCAGAAACCTAATTTTTTGTAATCATTAAAGCTCCTTGTGTGATTTTATGTACCCTCGTATCGTAAGAAATTGTGTTCTTTTCTACAAAAACTTTTTACGAAGAATAATTTATTTAAATTAAATTCTGGTTTTTAAAACATTACAAGAGTATGTGTGCATTTACAAGTGTGTTAAGCTGGTTGTCCTCTGTTTATACAAAAAAAAAAAATCAACTTAACCTTTCCCTATGAGTTTAATGTCTATAATATGCCCATAACCACCACAAAATACGGCCTTAACTATGCTTTGGGGTATAAAAGTGAGATGTATTTAAAAGGCAAGTTTCATATTATTTACAGTTTTTTTTATATGATTTTTCTGGCTTAAGGATCATGTTCGTAAATAATACAACTATGACACCTACAACACCTACTTACTAATACCATTAACTGTTCTGCTGTTACTTTAGCTTCTAAAACTCTGGCTACTGTTGCTATTGTGTGTTGAAAACACTTATGGGAATTTCATTACTTGCTGCCGTTGCTTGTACACAATTCAATCGTACATCGTATCGTATGAACGAGAGTATTAAAAACCATTTTCCACTTATATGTAGTAAAATGTGAATATGATTTTTTCTCCTGCTTTTTATTGTTGTTGCTTCTTGTTTTATATTTTGGTGTTATTTCGCTCATATTTGCTGGATTTATCCTTGAGTTTAGGAATTATTTTTTTTTTGTTTATGATCTTCTTTATTTCGTAGTTTTTCTTATGACAATAGAACTCCATACGAGAGCATTCTGGGTAAATAATAAAAATTCATGTTCAAAAAAAAATTGTATAGCATCTCCACCACTGTCATTGCAAAGAACTAGAAGTTTTTCTTTTATAGTTTTGGCTATAGACTTGAAGAATTGTAGCTGTTGTACTTAAACCAAAATATAATTTTACACCCAGAAAAATCTCAGTTTTCTTAAAGGAAAATATGTCTTTTAGAAGGAATAATTTTAAGGTTTTGCTTTGGGGTTTAATAGAGTAATAGAGTGCTATTAGAGTAATATTGCCACCCAGTATATAATTCGAATAGGAGCAAGGAGAGACAACTGCTCTATATCTGCTTTTAGCAAACACCTCTTGGTACAACCCAATCTTAGAATTTAATGGTCTGCAATAATATTCTTCGGAGTTCTGTATGGTACTCCACCAAGTTAGCCATTTAGGTTCCGCTTAAAGCCAATGCTTGTGGTTATGCCAAAAAACCCCGTCATAAAATAAAGTTAGATGAGAGTTAGAGGTAAAACTCACGAAGAAAGAGAAAATTCTGACTTCGTCAAACCCGGTCTACCTTACGGATTCAATAAATGTATTGTTAAGATCGCTTTTTATTTTTTACAATGATAAGGTTTTTTAAACAGATGTTTCCGTAAAATTAACATTCTTTTTTATAGCGAGATTTTTTTTTTAAATATTTTTCTATATTCAACCAGGGTTGACAGATGTTTTTACAGCAATTTTTCCAAATTTGATGTGAAAAATGGTTTGTTGCTAGAGTTTGCTGGCAATATTAATAATTTTTGTTAATACTAAAAATATTTAAAAGAAATCACAAAAAGTTAATTCAATCAAATTTTCTAAAATTCGCCAAAAATAAATATATAATAATTCTTGCAAAAAAAACCGACTACAAAACACATATATGTGCATCAATTCTAAACTAAAAATTTAAAAGGAAGTAAGCTGTAAGAAATAGTACTCAAATCAAATTCTTTTATACTTGTTGCTCTAACGGACATAGTAATATACGTTCCGTACATTCAAATGTCTATCCATAACGGTTAAGCAGATAAAGCCATATACGACAAATTACGTCAGATAATAGGACACCCTTTATTTTTTTTAAACATATTATTACTGACACAGTAATAAAAAGTAACGATTCCAAAGATATGGCCATATAGCTTAAACAATATCACCTAGGGGACACCCTTTAATGTACAATTTTTAATTCAACACTTATTTTAAAGGATAGATTCTTTGTAAATTTCAAATGTCTGTCTAAAACGGTTCAAAAGTTTGGCCATATGCATCAATTTACATCAACTATTGAGACACCCTTTAAAATTTTAAAAGGGTGCCCTGTACGGTTCATAATACACGTAGAAAACAAGTATGTTGTATGGGGACACCCTTTAATTTTCAAAATTCTGAACTTCTTTTAAAATGAGACCAATCTGTAAGCATTTCCTTTCTAACAAAGAAAAAAATTTTTAAAATCGGTTCAGAAATGACTGAGTTCTGCGGGCACAAACGTAAAAAAAGGCAACATTCACACGAATTGATAACCTCCTTCCTTTTTTGAAGTCGGTTAAAAATAAAATTATTTTGTTTTTTTTATTTAAAACAAAAATTGTTCACTACAAAAAACCGTACAAACAATAAAATAGAATTTGATTAATATAAAAAATGGGAATCTAAAGGTTTAGTTAAAGGTCTTCATTATCCATAGTTTAGCTTAATATGCTGACTAATATGAATGAATAATAATGAAAAGTAGCCAAACAAATCGCTAATCATTTTATAAATCGCCAAAAAGTCGTTATAACGCCAAATCAAAAACTAGATCACCAAACAGGTTTGAAAACCGCCGGTTTGGCGAGAAATCACCATATCTGACAACCCTGTATTCTACAAGATTTTAAGTACTAGCGAGATATAATTTGAATTGAGAGTGAGAATTTATATCGCTTGCAAATTTTAAATTAAAAATAATGATCACAGTTAAATCTCTCCTCTCCCTTTGCTATTATATATTATTGGTATTATATATATTTATAAAATTAATATTTTCTCAACTTTTTGCGTTTAAGAAAGTAATTTACGAGGGAATAGATTCTGTTTTATTTTGTTAAGAAACCTCAAATTTTTAAGAGAATTTGCTTTCTTTTTAAGAGAGTGAGAGAGAGAGAGAGATATAACTTGGGTCTCCTTTTGAAACCTGAAAAAATTAAGGGACACTTTATAATCCCACAGATTAACATAAGGTCTAGTGCTGAACCATTTCGAGGCTTAGATAAATAAATTTATTATCTTGATGTCACAGCCACACAAATCTAAAAGGTCTTGCAGCCTCGGAGAGAGAGAGAGAGAGAGAGAGAAATAGGCAGTGGCAAAGTAGATGTTTATTATACGGCAGACTAAATCTCTTAGAATTTACACAAAATTCTTTGTAAACACCTTCAATAGTGTGTCCGATTGTTTTCCAGAAATCCTTAGCAAAGTCGCAGCTATGAACCTCGAAATTGTAATGAGTCGCCATCTTGTTTAGAGATGTCCGTCGCTAATACGAATCAGTCCGCACCCCGTTTTGCTGTCGGTCGGAACAGATTCGTATAAATCATTATATGCCCTGTGGTGCCTCAGCTATCCAGCAGGTTTTGTAAGGGAGAGACACAAGGACTCTCCCTTCCATCCAGCTTCAGGAAGGCATGATTTTTGTTTGCGAAACTTATTGACTTAAATACCTGCATCCTCGTAAGCGAGAGAGGATGTAGTTTGTTATTATTGTCTTATAATTATAGCATGCACGAATACGCTTATGAGAACCGCTTTTGAAAGACAAGAGTTTTATTTTACCCAATAATTTTTTTCTGGGTAGCCATTCGATTTTCTTGTGCTGTATTAAGTTTACAAATTCATTTTATCTTTCTTAAGGTTCCGTATCCAAAGGGTAAAAACGTTGCCCTATTGTTTTCGCTACAATGTCTGTCCGTCTATCAGCGACTGCTATCTCTGGAACCGTAAAGGGTGAACTCTTGAAATTTTTACACAAGTTGCATTACTGTGGCTGCTACAACAACAAATGCTAAAACTTATAGGGTGTTCCAAAAGTGGCGTGTTATTCGTGTATACACATCTTTATTTGTTGAACCGATAGAGGCAGACATTTGAAATTTACACACAGTAAATACAATTATAAAAAAATAAATCTCAAAATTAAAGGGTGTTCCAACAGTGACATGTTATACATGAATATGGTCTAATTTTTAAACCATAATAGGTAGAGTTATGAAATTTTTACAGAAGGCGTACTACTATAGCCTCTAAAACAAATACTTTAAATTAAAGGGTTTGCCGATAGTGACGTGTTTTTGAATCATAATAGGTAGACTTTTGATATTTTCATAGAAAGTGTATTGCCCTGGCCGCTATATCTACAAATACTAAAATTTAAAGGGTGTTTCGATAGTGAATGCAAACTATACAGAGTGTGTAAAATTATGTCCGCTATAACAAGAAATATAAAAAATTAATTTTAAAGAATGTAGCGAAGGTGACACAAATTTATTGATGTAGCCCTAGTATATAAATAATTATCAATTAAAAAAGGTGCCCCATAAGACGTGAAAAATAAAGTACTTTTACTTTTAAAATTGTAAATTGAAGGTTGTAGGGAACCCTAAGTATGTGAGTCTGACTCGCTCTTGACTGATTTATATAACATTAATTCGTCTATATAGACAACAAGCAGCATGGTTTACATAACGGAATCTCCCCATCATGTCCTGATATATATTTTTTAATTTTTCGAATACCTTGTAATTAACCGAAATTTTTCCCTAGACTTGTGGCAGAAAATGTAACTCCCTTAAGTCCAAAACTTGTATACACTTTCCATCTTCTTTCATTTAATAATTTGTGGTTTAACTACAAATTTATTTAGATCCCCAAATTATGTTTAAAAGAAAACAATTTAATTTATAATACATTTTTTTAAATATTTTGTTTAAGTGTAAATGTGAGTGTAGAATCTGAGAGAAAGTGTAAGAAAAGATTTAATCCACATATACCATCAATTCGTCCTGCATACAATCAGTCATTCATCTTCTTTTCGTTGGCAAGGGTTTAATGTTTACTTGACTCAAACAACAGTGATATGTAAGAGGGTTTGCATGTGTGTGTGTAAATATGTAAACGTATGAATTATAAGGGTTATGGATGGTATTGTATAAAAGCTTACAAACACACACACATAATCACATAGTTACATACATATAAGAGCGATGGTGTATATGTATGCATTTGTTTACTTAAGTTAAGTGGTAGGATGTGTCCTTTTTAGTTACTTTTATTGCTATGCTTTCTTGCTACAACACTATTAATTTACACACATATAAAAACAGGCTACAACAGCATATAGTGGTGGTACCTTTGTTTACATCTCAACAGAGTTACATCTTCCTGTTGCCATCATCAAACTGTTACACCCCCAATCACCCACCAGCTCTTTTAACTCCTTTTAGTTGCACAAGTCTGTTGAATAGTTCGATTGTTCGTTTATATATTTTATGGCCAAATGAAAATGCCACTTATAGATGAATTGTAGACCAACAGTACAGTAGCAGTACTATTACTTTTTTTATTACTGAACCCCAGCTGGATAGTATTTTTGTTATTGCCTAAAAAAAAATAAGGATTTTTATATAAAGTGTGAATCGAATAAAAAACGAAGAAATATTACCAAAAGATGAAATAACAATCAATAAAAATCTTTATTCGACATACGGACAGCAGTCGATATAGTACGTCCTGTCCAGAAAAATGTTGATTGAACAAAATCCGTTTAAATGTGATTAATGATGTAATAATTGTTTTAAATTCAACTAAAAAGCTCCAAAACGTTTTTGTGCATCCTGGCAGTTGTACTTGTGTTAAGAAGACAACATCTATTGCTTGAGAATGGAACTGTTTTTATTTCTATTATATTCAATTAGTTCTTGACAGTTTCTTTTATAATTGGTTTGCCCAAAAAGGAACCTTTATCTTTTCTCTCAATGGCAGAATGTAACTAAAATAAATGCAATGTTGTACACAGAAAAAAATTTGCTTTAATTAAAAGTTTTAATTAGTTCCATATACAATTTTTATTTAATATTTGATTGACTCAATTATTTACTTACTTGGAAGATTATTTTTTCTTTCTAACTGAAGAATATAATTGAATCTATTAAAAACTTAATTATATTTGTATCTTGAACTAAATAAAATCAATTTATTGGTGCAAATATTTTTGCTGTGTAAATATTAAGGAAAAACATATTAAACAAGATGAAAGCTTTAGGTGATGGTTCATTCTCACAAACTGACGATCGATGATTAAATACTATTTCTAGTATTCTCTTTTCTGAGTTTGGGTGATTGAATAGATGATATTTACAACTTAACACTATGCAAAACAGGTAGATGCGATGAATACTGACGACAGATGTAGCGATCCATTATAAATGCATTATATTCTGCTAGTGTCTAAAAAAATTATCCATTTTTTTCTTTAAAATTAATCACCAAGTTTGTGAATAATATTCTTTCAATACCATAAGTAGTCAGAAAGAAGAAACGAACTAAAGCCTTACTTTAATAAAATAAAATTAAATATCCAATAATATCAGAGAAATTTTTTGCAAATTAATTCAAATTAGCAAGATCTCTCTTATACATATCGCACTTGTTCAGCAATAGTGTATTAACTTCAAGTATCTAAATTTTCAGCAAATACAAAAAGTACTTTAATTACAGTTTACTTTTAAAAAAGTTACATATTTTTTACGAAAGACTTACCAATACAAATAGATTTATAGAGCGAAGTAATAAACATGACAAGTTGTTTTTCACAAAAAGTGATAATATTAAAATTTCAAGTAATTACACTATTGTTGTACACGTTCATTTTTCTCTTTGAAAAAATCTCTACATGTGATACAAATTAAAAGCAATAAATAGTGCTTGACCATGCAAAAATTTTACCGAAAATATTTTGTAAAAATTTTGTTGAAAATTTTTTGTAAAAATTTTACCAAAAATTTTTTGTAAAAATTTTATGGAATTTTTTTTTTAATTTTATCGAAAATTTTTTCTAAAAATTGTATAGAAAATTTTTTCTAAAAATTTTATAGAAATTTTTTTCTAAAAATTTTACAGAAAACTTTTTCTAAAAATTTTATAGAAATTTTTTTCTAAAAATTTTATAGAAATTTTTTCTTAAAAATTTTATATAAATTTTTTTCTAAAAATTTTGTAGAAATTTTTTTCTAAAAATTTTATAGATTTTTTTTTCTAAAAATTTTATCGAAATTTTTTTCTAAAAATTTTATCGAAATTTTTTTCTAAAAATTTTATCGAAATTTTTTTCTAAAAATTTTATCGAAATTTTTTTTTAAAAATTTTATCGAAATTTTTTTCTAAAAATTTTATCGAAATTTTTTTCTAAAAATTTTATCGAAATTTTTTTCTAAAAATTTTATCGAAATTTTTTTCTAAAAATTTTATCGAAATTTTTTTCTAAAAATTTTATAGAAAAAATATTATTGTAAAATTTTATCGAAATTTTTAGTTGAACATTTTATCAAAAAAATTTTTTTTTAAATTTTATCGAAAATTTTTTGTAAAAAATTTTATCCAAAATTTTTTGTAAAAGATTTTTCTGTATTTTTTGTATTGAGATTTTTGTTGCAAAATTTTAATCGAAAAGTTTTTCGTAAAAATTTAATGTAAATTTTTTGTAAAAATATTAACGAAATTTTTTTTGTAAAAATTTTATAGAAAATTTTTGTGAACATTTTATCGAAAATTTTTTGTGAAAATTTTATCGAAAATATTTTGTGAAATTTTATCGAAATTTTTTTGTAAAAATTTTATCGAAATATTTATTGTACAAATTTTATGGAAAATATTGTAAGCATTTTAATTTTTTTTGTAAAATTGTTATCAAAATTTTTTTAAATATGTTACCAAATTTTTTTTTTAATTTTATCAATTATTTCACTAAAATGCTTGATAACTTCATAGAAAATTATATCAAAATTGTTTTTGAAAAAAATTTATCAAAATTTGTTTTGTAAAAATTTATAGAAACTTTTTTTGTAAATTTTTGTAAAAATTTTATAAAAAAAGTTTTGTAAAAATTTTATCGAAATTTTTTTCTAAAAATTTTATCGAAATTTTTTTCTAAAAATTTTATCGAAATTTTTTTCTAAAAATTTTATCGAAATTTTTTTCTAAAAATTTTATAGAAAAAATATTATTGTAAAAATTTTATCGAAATTTTTAGTTGAACATTTTATCAAAAAAATTTTTTTTTAAATTTTATCGAAAATTTTTTGTAAAAAATTTTATCCAAAATTTTTTGTAAAAGATTTTTCTGTATTTTTTGTATTGAGATTTTTGTTGCAAAATTTTAATCGAAAAGTTTTTCGTAAAAATTTAATGTAAATTTTTTGTAAAAATGTTAACGAAATTTTTTTTGTAAAAATTTTATAGAAAATTTTTGTGTAAATTTTATCGAAAATTTTTTGTGAATATTTTATCGAAAATTTTTTGTGAACATTTTATCGAAAATTTTTTGTGAAAATTTTATCGAAAATATTTTGTGAAATTTTATCGAAATTTTTTTGTAAAAATTTTATCGAAATATTTATTGTACAAATTTTATGGAAAATATTGTAAGCATTTTAATTTTTTTTGTAAAATTGTTATCAAAATTTTTTTAAATATGTTACCAAATTTTTTTTTTAATTTTATCAATCATTTCACTAAAATGCTTGATAACTTCATAGAAAATTATATCAAAATTGTTTTTGAAAAAAATTTATCAAAATTTGTTTTGTAAAAATTTATAGAAACTTTTTTTGTAAATTTTTGTAAAAATTTTATAAAAAAAGTTTTGTAAAATTTTTATCGAAATTTTTTTGTAAAATTTTTATCGAAAACTTTTTGTAAAAATTTTATACATTTTTTTTTAGATTTTTTACAAACATTTTATCGAAAGTTTTTTGTAAAAATTTTACAGAACATTTTTTGTTAAAATAAGGATCTTCCTGCAATCTATATTGCGTTAGAATGTGCCTCCAATGTGCCTATTGACAGCTCCTGGTTCCCACCCTGTTTGTCTATATGCTATTGTATATATATGTGTTGGTTTATATAAAAGCCTTTAATACATATAAAGGCAGAAAAACCCTACCAACCTAAAAACAAACAAAAATCGCACGTCGCAGGGGGTTACTGATCTTTCGAGATCTGTATGCACTCTATGCGATCTACTAGTTGCGGTCGAATATTTATTACACAATAATATTTATTTTACAACCAAAAATATTTAAACAACTTGAAAAAATATAGTTGGGCGTGGTTTTTTACCCACGGCCTCCAACGGAATGTTCTAATGCTGCTGAATTGCATTAGCAAAATTTTCGAAACTATGCCTGCCAGATTGGTGATTAGGTGAAACTAATAAAATTTCCCAGAAATGTCTGACAGAAATCTATACAAAATATCTGAAAAATTTTCTGTATGGCATGATTAATGCCCATATTCTAACTTAGCTGTTTTGACTTGAACATGATCACGTTTTGCTGGGATACTAACAAGAACTGTATACTGGAAAATCGATCACGAAAAAGGTTATGCGATTTAAAAGTCTATTTTTTGTTTGTTTAAAAAATACCTTAACTTAAAATCCACTACAGAAAATTTAATGGAAAAAACACAATATCTATTACTAAAGCTGTGTTCAGACTAGACAAATATTTCACCAAATACGTGGAACCACTAAATAATGTAAACAATTTTTTGGTTTTATTAAATAATCATTAAATTATATAAGTTTCTACTCAATATGGAAGGGAGGTTACATATTATGATTATTATCTTACAAAAAATCATTTTTTAATATACGTGTCATGTAGGATTGAATAAACACGTCAAAAAACAGTGGTTCCGTTTATTTGACTAGTCTGAACAAAGCTTAAGGTTTTATATAAAACAATGTTTCCCAATTTGATTATGCAAATTTCCTCATTTTGATACATTTTAAAAGTTGTTTATACAAATGTAAAATTGATTTTCTAATGTGTGTTAGTACACTCCTGCTCATTTGATTGGACCCACATAACCTTTGTGTATTTATAACAAAAACCAAAAGTATTCAGAAAATTAGAACCAACTGTGCTTGTATCCACGCAATAAATGCAAAAAATACAGTACACAAGAAGCACCCCACTGTGCAAGTACCTTTATATAAAATTTTAGTATGTTCTATTAAATTATCGCATTATAAATTAAACTACTAAACCTCAATAAAAATTATTCATTTAATTTTAAATTAAATTGTTTGACAAAATAAAAATAAAACCAACAAAAACACTTTTTCATAAACACAATGAATTTCTCCATCAGCAGGCGGTAGAACATTTGCTCTCATCAAAATTTTAACACAAAATATGTGAATCTAATCGAGTAAACAGTAGTGTTTGTTTGGTGCCTTTTATGCAGAATTTTCCCCCACATTCTAAAATGCAAATTTTGAAATTTCATTATTATTTGGAAAAGAATAACAAAAAAAATAAAGAATTTTAAAAGAAAAACACAATTGATTTGTGGTTTTTTGTGTTGATTTAAACACAAAAACCAAACAGAGAAATTCAAACGATGACTGATGATTGGCATTTGATTTGTCAAAGCATCAGTGTTGTAATAGAAAAGAATTTTTCAATAAAACAACAAAAATATTAAGTAAATATTATGAACATTTTTTTGCATTCAAATATTTCTGTTTAGGAAGAAAATGGTTTTTGGTTTTTCAGAAAATGAAATCAAAAAAAAAAAAAAAAAACATTTATGGATATGGAAAACAGAAGGAATGAAAATATTTTAAATTTCAAATCTGCTCAGTGCATGTATTCAGTTATTTTGTTAGTAATAATTTTGGGTCCTTGCCGTCCTTCTTTTTTTCTTTTTTGGTATAATAAACTTTATTTTGTTTGAGTTTTATATCATTAAAATTACATTAATGTATCAGCTGTTTACTAAATTTAATTTATTTAATTTTGAATATCGTTCGTCAATGTCGAAATGTTTTTTTTTTTCGGTTTAAAAATAATCTGATTTCTGTTGCTTTTTTGCGGATTGAATATTTCTTTAGGATAAAAAAAATTATTTAGAAATTTTAAGCCAAACAACCATACTATTGTACAATACGTACTCGCTAAAACAGAATCTGTCCATCAGCCCGCCAGGTCGTTGGCGTTGTGGAAATATTTTGCTCGATTTTGCTTTGAAAGACATTTCCCCATTACACTTTTCCACCAGCAAGGATTTCGTCTATGTTCATCTCAATGAATTATTCCACATTGTGTCGGCATCACGTCCAAATTGTTCCCTTATCCTCCCATACATTGAATCAAGACCAGGATATACGTCCACACATCTGACATTTATATACAAATCGGCTCTAGCTCGTGCCGACTCGTCTGCAGCTTCATTTCCTACGATATTGTAATGACCTGAGTACCCGGTCACAGTTTTAGTGTGTATTGTTCGTTGAGAGCTTAAAGTTCTCTGCGACAACGGCTGACTACCTTCGACCTAATACAACTATTACAGAGTGCTTTCAAAGCCGCCTGACTATCTATGTAAATAGTGATATTACTAGAGAATATCGGCCTCATAGATAGTAACCTAGCAGCTTCAGACATTGCAAAAATTTCGGCTTGAAAAATGTTGCATAGGTTATCCAGTCTAGAACTGTGTCTCATTCCTAACTTCTCGCAGAATACTCCACTTCCTGTACCATTGTCTTTTTCTGATCTATCTGTATATATCCCAATTTCTCCAGCTAAGTTATCCAGAGGTTTCCAATCATCCTTTATTGGGATGATTGTAGTAATCTCCTTGTCCCAATAGATTTCAGGTGTTAAGTAATCGGTTTCTATGTTCTCTAGTTGATATTTTCTTATCCTATATTAGAACGAGGATGCTAAGGTAGCTCCTCACAAAATTTTGTTAAAATCCATCCAGTTGTTTTTACGTGATGCGAACACAAACGAAAAGCAGACAGACGGAAATGAGTTACTATTTTATTTTATGTATAGATATTAACGTAAAACATTGAGTAGCAATGTGCTACTCGTAAATACAAAAAAGAACCGCGGAATGGGGCATTAAGTATGATGGTGGTAACGATCCGATGGCATAAATGATATGCCAACTGTCCTGCGAGTTATGTCAGACCCCCTTACGTAAAAAAGAGCTAAGTTGGTTCCGGAATAACAATGAACACTGGGAACAATGGGCTGCTTTTAAAAGGGACTTTTATGTTTTTTTCTGCAGCCACGATATTTTGAAAACTTCGATGATGATCCAAACATCGATGGTATTCGGAAGAGAGTCCAACGGCCACGTGAACCTTTTAAAGATTACGTGCTTTCCCTTCAAGACATGACGCGGCATACACTCTTAAGTAGAGAGCAGAAATTCAAAATAATCTTTAGCAATGCCCACACTGACTACCAATGGTATATACGGAGAAAAGATATTGCCACGCTAGATAAGCTCATTTCCTTGGCAGTAGATTTGGAGAATATTCCCAGATACTGAAAAGTAAGATACTGAACAATGTGTAGCGGTACAGAAAATGCTTACCGTGGTGTCAGTCCCTAAATTATAACTTTTCTTTTAAAGATGGGGACTTCCATCTGTCGTTACCTAGAAGGGTGCTGTAGCTCAAGTGGTTAGCACGTTGACTACTAAAGCATGATCACGAATTCAATACTCAGCCATGGCAACATAAATTTTTCTTTATAATAATGCATATCCACAGCGCCCTCCTTCGCCGGTAGTAGCACATAGCAATAAATTGCAGGCGAAGTAAAATAATTTTATAAATTGGCTATGCTAGATTCAAACCAATATGCCTATATAACACCAGAGGCGCTGCAGCACTGTTCTAAAAATAATCATAACGTGCAATTGCAGTGTTGCCATAAATGAAGCTTTACTTTCACACTAACCATCTGTCTTATCTACTCCTATCCCTTTCCAAAGCAAGTAACACAGTTAATATAGGCATATTGCCTGAGTGTTACGTCTCTTTTTGAAAAATAAAAAGTAACAGCGCCTCTTATAATTGTTGCTGATCATTTGTCATTTGCAATTTTTTTTCTGTGGTTGGGGTGGCGTTTACTGAATGGCCATATGATGCCGATCTTTCCTTGATGCCAGTAATGAGTTGGAACATCACAGTATTTCTCCTTTTCTTTTTGTTTTGTTTTGTGCTGAACTGAAGTCTCTAAATTAAGAACTTGAATAACGCGATTCAATTCTTGTACGCCGGGATTTGAACCTCTTTGCATTCAAGTACGGCGCTCTTAACCATTACAGTGCGCCAGTCCCATTCTATAAAATATTACGAGAAGAAATAAAACTATTGTGTAGTAGGCAGATTGACGTTTATTACTCAGTGTTTTTTGAGTACCGAACTCCTTATTCATCCGTGAATCCCGCCCAAAAATTAACATTTGCTTTCGATACTGCTGATTTCTGCCTGTCGACTCTTATTTGCTATCATATTAGTACCCTTAGCCTTTAGGGCTCATGTTCTCACCCACGGCACGCCTTGCCTTAGAAATTTTACTCCCAAGGCCCAAGATACGAAGATTAATATTGGCATTCATAGGTCTTTTAAACAAAACAAAGATTGACACAGAACGCAATAACTTTATGAGTCTCATTTCGAACATTGGTCCTCAATGGAGTCACATTTTACAAGAGTCTGCCCTCTACCCAGTTATGAACTTTCACGCAGACTGCTCACTCCCACCTCAGCCTATTTCAGTCACAGTCTGCATATATCATCTTTGATTTTCATCGCTGCTAGGTAATAATTTAATTTTTCATGACCTCTCCCAAACGCAGTTATCCGGCTTAAGATTATATCCAAGCAACTTTTTGAACTTCGTTTGCAGACAATTGCTTCAGGAGTGCTTTTATAGATTTACCCTAGCACTCCTTGGGAGATATTCGTGTCAATTTCGTTGGACCACGGGCAGACACATACTAAATGGAGATGCTGTGGAGACCCTAGCCTTAAGCAAATGTTAGCAATTAGCATAGACTCTTTGAAGAGGAAGAATTTCGACATGTATCAGTCGCCTGTCCGAAATCGCTACAGTCGAGAGTAAAAGGCTAGTGACAGCTCGAGATTAAATAAAAGTAAGATATTCGTAAATTTCAAGTCGGATACCAGAAATCATTTAGGAAAGGAGGGGTCGTAAAGGGACCCATGGATTTTGTGGTCTGCTTCGGTATACCCCCTACAACCTAATAAGCGATATCATAGTCCCAATATTTTGTATGCTTATGAAATAGACAGGGGACCGAATATATTACTTCTTATTAAACGCTATGGATCATAAATTTTTCCATGTTTGATCGGCTTACTATTTATACCACTTTAATAAGACCGCAAATGAAATGCTACCATAATGTATGGCCGAGTCTTTAAAATGTGTATTGGGTTTTCAAGATCTCGTTCAGGAGGGGACAAAGAAAATCATTATCAAATCACGTAGGTTGTCCAACCTGTATTAACTCTCTGGACAACCGGCACAATTTGGGGTGTATTGCTACTACTGCAATAGAACATGATGTAATGAAATAAGGGTAATTGTTCCCCATACGTATTTAAGTATCGAACCGTCCTTATTGAAACAGATTTAAATTTAATTAAATAATTAATAGATTCAATTGTTTGTTTAATTAGGATTTCTTTTTTTTTGTTTTGTTTAAAAAAATATATATTTGAATCAATTAAACAATTAATTGACTTTTAATTTCAAACTAATTAAAACCTTTAATTGGTGCAAACAATTTTTTCTGTGTAGATTTTTATTTAGTTGCCGTCATAAATATTTATGTATAAATTTTTTTAAGGTAATTAATCTTTTTAATTACTGTCCAAAAAAAAGAGTTTTTATTTTAATTCTATTTGTTATTTTTATTGGCAGTTTATATTTCATGTGCCGTAACTATCGTTTGTTTAAAACAAAAGCATCAAAATAATAAAACAAAAATGTAAAAAGTTTTGTAGTACTTGGTTGGTTGACTGGGTTTGGGTCCTTTGCCAGGACTTCTCTCTCCGGTATGGTCTGTTGACTTTTATGATGATGACGATGACGATGATGCACACTATGATGAGAGTGGTGACAAACAAACAAATATTCACAATCTGCACCATAAGTGGTTCCGTGTTTTTTTTTTCTCACTGTTGAGTTTTTTTGCAACTTTTTGCTAGAGAGCCTCCTGTGTTGAAGTGTGTCTGACCACTGCTAGTTTTTTTTATATTTTTTTTTTTTGTTTTTTTTTCATAGTTAGTTGTAGTCGTTATTGCTTTGTGTTGATAGTAATTGTCATTTTGTTTGTTACTTTGTTGTTGTTGTTGCTGCTGCCTGGGAGGAGCAAAGCGAAAAACAACAATATGCCATCGTCGGGATGTCAAGGATGTTTTGTTTGTACAAAAATAAAATTAAAAGGATATTTACTTGTTTATAAAAAAAAATAAAATCCAACAGACCTTTAACCAGACTATTTTTTTCCAGCAATATTTTTTAACAGTCTGGTTGCTCTAATGGTTGTTTTATGGTTTCTAAAAGCTGTAGTTTTTCTTTGTTGTTTGTTAGTCGCGCTACAAGCTCTTCAAAAAAAAAAAAAAAAAAAAAAAAATAAGAGAAACAAACCATCAAATGTATCACAAAAAAAATAATATTTTTCTTTCTAACTATAAATTTTGTTTCTTGTTAATTTTTAAAATCATGATGTGGAACAGGGTGATTGTTGATTTTATTGCGGGTATGTTGACATTGTCCAACAAACCAGTGATATGATGTTGTTTGTTGCAACATGTTTTTTAAATGTTTTAGTTTTTTTTTCAACATTTTGTTGTTTTTTAAATTACATTGCATTTGATTAACTGTGCGGATAAGCGAAAATCATATAAGGGGACCTAAAATTTTTCAAAAATCTTAAAACAAAAAATATTAATTCATAAAACGTCTGGCAATTTTCTGTTTCTGGACTGTATAAATTGTTTTTTCTTAAAAAACCGGTTTTTACAAAAAAACTGGTTTTTAAATAAAACCCGGTTACTCGAACTAGATTTTATAAAAAAAAAATTGTATATTTTTCAGAATGCTAAAAAAAGTTGGAGACTATTTAAAATTAGGAAAATAAGTTGAAACTTTCCTCCTACATCCACAAACAATTGCAGATCAGAAAGTCTTCACTTAGGGAAATTTGTTCAAGATTCTTCGCAGACCACAAAGAGTATGTCTAAGCGACTCATTGTGGTCTGTTGGGAATTATTACAAATTTACAGTGAAAATTATATTTTCAACAAACAAACTTTGCATATTTGGGAATCGTAAAACCTGCTCGGCATTGTTATTGACAGAAAACTATTTTTTTATTTCTTAAAAAACTGTTTATTCGAACCGTTTTTTGCATATCGATAATCTGGAAAAATAAACTCAAATAAACAAAAATAAATGTTTTCCTGCTTAAAAAAAACATTTTTTGAACGGGGTTTCTATAAAAACCGGGTTTTCTAAAAAAACCGGATTTTCTAAAAAAAACCGGTTATTCGAACCGGGTTTAATAAAAACCCCTTAGTTTAAAGTAATTTCTGAAATCTTATTATTCCGAACCACTTCGATAATCTGAAAAAATAAACAAAAAAAATGTTTATTCATTCCTAAAAAAAAAACATTTTTTGAAGCGGGTTTCCTGGTTATTCGAACCAGTTTTTTTTTTAAAACCTGGGTCTTATGCAACAAAATCCTACTTTTAAGTAACTTATGATTTCTTATTTTTCCGAACGCCAAAACAAGTTCGATAATCTGGAAAAATAAAAAAACAAAAAATGTTTTTTTCATTCTTAAAAACAAAAACATTTTATTTGAGCGGGGTTTCTATAAAAAGCAGTTTTTCGAAAAAAAAAACCCCGGTTACTCGAACCGAATTTTATAAAAAACCGGGTATTATGCAACAAATTCGTACTTTCAAGTAACTTTCGTAATCTTATTTTTCGGAACGCCAAAACAAGTTGGATAATCTGGGACAAAAAAACTTAAATCATAAAAATAAAATAAATTTTGTTAAAGAAACCCTTTAAGCAATAATATTATTAAAATTTTAAAACAAAATAAGGTTTTTCAAAAAAAACTTTTGATTCTAAAAAGACGGCTGGCAAGTTTTTATTAGAAAAATCTTTATTATTGTATTTAGATCATACCATGTCTTTGCATACGCTTGACCCTATTATAAATTAAGAAATATAAACGTACCCCCCTTCATCCACAAATGATGAAAGATCAGAGCGTCTATACTTAAGGATATTTTTTCACGGTTGGGAATTATTGCAAATTTGCAGTGAAAATTATCTTTTCAACAAACAAACTTCGCACATTTGAAAATCGAAAAACCCGCTCGGCATTTCATTGACAGTAAAAACAAAGTTTTTTGATTCTTAAAAAACCATTTATTCGAACCGGTTTTCTAAAAAAAAACCGGGTTTTCAAATAAAACCCTCGAACCGGATTTTATAAAATAAAATACGAGTTTTATGCAACAAAATCCTACTTTTAAATAACTTTCGAAATCTAATTTTTTCGAAACCCTAAAACAAGGCCCCCTAAATAAACAGTTTATTTGAACCGGGTTTAAGGCACATCTGAATGTAATTTTAAACGCTAAAAAAGTTTGATAATCTGGCAAAATATACTAAAAAAAACAACAGTTTATTTTAACTCGGTTTAAAAAAACGGGTTTTCTAAAAAACCCGGGTTTGTGCATTTCTGAATGTATTTCTGAACCCAAAAATATGTTGGGTAACCTTGCGGAATAAACTTAAATCTTGAAAAATAAAATAAATTTTGGAAAATAAACCCTTTAAGCACTTAATCATGCATGAAATCTCTTGTCCTTTCAAACAAGTTAAAAGTTCACAAAAATAAAACGTGTAAACTTAATCAAGTGAAATTTAACTTTTAATGCTCTTTTCTTGTTTTCGTTTGGCCAAAGGTATCACGAAAATCTTTTCCAGTTTATTTAACTTTTTTTGTAGAGAGAAAGAAGGAGAGCAATAATTACATAAATACAAAGTACAAATTTTCTTCATAAAATACAATGGCATAAGTTAAATAAAATAAAAAGAAAACTTGGACAAAACTTTGACTTTTAGCAAATAATTCCTAACACAATGCGTTCTTTAGACTTCTAGCAAAAAAGAAATAAACAAATTTCGTTTTAATTGAAACACAATAGAATTAAAATTCGAATGAAGAATATTTACCTTCTAGAAGAGAAGGATCATGCTGAAGAAAAGAAAAAAACTTAAAACGATTAACAACACCTTTCGTTTTTTTTTTTTTTTTTGTTTTGCTAGTGAAGAGAAAATAGATTTAAAGGAAAAAGATTGAAAAGAAAAATTACTAAGAATTGATATCAAGCAACTTGTCTTGGAAACACTTAAAGAAAAAACCAAAAACTTAACAAAGTACACGAAAAACTTTGAATATTTTTCTTTTTCGTTTTAGCACTTCAGGAATTTTATCCTGAGAGCGTTGAAAAGCGAATTAAAAAGCAAAAATCAATTTTATTAACAAAAATTCTTTAACAGATGAGAAATCAGTAACAGAAATTGTAAAGAAAAAGAATAAACAGCAACTGATTGAAAACACATCTTTAGTAAACAAAAAGGAAAACAACGAATAAATTTCAGTGAATTTTAAATTGTAAAAAGTAAAAAAAAATAATTAAAAAAAAATTTTACTTGAAATTATCGATATTTTTTTCTCAAAGTATATTTTTAAATTTTCAAGTCGGGGTTTTTTTTAAGAAAATAATATTCTTAAATTCTCTTTTAAAATGGGTTTAAAGATTCCTTGTATTTACATAAAGCTCCTTTATTAAAAAGTACTTTTTTAAAGTCACTTTTCAAAAGGTATTTTTAAAAGTATTTCTTAAAGGGCGCTTAAAGATATTTATTAAGGGCTTTTTAGAAGTATATTTTTAAAGGTAATTATTTTAATTTACTTTACGAAAATGAACTTTATAAAAAAGGTACTATTCAAAATGTACTTTTTCAAGCAGTTTTTTTTTTAACTTTTTAAAGTTAATGTTTGAAAAGATGCTTTTCTAAAATTCATCTTTAATGGTACTTTTTTCAAAGGGTATTTTTGTAAAAGGGTACTTTTTGAATGGGGATTTTTTAAAAAGGGTACTTTTTTAAATGGGGATTTTTTTAAAAATTGTACTTTTTTAAATGGGTATTTTTTGGTAAAGATTACTTTTTTAAAAAAACTGTGTTATAAGATTGTTTTTAATGGTATGATTTTAAAAGATTTTTTTTTAAAGTACTTGTTTGAAAGGTACTTTTTTAAAGAATAGTGTTTTAAATGTACTTTAAAGAAGGTATTTTTGTAAATTTGAATGGGGATTTTTTAAAAAGGGTACTTTTTTAAATGAGGATTTTTTGGTAAAGAGTACTTTTCTTAAAAAACTGTGTTATAAGATTGTTTTTAATGGTAAAAAAGATTTTTTTTTAAAAGTACTTGTTTGAAAGGTACTCTTTTAAAGAATAGTTTTTTAAATGTACTTTAAAGAAGGTTCTTTAAAAAACACCTTTTTAAGACGTTGTTCCTAAGATTGGTTTTTGAAAACCATTTTTTTTAAAAGTAGTTTTAAAAGGTATTTTTAAAAGGGTTTTTTAGTATTTTTGAAAATGTGCTCTTTTTAAATAAATCTTTATTAAAAGTTACTCTTTAACATATCCTGATTAAGGCACTCCTTTACTAGTACTTTTTTCAAATACATGATTTTAAAAGGCATTTCATAATATTTACGTTTAAGTAGGTTTATAAATGAATTTGTTTAAAAGGTATATTTTTAAAACACAACTTGTAAAAGGCACAAGGTACTTAAAAAAAAAAAAATTTTTGGGAGTTAATTTTACAAAAGATACTTTTTCAAATGGATACTTTTTCAAAAGTATTGCGTTAGAAAATTCTTCTTTGAAGGTATTGTTTCAAAAAATTGTTTTTTTAAAAGTATTTCCTTCAAAGGTACTTATTTAGAAAGTAGTTTTTTAAATGTGCTGTAGAAAAAGTTTTTAAAAGGGATTTTAAATTTTTTTTTTTTCGAAACAAATACTTATTATTTATTTCAAAAGCAGTTTTAAAAAGTGTTTTTAAAAGATTTTTTTAGAGGTTAAACCGTGCTTTTCTTAAATGACGCTGTATAGTGTCTTTTTTTAAGGCACTTCTGCAAAAAAGTACTTTTTTGAAAAATGCATGAAATTAAAAGGCATTTCATAAATGTTAAGCTTTAGTAGGTTTCTAAAATTAATTTGTTTAAAAAGTTTTTTATTTAATCATTTGTAAAACGCACAAGGTACTTTTTTAATAAATACTTTTTGTGAGATAATTTTAAAAAATGTGTGTTTTCAAAAGGGTACTTTTTTTAAAAAAATACTGTATTAAAAGATAAATTTTTAAAGTTACTGTTTCAAAATTTCTTTTTTAGAAGTGCTTGTTTGAAAGGTACTTCTTTAGAAAGTAGCTTTTCGAATGTGCTTTATAAGAAGTTCTAGGCACTTTTAAATAGTTTTTTTTTTCAAAGAGGCGTTTTTAAAAAATACTTTTTCAAAAGTAATTTTAACAAGTATTTTTATAAGGTTTTATAGTTTTATTTTAAATCGTGCTTTTCCTAAATCACGCCTTATTAAAAGATACTCCTAAAAATATCCTTTTCTAAGACACTTCTCAAAAAAGTACTTTTGTAAAAACTCCAGATTTTAAAAGGTATTTCCTTTTAGTAGGTTTTTTAAATGAACTTGTTTAAAAGATTTGCAATTTTCAAAAGGCCATTTGTAAAACGCATATTTCTAAAAGGTACTTTTTTATAAAAAAAATATTGAAAAGTATTTTTACAAAAGGTACCTTTTCGAAAAGGTTAATTTTTAAAAGTTTAATAAAAGGTATATAATGAAAGGTAAATATAGTTTACTTTAAAGGTACTTTATACGGCTCTATTTAAGTATACTGTATTAGAGCGCTTGCGAGAGCGCCACGTCTTAGATTGCAAAGTACTTTCGATATTCTTAATTCTAAAGCGCTTGCCAACCGTACCAAACAAAGGGCGTGTAACTATGGTCTTTACCGAAAGGTATGACAACAGAGTTGTAAAATATTGTATTGTACTTTTAATATTAAGTTAAATATTGTACGGTACTACAGAAGTCTTGCCATGAGATTCCGACCTGCACTTTGATGAATAAATTATAATTAATTGATCATTTTTAAGGAAGTAATTTTTCAGAAAAAATAAGAAATTAAATTTATTAATAAAAGAGTACTATTTTTAATTTCTAACGAAAGTACTTTTTCTTAAGAGATTTTCGAAGAATTTTTGTTTCTGAATTTAATCCTTAGCTTTTTAACGTATCGCTTTTTTAGTTTAACGATTTTTATTTTCTCTAAATGAGGGCTACAGACATATGTACATACTACATACATGCATACATACATACACATATATACAGACAAAAAAAAGTTCAAAGTCGTTTTCATTTAAAGTTTGAACGGTGTTTTTCAATAAAAAAAATTCCCGAAGTAATACTTATCAGATTGTCCTAGTTTTTTTGGTTTCTTGAGAAAAGATTCGTTCAAAACCGGTGAGAGAAACCTAATCGATCCCTTTATAATTAAAAAATTTTATCATAAGAAAAATCACATACATTGTATATAAAAATGTTTAAAGAAAAAACTACAAAGAAGAAAACCCACAAAAAATAGCTGCAAATAAAAACGAGGAAACGACTGCAAAATTGCATTAAAATGTAACAACAATATTTAGTTTGACCAATTAGTAATAAACCCAAAGGAATTCCGTATTGCTTTTACGTTTTCACTACCAACACCACTACATAAACTATAGCACTTACACAAGTATTGAAAACTACTACTACTACTACTACCGCCACTTTACTTGTTTAGGGTCCTTTTTAAATAAATTCTGTTGCTGGTTAAAGATAAATTGAGGAAATTCGTGATGCAGTTGATGATGACGGAAATTTGTGGTTTCCCTTACTTAGACGACAAAAGAAAACACACAGGTACTTTTTTGTACTGAAGCAAGGGTACCAGTTAGCAGGTTACTGCACAAACTCGAACACAAACAGTTATTAAATATAATTTTTATAGAAATGTTGTATATTATTTAGTTTTTGATATTTTTTTTTTTTTGTAGAAATATTGTTTATGTTTTTCTTCTTAGGGAAAATAGCAATTTATCCTCTTTTAGTAACAAAATGTGAATGTCTAGGAACTTGGGAAAAGGGGTTATAATTATTCTGTTATTTTAAGACTGCTGAGTCATTCGTTTTTGTGTGTAAGAAATTTCTATTTACTTTTAAAATTCTCGGTTGTCCCTTTTCAAATTACAGTTTTACTCTTTATAAAAATTTTTTTTTCATTTCCTTTTTTGGTTTATTTACTAAAATGTCAATGTTTAACAATTTATGAGGGGTTTGATTTTATTATTTAGTTTTAGTTAATTAATGTTCCTGTTTTAATTTTAACTCAAGCCTCTTGTTAGCGATTTTTTCTCCCTATTAGAATTTTATTAGTGGTAATTTTTTAATTAGTTTAAATATATTGTAATAAAATTAATAATAATATTAATATTATATTATTTTTTCTTCTGATTAAGTAACTCTGGTTTACAGAGAAAATATCTCTGGAATCAATTTAAAACATGTATTTTTGAAAAGGTCCTTTTGAAAAGGTCCTTTCGAAAAGGTACATTTTGTAAAATGTGACATATTAACATGGTATTTTATGTTGGAGGAATTTAAAATATAATAATTTTTTACAATGTATTTTTAAAAATTTGGGTCTTTTTAAAAGGTACTTTCCAAAGTATGTAATTTTGTAAAAGGAACTTTTTTAAAGAATAATTTCTGAAAAAGTAATTTTTTAAAAGACGTTCTTTAAAGGGTTGTTTTTTAAAAAGTACTTTTAAAATAAGTAGTTTTTAAAAAAGTACTTTTCAAAAAGTACTTTTTCAAAAAGCATTTTTTAAAAGTAGTTTTTTTACGGATACTAATTTTGAAAAAAAATTTCGAAAGGTACTTTTTGTAAAGTTTTTTTTAACTTACTTTTCTAGGTGGTATTTTCTTCAAAGTATTTGTGTCAAAAAAGGAATTTTTCAAAAAGATTATTTCTGAAATGGTATTCTCTGAACAGATACTATTTTTAAAAGGCAGTTTCTGAAATAGTAATTTTTAAAAAACCACCTTTTTCAAGGTCAGTTTTTCAAAAGTCGTTCTTTATAAGGTACTTTGTAAAAAGGCACATTTTTAAAATCTAATTTTTTAAAGGGTTAGTTTTAGAAAGTTTCTTTTAAAAAGAAACTAGAAACAGGAAGAAAATTCTTAAAGTCGTTTTTAAGTGAATTTTTTTAAAGAAACTTTTAAGAGGCTCTTTGAAAAAGTACATCTTGAGAAAGTGCCCTCCAAAAAAGTACTTTTTAAACTTTTTTTAAATATACTTTTAAAAGTACCTTTTAAAAAATTACATTTTAAACTTTTTTAAAAGATAGTTTTAAAAGGCACTTTTTCAGAAAAATTGCCTTTTAAAAGTACTTTTCCACAAAGTACTTTTTGAGCTTTTTTAAAAAATACTTTTAAAAGGCACTTCTTTAGAATGTACTTTTTTTAAGAGTTTAAGAACTTTCTTTAAAAAAATCAGGTAAAACTGTTTCCTTTAAAAAGTACCTTTCTAAAAATTGCCTTTTAAAATGACCCTTTCTACAAAGTACCTTTTAAAAAACGAATTTGAAAAAATTACCTTCTAAAACATAAAAAATACTTTTGAAATGATCTTTTTAATGTTCATTTATAGAAGTAATTTTTAAAATATTTTTTTTTAAAGGTACGCTTTTTAAAACGTATCTTTTTTTTTAAAACTTTGTTAAATATAGTTTTTTAAGAATTAATTTAAAAAAAGAAAATTTTCAGAAAATAACTTTTTTGAAGGTGATTTTTGAAAGATAATTTGTTAAACAATAATTTAAAGTTGTCCAACGGTGAAGACCGTCGCCACTGACTATTTGTTAGGTGCGGTTGGCGATCGTGTTTGACGGGAGGACATTACAGTCTTGGGAAGTTATGACAATAGTATTTCATTTACTTGCGGACCAAATGCAATTAAATTTTTTAAAGCTATGTTTTTATAAAGAAACGTTTAGAAGAAAACGTTTTCAGGGAAATGAGTTTCCTGCGATTATTTTTTAAGGCAAGTTCTAATGACAATTTGTAAAAAAAAAATTACTTTTTTATTATTAATTAATTGTTTTTATTATTCTTCAGCCATTATATAAAACATTTTGCTCAGTTTATACTCTAATAATATAAAATTGTTGTCTTAAAAATTTCTTTAACTTTAATTCAAACTATGAAATTGCTCTAAAGCAAAACCAAAACATGTACAAGTAAATACACACACACGTGACTGAATCTTTTAAGAAGGCACGTCATGCTTAATTGAAATAAAAACAAACAAAAGGTAGCAGTAAAACTCCGAGTTCACTAAATTAATTGGTTCCAAGGCTGCTTGAGGAAAAAAAAAACTATTCCATGGTCAGGATGAATTTTTATATGTCTTCTTGCAATACTCTCAAAAAAAAAAACAGATTTAGGCAAGAGTTAATTGGTTAGAGACTTTGTAATCAGTTTACAAATGACAAGTTTACACATTGCATTATCTTTATTTCTCGCTAACATGTTTAAACATAATTTATACACAAGCATACCTGGCGGTAGATAGCTTTTGTTAGATTTTTTGTAATATACTGTTAAGCGTTAAACACATAGACGTCAGCAGGCTACCGACTACAACCTTTTAAAACTAAAAGACACACGTTTATGTAAAAATGATTATTTTGACTGCTGTGGCTGTAGCCTAGAAAGAGGCAGATAGAAAAATATTTTTAAAGAATGCCGCAAGAATCCCTTTGGAATCAGGGTTACAACATCGATTGTGAATACTTTTTGCTTTTTTAGTATCTAAATATTCACTTAGTTGAAATGAAAACAGTCTCATTCAGCTATTCCACTTTTGCTCTCCGATCGCTCGATATCATTTTATACATTTTATCGAAGATCTATAGTATAACGAACTCTTTCGGGCAACCTAAACATTCGGTGTTCGTAAACACGTCGAATATTAGATAGCCATTTCATGCTATTGGTATTGATTATAATCGCTACTTCGTTCTTAAAATTTTACAGTACCATCGGAGGGTTATTGAGAGGAGCAGTGTTGATTTTTCTCGAACAGAGCTTGATATTCAGAATTCTAGTCAATACTTAGGTCTTTCCATGTTGCTGTTTTGCCTCAGTAAGCCTTAAAAAATAAACTAGCAAAGAGGTATTATTATTAAGGTTTATTAAGGTTTTCTAAACAGAAAAAAAAATTATTTCACCAATTAAAAGTTGTAATTGGTTTCAGATTAAAATTTAATACAATAATTAATTGGTTCAATTACTTCTTTAATTAGAATTTTTTTTTGTTCTGTTTTAAACAAATATGTATATTTATATTTGAATCAATTAAAATTGTAATTAACCTTTAATGTAAAACTAATTAAAACCTTTAATTGGTGCAAACAATTTTTTCTGTGTATAAAAAGGATAAATGGTTATTGGAATTAAATGTCTTAATAAAGATCGGCCTTGCTTTTTCGTGGCTAGGCATATACAAGAGCAAGAATGATTGGAAACAAGAGTCCGTTTCGTTAGTTGGCGTAGTTCCTCCAATGTTAGGTTGCCAACAATTTGCGCTTCAAATGGCAACCCTACTATTACACTCATATCATTTATAATTGATGATCCATTTCGAGGTACTTTTTTCGATAGCCTTTTTTTTGACAGTTAACGTGTGAGTAGTGTCATGCTATTTTTAGTTAGTAGTGTTTGGCATTTCATAATGGAAAGACTTACGCCTGAACAACGTTTACAAATCATTAAAATTTATTACGAAAAATCACGTTCTGTGAAGAATGTGTTTCGTGCTCAACTTATGGTCAACATAACGGCCTACTGTGCGTACTATTCGCAGCAACCTCACCCATTTTGAGATCCAACATTCATTAATGGATAATATTCTAACGAATAGACCACGTCCACCACGCTGTGCAGAAAATATAGCGGCCGTAGCTGAGAGTGTACCCGAAGACCGTGGAGAGTCGATTCGGCGCCGTTCACAGCAACTCGGACTGATGTAAGGAACGACTTGGCGCATTTTACGTCGAGATATTAAATTGAAAGCATATAAAATACAGATTGTGCAACAACTGAAGCCGCTCAACCTTCCCAAGCGACATCGCTTCGCTCTATGGGCTCTTGAAAAGTTCCAAGAAGATCCGACGTTTTCGAGGCAAATTTTTTTTTGTAGCGGTGAGGCCCATTTCTGGCTTAATGGGTATGTAAACAAACAAAATTGCCGCATTTGGGACGAAGAGCAACCTGAAGAGATTCAAGAGCTGCCAGTTAATCCAGAATAAACAACACTTTGGTGTGGTTTATGGGCAGGTGGAATCATCGCTCCATATTTCTTAAAAAATGATGCCGGTGCGAAGGTAACCGTCAATGGCGACCGTTATCGTGCCATGATAACCGACTATTTGATGCCTGAAATTGAAGCTCGTGATCTCGGCGACATTTGGTTTCAGCAAGACGGCGCCACTTCCCACACATCCCATCAATCAATGGATTTATTGGGAGAACATTTCGGTGAGCACATAATTTCATGTTTTGGGCCGGTCGATTGGCCACCAAGATCGTGTGATATCACTCCGTTAGACTTTCTCCTCTGGGGATATGTAAAGTCTAAAGTTTATGCGGACAAACCCGCTTCGATTCAGGCCTTGGAGAAAAACATCACGTTTCATTCGCCAGTTACCAGTCGCACGAGTCATCGAAAATTAGACTCAACGGATGGACCATCTGCGACGTAGTAACGGCACTGGTACCACACGGCATGCAGTAATCATAAATGTATTTTTTCGATCGAAAGATTTTGGTTTCGAATCCTGGAGTCTCTGTATAATATATATATATTTTAGAAATACAAAAACGGAATGAGTGATTTCTACAAATACTGCAATCTCATGATTTAGTGTCTTTGGTATATAGTTTAAACCCCTTATCCGTTTTCGTTCCTATTTTTTAACTTTATCTTAGCTTTTGGTTTAATATTTATCAGTCTATCAAAACATAAAACACTCTGGTGGGAATGCTGTAGTTAAGTATTTTTTTCTATAATTTTATATCTTTATGTTTTAGGTCCTTAGACATTACCTTCCTTCCTGTGTCTTTGTAAAACAAAAGCTAGAAATACAATTTATCTTGGCCACTTTCAGAGAGAATGACAGACAGAGAGACAAGAACAGTATAGTTTTAACTGGCTGGCTGTTTGTTTGCACTATCATCGTCCTAGTCCTCGTCATCATCATCATCATCACACTTCATACTGTCAACCTATTTTTGTCTTACATTTTGATATGAACCATATTCTTAAATTCATAATTTTTTTCCCTTTCATTTCCTTTTATTTTTTTGCTGAAAGCTTGACAAAGTGTTGAACATTGTCTGAATGTGTTACAAAAGGCTTATGGAAGACTTTTCATAAGAATTTCTTCTTAGTTTTTTTTTCCATTATTGTTTTCTTCATTCTATTGAAACATAAATTTTTATTTAATTTATGCAGTTTTCCTCCCTTTTTCAAACTATTTTTTTATCCTTAGTTGTATGACGTTTGGTTTGTTGTTTTGTTATAAAATATTTTATAAAATATTAATAAAGATTCTGTGTTTTTCTATTTTGGTTTCCTCCATTCTGTTTTTTTTTTTTTTGTTTCCTGAAGACATTTTGTGCTAAATTTTATTTATCCTGTGGTTGTTTTTCCTCATTTTTCCTAAATTATACTTCATTTGATTTTTATTTCTTTTCGGGACAATAACAATAGAAAGGGGGAAGTCAGTCGAATTTGCCAAAAAAAAAAAAAAAAAAAAAAAAAAAAAAAATTTAAAGCAAAATTTTTTTTTTTTTGTTTTTACTGCATACAGGGGAATACAAAAAATATGACAATTATTAAAATTCTTCATAATATTTAATGGTTATACAAATACTCTTTTCGACAATAGGGCCCTCTCTATCCGTCTCTTATATCGCTGCTGGTGTCTTGTTAACCGCAATCTATACATACAATAAAATAGTAACTCATTTCCGTCTGTCTGCTTTCCTTTTGTGTTAGCATCACGTAAAAACTACTCGATGGATTAAAAAAAAATCTTCTGAAGAGGTACCTTTGTATCCTGATCCCAATATAGGATACTTTTTTTCCACAAAAATATCTTATTTTCAAAAGAAAATGGAGAAAAAGCATGAAAAAGCAATTTCCGGTTGAAAGGTACTGCAATTTACGGCTTAAAGCTGGGATATTTTCAACACTGTTATATACTATTGCGCAACAGATGGCGCCAGTTGTATAAAATATGTGTTTGTATTTTTACTTTGTGGAATTACATTGTTATTAAAATATTTTAAACACCTCCAGAGGTTTACAATAATTTTTATAATTTATAAATTTTAGAATTTTATCCAGAGATGGGTACCTTTATATAAAGTAAATAAATAACTAAAGCACTATAAAAGTAAAAGACTTTCAACTGGTATGGAATAATTTCAAAGCAAAATCGAGCAAAATATTGTCAGGACGCCCACGACGTGGCGGGCACAGCTAGTATTATATAAATTACAACACATCCTAAAACTATGCTTTAAATATTTTTTGTTTGTTTTATATTTAAGACATCATTATCTGTAAAGTACCCCCGGGGGTTCTAAATGTCACTGCAGGAATATGGTAAATGCTTTGACGCGGTCCACTCGGGGAAAATAGGGGCACCAGACGCTAGGGTTCCTAGAGCCTAAATCTGGAAGAAAAGGTCTGTTGTTTTAACACGGGTCCTCTTCGAGGCCTGACCAGTGCCCAAAGGACTGGTACCACGGGAATCGGTAGCCCCACAGAGAGCCTATCCTCTCTGTGACCGGTTATTGGTGAGGTCCCCTTCGGGGGTACACGTGGTGGTTGTGGTTTAAGATCGATTAAGTAGGTATGGTGCACGGTCGATCAAGTGTGCTGTTGCACTCTCAACAGACGGAGTTTGGATAGTCTCCAAATCCCTAAGCAAGAGATTATAATATGGATCTAGGCTTGCCTTGGAAAGGCTTGCCATATTATATAAATTGCTACTCATTGTGACTGTATCACACACAAAAAGCGATTGGTGGCAATCGTAAAGTGTTGTTATACTACACAATGGGGCGCAAGTCTACGCCTAAGTTTCACTCGGTGGTAAGACCACCGTGAGGTTAGGCCGAGTATGGCAGGTACTCACGTTAATCTTGTTCCACAAATTATCTGTAAAGTTTCTCAACAACGCCAAAAGTCTTTTTTGCGGGATTCGAACCAGACTGATAGAGCAGTACAGTACCTATGAGTTCATGGAGCATACCCCACATTTAATTCAATTAATCAAAAGATCAGAGATTTTATGAAAGTAGAATTAATGACACTGTCTAAGGGTAGGCAATAGTTAATCGACGAAAGCAGACAGTGCCTAATTGAACAAAGATATATTTGTAAGAAACCATTTTTAATTTTTCTTATAATTTGAAATTCGCAGTCACTTAGCTGCGAATATTTACCAAACATATACTGAACAAGGGGTCGTAGACTCATTGTTAAGAGAGGCTACTAAATTAGTTCCTTACTGTTTTGGGTTTCTTTTTATCTTAGCTATTCAGTAATATTCTGTTTTATATTGATAATAATGCACCCTTTTATTAATCAGAGGTAGCGATACCTTATAGGAAATTTACCTTATGGAAAATTTACCGTATGGGAAATTTTTATTATTTTGTAGGGGAATACCAAAGCAGACCTTTAACTTCAGGGGTCCCTTTTCAACCTCCTTTGTTCTTCATTGATTTCTGTAATCCGACTGAAAATTTACGAATACCTAGCTTTCATTGATCTCTTGTGCTGTCACTAGCCTTTTACTCTCGACTGTAGTGATGTCAGACTGTTTTTCTCATCACAGAATCTATAGTAATTGCTAACATTTGCTTAAAGTTAAGGTCTCCTTAGCATCTCCATTAAATATGTGTTTGCCCGCGGTCCAAAGCTTTTTTTATGTTAGCCGTTTTCCAGACATAGTCTGCAATTATCGTCTTACCTCGATATTTAACTTGGTCAGAGTCCGTGACCTGTTAGTAACACAGTTAACCATTTGTAGGCACCCAGATTATATACAAGCTCCTTCTTGGTCTTCTTGCCAATTTGTAGTGAAAAATTCCCGAGTCTTGGATGGGAATCGAACCCATTCCTACTAGCCCACCGTGGCACACTCGTTATGGGAAATTGGAAACAATTATTCCCATAAGTTCTCAAATTAGAAGTGATACAGCAAGTAACGAATCGTGAGTGGTGAATCGAGGAGGCCACATCACATAACTGATATAAAAGTGTTAAAAAGAAACTCACAATTTACCTTAAGTAAGGCTAGTTTTATTGTAACTTACACGGATCAAGCGCGTTTAAGTTATAAGTAACACCTATCACAAAGTATTTTATCAATGTGAATTGATCCCGTCCTAGGATATCACCATGTACAAGTAAAGTGAGAGGCCCTTTTCATAGAAAATGTTAGATCTCGAAATGGTTCTTATCATTTAAGAACTAGTCGGCTGACACGTTATGTGTCAGTTCAATTCCCCCTAGGGCATTTACATTTACGTTTAGTGATTTTATTGTTTAACACGGCTATGTCCCACGTAATTGCTTCCCTAGCCTAAATACTAAGGTAACCGATGACATTATAGTTTAGCATGTGTCTGCATGTAGTATTTAGTCTAATGTCAGCTGTTGCTGACCGTTTACTAAAGATACATAAAATCCTGTCACCATCTCAGTTATCTTCCTTAGGGTATTCTTCTAAATCACCATTTAAACTTACCTTCAGGTTTATTACTTGCTTATTACATCTTTTTAAGGTTTAAGAAAGAGATGAGCTAAGACGTCCTCAAATCTTTTAATTAAAATTCAAGTTGAGACCTGCGAATAGCCTCAAGATTTCATTTTTCTTTCTTCACAGGGGTTTTTCACTTTGCGTTGTTAAAATGGGTTATAGTGAACAGAGTTTTTATGATGAGTGATGATGAGAGATGACTTGCACTGTCCGTATTAATTCTTGTTCATCATATTTTTTTTTTTTTTGCTATAAACACAATTCGGACGAACGAAAAATATTTCCTTCCGAATATTCCTCGTCCCAGTAGTTTTTATTCCATAAACGGATACTCTGACCCATGCATTTATGTTGCTAAGACTTATATAAATAAATCACTAGATTTATCACAGAAATTAAACTCCCCGTCTCTTGTGAGACTTTGTTGTTAGTCCCGTTTGGTTTGCATTAAAACTTGTATCCAAAGTCTGAGAGTCAAAGAAACAAGCTTCGTTTGGCCATACAACCCTTAGCGTATGATATAAAACCATTGATTAATGTAATTTTTTAAAATCTTTACTTCTCTAGTAAACAGTTGCATGAGCAAGCTCATATAATAGGTGTGCTCATAAGCTCATGGAGTTATTCGAACACAAACTAACTTACTGAACACATGTCTACTCATTAGTGAGCAAACCTCTGTTAGTATTATAAACGCACTGAACTAACCGAGTAAAACAAACTTTCTACACTAGTGAGCACTGTGTTTACTCGTCTCATGTTTGAAACAATCAGTGTGCTTTGTTTAGTAGTTGTGTATAATTTTTGGATAAGGATAAGAGAGTTTGCTTGCTCTAGTGGTTTTCTTAAGAAATAAAGGCCTTAAAGTGAAAGCAAGTAATTTTGTTAAACAAAATCTGGGTTTTTCTTTTGTACGTCTGAACTGTGTTCATGTTTCACTTCAAGCATAACTGCTTAAACTCGCCCAAGTTCATTGTTATTATGTTTAACATTTATTCATACATATTCAAACTAGCTTATGGAAGTTCTTCAAGCTCATCTCATTAAGCTCGCTGGTCTTCGCTATTTATTATTGTCCACTCATCGTTTCTCGGGTGCAACGAAATGAATTCAATTAAATATTATAACGAGCATTTAATGAGCTCCATGTTTTATGCAGTGCTTTATTGTCTAGGCTTAAATTAAGTCAGCAACACATCGCATTTAACTCACTGGTCTTCACTGTGTATTATTGTCCACTCATTGTTTCTTGAGTGCAATAGAAAGGAATGATTTCAATGAAATATTATAATGAGCGTTTAATGAGCTTCGTTGTTTATGCATTTCTTTATTATCTAGGCTTGAAGAATTCAGTCAAAAATCCATATATGTAGGAGCCAGCTGCAGGTACCCTCCATGACATGGTATACATTTTGACTATAAACCTCTTAGCTGACTACCATTTCCATTTGTCAATAAATTTTCTAACTATCCTCGTATTATTGCTGTTGCTTTGCCTTTTGTTGTCAAGTGTAAATGTGTTCTCAATTTTTCTTTTACTAACATTTATGCCCCTAAAATCATGTCATAAATTATTATTTTGTATTGTCTTCTTTTTGTTTGTTTGTTGCCTTCTTTATTTTTCTCCCAGTTATTTCGTTGTCTTCTGTCATTTTAAAATACACGACATTTTTATTATTTTGTATGTTTTGTTGTTGTTGTTTAATTCACATACACCTATGTAGTTGTTTTATTACTATTTGTAAAACCTGTTTTTATTTGTAGTTGTCGAGCACATCCATACAACTACAAATTTATTATTTCTTTATTTAGGGCCTTTAGTTTCCAGCAATTCATTTCCTTTCTCTTTGTTCGCTTTGTTCTCCGTGTACTTCTATGTGTTGGGATCATTTAAATTTTTGTCTTTGTTTTTGAATTCATGCTTAGAGTCGTCTTTTTTTTTTTAATCATATGAAAAGTAATATTGACAGAAGTATTACAAAGGTATTAGAATGTTATATGTATGAGTTTGAGTGTCTGTATGTGTGCATGTAGTTATGAAACAGTAGTCTTGATTACAAAATTTCTGTTTATGTAGAACAGTCAAGAATAATTTGTTAAACATGACAAAATCCAATTGTAGGTTCTTGTAGCTGAAAGCTTTTAGGTTTGACAATTAAATGCAGGTCATTCTTATGGATTTAAGCAAAATTTGAAATGTGTTTTAATATTTATCTTTCCTTTCATACATTTTAAAATGAAGCAGTTTGTTTAATAAAATAAATTATAATTTTAAATATGTATTTTTATTTTTCTTTTTTAGTTTATAAAATAATTTTGTTTTGGAAATTTCGAAGTCTTTTAGAAATAAAAGAACAAATAATAATAAGATGGCTAAAACCATCTATAGATATGTATTTATATGTTTAAACGTTAAAACATGTATGTTTTATTTTCATATTCTTTACCATAGGTAGAAAGGGTGTATATAAGTTTGTCATTCCGTGTGTAATTTCTACAATATGTATTTCAAACCCCATAAAGAATATACATATATTCAGGATCCTTATACAAAAAGAAGTTGAGTAAGCAATGCCCCTCTATTTGTCTGTGTTCGGGTTAAAATGAACTATGCCAAGGCAGCAGAAGAGATACAGAGAATTTAAGCCCACCAATCGGCCAGGCATAGTTTCGAAAATTTCGCTAATGCAATTCAGCAACATTAGACTATTCCATTCGCGGCTGCGGGTAAAAAATCACGCCCACAAATATATTTTTTACGTTGTTGTTATTTTTATCAGATGTAATGATTCTCTTCCTTTTTGTTTTGTTAAATAAATATTAGACGGCGATCCGCGGCGACCAGTACTAGTAGTAGTGATTAATAATCCTCTACGAGGGGCGATTGTTATTTGTTTTTAGGTTAGTAGGGTTTTTCTTCTTTTATTTGTACTAAAGGCCCTTTATAGAGCTAGCCGGCAGATGTACTAAAAATTTTTCAATAAAATTTTATCGACAAAATTTTTGCAAAAAATTTCGATAGAATTATAAAAAAAATTATCGATAAAATTTTTATACAAAGCATTCGTTAATGTTTTAACAAAAAATTTTCGTTAAAATTTTTACAAAAAAAATTTCCATAAAGTTTTTACAAAAAAAAATGGATAAAATTTATCGCAGTTTTAATAAAAAATAGCGTTAACATTTTACAAAAAAATTTTATTAAAATTTTTACGAAAAAATCTAAATTGAAATTTTCAAAAAAACAAAAAAAAATTTACAAATATATTCGATAGAATTTTAACAAAAACATTTCGATAAAATATTTACAAAAAATTTTCGATAAAATTTTACAAAAAATGTTCGTTAAAATGTACAAATACAAAATGTGTACAAAAAATTCTCAATAAAATTTTTACCAAAAATCTCCGATAAAACTTTTACAAAAAATTTTCGGTAACAATTTACAAGAAAAGTTCTTTAAAATTTAAAAAGAAATTCACAATAAAATTTTAACTAAAAATTTTCGATAAAACAAATAAAAAATATTTGTTTTATCGAAAAAAAAAAATTATCTATAAAATTTTTACAAAAAAAATTTCGATAAAATTTTTACAAAAAAATTCGATTAAATTTTTACAAAAAAAATTTCGATAAAATCCTAAAAGAAAAATTCCATAAAATTTGACAAAAAATGTTTTTATAAAATTTTACAAAAAATATTCGACAAAATTTTATAAAAAATATTCGTTAAAAATTTTACACAAAATTCTCAATAAAATTTTAACTAAAATTTTTAAATAAAACAAAAAAAAAATATTCACTAAAATTTTAACAAAAAATTATTGTTAAAATTTTTACAAAGAAAATTTCGATATATTTCCAAAAAAAATGTTCGGTAAAAGTTTTACAAAAAATTCTCAATAAAATTTTAACCAAAAATTTCGATAAAACTTTTACAAAAATATTTTCGATAAAATTTTAAAATTTAAAAAAAATTCACAATAAAATTTTAACTAAAAAATTTCAATAAAAAAAAAACAAATTACAAAAAATATTCAATAAAATTTTTACAAAAAATTGTCGATAAAATTTTTAGAAAAAATTATCGATAAAATTTTTACAAAAAATATTCGATAAAATCTTAACAAAAAATTATCGATAAAATTTGACAAGAAATATTCGGAAAAATTTTACAAAAAATGTTCGATAAATTTTAAAAAAAATATTCGTTTAAATTTTTACACAAAATTCTCAATAAAATTTTAACTTTTAAATTTTAAAATTTTAATTTTTAAACAAAAAATATTTGATTAAATTTTACAAAAATTTTTCACATAAATTTTCACTAAAAATTTTCAATAAAATTTTTGCAAAAAAAAAAGTAATAATAAAGTTGAAAATCATAAGAGTAAAAATGAAGAAGGTAGATTATTGTGTAATTGGGAAACATAACAGAGAAGAGAATATTTAACATATAGTATTCAGAATGGGCGAATATAGCACTCTTACTTGCTTTTTAATTTACTTTATATTTCTTTAGGGTTTTAGTTTACTGTATAGTTTTTGTCCTAAAACATAATATTTTTTGGCATCTTCTTACTCCGTTTTTATTTTATTTCACAAAAAAATTATTTTATATACGACAAAATATTTTTGTCGTTTGATAACTTTAAAAAAACATTTTGATTTGCCAGAAATATTTATATTTTTAAAATCTAAGAAATTGCTTTTATTTCTGCTAAAACAAATGGTGATCGGCATTTTAGTATTAAATAAACAACCATGTAATTTTGCAGCAAAAATCATTTTAAAAACATGCAACGCAATCTAGCTGTTGATGGTCCTTCGAACTTAGTAAAAAACATTACTTTCTTTTCGTAAATATTATAATAAGCATATTTCACATTTAAATAAATTATATTTCAATTTTAATAAATATAAATTCAGTAATTCAGCTTTAATAAATGGTCCTTCGAGCCAATTAAAAATAATATTTTAGCTCTATTAGCTTTTTTTTAGTGGAGCAAATAAAAATTTCCTTTTAAGTTGTTCAAAGCAGAACAAATTAATTTAAAAGACATACAAATTTAAAGTGATTTTAAAATTAAAAGAAAAAACCTTTTAAATTTAACATTTTCTACAAGCTGTAGTTATCCTAACTACACAGATTTTTGCTGCTATTATGTGAATTCGTTGTAATGCCTTTTAATGCAATTAAAATAAAAATTTCTCGTTTTCCACAAAAGTTAATTTGCAGTTTCCTGCTTAGACTACTTGTTTATGACTTCACTTAACACATCCTTTATGCATTGCAAAAAAGGGAACATAGTTTTTTTTTTAGATTTACTGTTACAACTGTTGAACTACTATATACACGTGGCTGTCATAAGGATGTTGTTAAAAATATTAACAACAACATCATCACATATAATCATCATCATCATCATCCTTATGGCAAATTAAGTGAATACAGGCTGCATTTATTACTACAACTTGAACATGCAACAAAAAAAGACTCTTATGAAATTGCTCCACACTTCACCAAATATGCAAAACATTTTTACAGCTCAAAAACCTGACAGACTCAATGGCTGGTTAGCAGATTTAGGTTAAAAGTTGGTACTACAATTTGTTCTCTTCTTTTAAATTTGCATTGGGTTTTACTTTTGTTATAAGTTTGTTTGTTTATTTATTTGAAACTACTGCATCTCAACTACTAATGCCAGGCTATGATTTTTAAAGTCTTAGTTCCCTGGCATTTTATCCAACCAAAAAACTATGCTATGATTTTTGTTGTTTAGACAACATAAAGCAGGTATGCCATGTTAACAAGTTGTATCACATACTATTTTTTTTTACTAGTAAAAGTTTTCTTATTCTTGGATTTTCTTCAACCCTAATTTTTTGTTTTCTAAACTATACATATCGTTTGTTGTTTCTTGTCAGCATCAGACATTTGTAGCTGTCAGTTAGATACAACGACAACAATGAAAGCAGCAGCAGCTAGAACAAATACTTTCTTACAATAAACCCATTCCTCAAAGTCATGTCATTTATGCAAGAATTTTTTTCTTTGAATCACATACAAAATTTGTTTAAAGATTTAATCGAAAGAAATGTTTATTACAAGAATTTTTTAAATTTTTTTTAAAAACGTTTGTTGTGTGATATGACACACTAATGAACATGATTTTAATTAATTATAAAAATATATGAACATTTTGCACAAGAACTCATGAGTAAAATAGTCACATCTGATTTATGTACTAAAAAAAATTCAAGACTAATAGTGCTATTTTATTTTTAAAGTTTTTGGTCCTTCGAACCTTCACTTGAATTGCATACATATGGGGTATAAAAAGAAAACACTATGAATAAAAAATTTAGTATGGTAGCTTTTCTGATTTAAATACAAAAATCTTTAAAACTGAAAATTTAATTAAATGTAAAAAAAACATTGAAAGACTTGAAAATCAAAAAACTAAACATAACTTAAAATTTAAGGAGAACTGAAGTAGAATGAAACTAAAAATCAATTAGAAAAGTACTAGAGTTTCAGCTAAACTATAACTAAAAAACTACAATCTAACTGCAAAGCATAGTTGTAGTTTAACATGAAATAAAGTAAGACTTATTTATAGCCGAACCAGAACTAGCTAAGTAATTCTATTTACAAATATAAAAAGTGCATTTAATTTAATATAGATAAATTCAAGTTTTTGGTCCTTCAAGGCCTAACGTAATTGAAATGAGTAGAACTCTCAAACTAAACTAACACCAGAACAAAACTAGAAGTAAACAAGTAAGAGTACTGTACCCGGCCACTCCAAGTCTTATATACCCTTCAACATAGCAATGTTAAAAATTCTCTTACTCTGTTATGTTTTCCAATTTCTCAATAATATACATTCGGTTTTTAATTATATGGTTTTCAACTTCATTATTACAAATATTATATTAAGATATAGAAATTATTTGTTATTAAAATTTAATCGAAAATTTTTTGTAAAAATTTTATCGAAAGTTTTTGTTAAAATTTTATCGAAAGTTTTTTGTTAAAATGTTATCGAATATTTTTTGTAAAATTTTGATTTAAAATATTTTGTAATAATTTTATCTATAATTTTTTTTTTAAATTTTATAGAAAATACTTTATTAAAATTTTATCGAAATTTTTTGTTAAAATTTTATCGAAATTTGTTTTTTAAATTTTATCGAATATTTTTTTGTTAAAATTTTATCGAATATTTTTTTGTTAAAATTTTATTGAAATTTTTTTTATTAAAATTTTATTGAAATTTTTTTATTAAAATTTTAATAATTTTTTTTTTAAATTTTATCGAAATTTTTTGTAATAATTTTATCAAAAATTGTTGTAAAAATTTTATAGATATGCTTTTTTAAATTGAATCGAAAAATTTTTTCTAAAAACTTTATCGAAAATTTTTTATAATATTATCGAAAATTTTTTGTAAAATTTTATTTAAAATATTTTGTTAAAATTTTATCGAAATTATTGTTTTAATTTTACCGAAAAGTTTTTGTTAAAATTTATCGAATACCTTTTTGTTAAAGTTTTATCAAAACTTTTTTTTTAAATTTTATCGAAATTTTATTGTTATAATTTTATCAAAAATTTTTTGTAAAAATTTTATCAACAATTTTTTGTAAAAATTTTATTGAAAAATTCATAGAAATGTTTTTTTTAAATTTAATCGAAAAGTTTTTTCTAAAAATTTGATCGACAATTTTTTGTAATGTTTTCAAAAATTTTATCGAATATTTTTTGGAAAAATTTTATTAAAAGTTTTTTGTAAAAATTTTGTAGAAAATTTTTTGTAAAAATCTTGTAGAAAATTTTTTGTAAAAATCTTGTAGAAAATTTTTTGTAAAAAATTTGTAGAAAATTTGTTGTAAAAATTTTGTAGAAAATTTTTTGTAAAAATTTTATAGAAAATTTTTTATAGAAAATTTTTTATAGAAAATTTTTTATAGAAAATTTTTTATAGAAAATTTTTTATAGAAAATTTTTTATAGAAAATTTTTTATAGAAAATTTTTTATAGAAAATTTTTTATAGAAAATTTTTTATAGAAAATTTTTTATAGAAAATTTTTTATAGAAAATTTTTTATAGAAAATTTTTTATAGAAAATTTTTTATAGAAAATTTTTTATAGAAAATTTTTTATAGAAAATTTTTTATAGAAAATTTTTTATAGAAAATTTTTTATAGAAAATTTTTTATAGAAAATTTTTTATAGAAAATTTTTTATAGAAAATTTTTTATAGAAAATTTTTTATAGAAAATTTTTTATAGAAAATTTTTTATAGAAAATTTTTTATAGAAAATTTTTTATAGAAAATTTTTTATAGAAAATTTTTTATAGAAAATTTTTTATAGAAAATTTTTTATAGAAAATTTTTTATAGAAAATTTTTTATAGAAAATTTTTTATAGAAAATTTTTTATAGAAAATTTTTTATAGAAAATTTTTTATAGAAAATTTTTTATAGAAAATTTTTTATAGAAAATTTTTTATAGAAAATTTTTTATAGAAAATTTTTTATAGAAAATTTTTTATAGAAAATTTTTTATAGAAAATTTTTTATAGAAAATTTTTTATAGAAAATTTTTTATAGAAAATTTTTTATAGAAAATTTTTTATAGAAAATTTTTTATAGAAAATTTTTTATAGAAAATTTTTTATAGAAAATTTTTTATAGAAAATTTTTTATAGAAAATTTTTTATAGAAAATTTTTTATAGAAAATTTTTCATAGAAAATTTTTTATAGAAAATTTTTCATAGAAAATTTTTTATAGAAAATTTTTCATAGAAAATTTTTTATAGAAAATTTTTCATAGAAAATTTTTTATAGAAAATTTTTTATAGAAAATTTTTTATAGAAAATTTTTTATAGAAAATTTTTTATAGAAAATTTTTTATAGAAAATTTTTTATAGAAAATTTTTTATAGAAAATTTTTTATAGAAAATAAAAAATTTTTTATAGAAAAAATTTTTTATAGAAAATTTTTTATAGAAAATTTTTTGTAAAAATTTTTTGTAAAAATTTTTTGTAAAATTTTTATAGAAAATTTTTTGTAAAAATTTTATAGAAAATTTTTTGTAAAAATTTTATAGAAAATTTTTTGTAAAAATTTTATAGAAAATTTTTTGTAAAAATTTTATAGAAAATTTTTTGTAAAAATTTTATAGAAAATTTTTTGTAAAAATTTTATAGAAAATTTTTTGTAAAAATTTTATAGAAAATTTTTTGTAAAAATTTTATAGAAAATTTTTTGTAAAAATTTTATAGAAAATTTTTTGTAAAAATTTTATAGAAAATTTTTTGTAAAAATTTTATAGAAAATTTTTTGTAAAAATTTTATAGAAAATTTTTTGTAAAAATTTTATAGAAAATTTTTTGTAAAAATTTTGTAGAAAATTTTTTGTAAAAATTTTGTAGAAAATTTTTTGTAATAATTTTGTAGAAAATTTTTTGTAAAAATTAGGACCTTCCTGTAATCTGTATTTGATTAGAATTGTCAGACTAAAGCACAAATATGCCTATTGACTACTTCTGGTTGTCAGTGGGTACCCTCTACGTGTATTGCTTACTATAAAGGCCTTTAATACAAATCAAAGCAGAAAAACCCTATCAAACTAAAAACAAACAAAAATTGCCCCTTGCAGGGGTTATTTATCCCCCGAGATCCGTTTTCATTTCATGTGTGCTACTGGTCGCGGTCTCATATATATTTAACAAAAATCAAAAGAGTATCATTAAAACCCAAAAAAATTATAGGTCGGCGTGGTTGTTTGCCTGTAGCCTCGAATGTAATCGTATGATGTTGCTGAATTAAGTATGCGAGATTTTCGAAACTATAACTGGCAGATTTCCTCTATCTCTTCTAGTGTCTTAGCAAAGTTGATTTCAACCCGAAAAACAGACGGACAGACGAAAATCGTTTAATCATCCAGGATACAGAATATATATACTTTATGGGGTCGGAAATTAATATGGAGGGGTGAAGGGTATAAAAAATGACTTTTCTTTGCGAGAAAATATTTTTAAATTGGGAGAACTTTTTTGAGAGAACATATTTGTAGATTCTGAGAACTTTTCTTGCGAAAAAATGTTTTCAGATTCTGAGAATTTTTCTTAAGACAAGACATTTGCTGATTCTGAGAAATTTTCTTCAAAGAAAATGTTTTCAGATTCTGAGAAATTTACTTGGGAAAAACTACTTTCAGATTCTCAGAACTTTTCTTGAGAGAAAATATTATCAGATTCCAAGAACTGAGAATTCTAAGAACTTATCTTCAAAGAAAATGTTTTCAGGTCTGAGAACTTTGCTGGAGAGTAAGTGTTATCAGATTTTTACAAATTTTCTTTAAAGAAAAGTCCTTATTTTATTCAGAGTTACTATAGAAAAAATTTATGTTTAAAGAAATTTTCTCAACAGAATTTTTTAAATTACTTAGATTTATTTGCACAACTTCATAATATGTGATCAAAAATTTTTCAGATTTATGTTTTTTTGTTTTAATTAAAAAGCATTTCCATTCCCTTATGCAACCGCATTCATTTTTCATATGTGAAAAATAACAACAGCTTTTGCATTTATCCTAGGTCACATCAAATTTCTAGGGAAATCATAATCGTCAGCAACATAATGTTACACTTTTTTTGTCAAGGATATAAAATGGGTTCATATTCAAACAAAAGTAGGAACGTTTTAATGCTTTTGCATTTCGTGCCAAGAATTTTAACGTTAAGAAAATTCTTTCTGAAATTTTTGTGAATAAAAGAAAAATATTCAAATTTGTATTTCCAATTTATTAGAAGCTTATTGTTTATATATTATTATTATTTATTTTGGTGAATAATTTATTCTTTTCAATAAGACTTATTTACAAGTAATTAAATTGTTGTGTATTTTTTGTTTCAATTTACCTTTATTGTTGAAAAAATAAAATAATTGACAAATATTATTACTCACAAGAATTGGAAATATATGTATGTAAACATATACATAATAATGTTTATAGAATTAGACAACTGAGCAAACTAAAGAATCTTATAGTTTGAAATCTCGTTTTCTTATATTTTTACAATAACATGATATTTTTATCGTTTTTTTGATGTGATATTTATTTTACTATTCCATTACATGCACTCTTTCTGAAGTACATGTAATCGAATATGTCAAAAAAGGTAAAATGTATTTAAATAATTTTCATAATTAGAAGATTAATTATTTATATAATTAATTCTCGTTTTGAAGTTTTCATTAAAATTAGATCAGATTAAATCTAGAGATTCTCATTACTAATTTAGCTGCCTTGAACACCTGCTAAAATATTTATTCAAATTAAATTACTTTCCAAGACAGTAAAATTGTTTTTAAAGCACTTACAATATAGAAAATTTGGTCCTTCGAATCATTACAAATACAATTACAAAGCATTTCAAAGATATAAATTTCATCCTACGAACCATCACAAATTCTCAGTATATAAATATAGTCAGTAAATAAGTATAGTCCTTCGAACACATATGGTCCTTCGAACCACATAGTATTAAGTCTGAACTGAAAGATTTATTTTATCTTATTATTGGCTGAATCTAGTATTTATTATTATTTTTATTAAAATGTTTAACACTACTTTTTTAAATTGCAATTTATAATATCAAATATGGTCCTTCGAACCACACAGTATTAAATCTGAACTACAAAAATATATCTTTCTACTGCCTGAATCTTTGATTTATATATTTTTTTAATAAAAACTTTAACACTGTTTCTTTAAATTGTGATTTTTAAGTTAAAATATGGTCCTTCGAACCACATAGCGCACTAAATCTTTAAGCTCTAAAGAACTTCAAAATGTCTGAATACTATTAATCGAAATATATATAAAAAAAATCATCATTATCTATAGTTTAAATTAAATCCTTCGACAAAAAGTGAGGAAAAACCAATTCTACTAAAATAAAAAATACCGTTAATGTACATTAATAAGTGGAAGTGTATTAGTGCATGTGAAAAATACGAATTAAATTACTTTAAATATACACAACCGCACATGCAACATAATCCAATGAAGACATGTGCGAATGAGTGTAATAATCTTAAAAGCAATAATTGACGTTATACAACAATTTTATAAAAATATATTTGCAAATGTATAAGTGTGTGTATATGTACGACAGATACAGTGAAAAATAGCATTGCTATTGCAACAGGAATGACGACAAGTGATAGTGTTAATCAAGCAATTGATGGAAAAATTGTTGAACTGTGTTGCATCGCTTCGCTGTTTTAATGTTGTGGCAAAGTGTTTATATCTTTTGGTTTCGTTTAAAACAGAAATAAAAGATCTAGGGTGCGTGTATGTGTGTGTATGTGTCCGCATGTATAAAAATTGAAAAAAAAAAAAACAGAAAGAAAATGTTGCCTTTTAATGTTGTTGCTGTTGGCAAAAGTTCCATGTGTGTTGCACATAATTGTGTAAGACTTTCGTTTTTATGATTATGTGACAATGACAACAAAACGTAATTTAACAAATAGCAACGACTCAAGTAGTAAATATAAAAAGAATACAAACCAAGACCACGAGCAGCAGCAGCGTACATCTGTACCCGTGTCTTTATTACAAAGATCTGCAGCAACGACTACAAGGACTGTACGTTTTAATGGTAATAACAAAATGAATGGATTTCGCATCAGTGGTTTTCCATCTGCTACTCTTAATGGTGGCCTTGCCACATCTCAACAACAGCAACAACAAATAAATTCTTCTACAGCACAACAGCAACAACAGCATAAACCCGCCATTAACACAGCTTTAGGAAATGCAAATAAATTAAGCTCAATTGTATCGGCATCCAGCAACAATGTTGAAGTTACATATGCTAAACCATATCAACTAATGGCATCTGCGTCTGCATCAACCTCTATCCCCTCCTCCTCTTCCTCCTCATCCTCCTGCTCTGCCTTGTTAACCAAAAATAAAGAAACAAAATCCACAACACCAAATGGTTGTTCATTAAGCTACATGCTGGATGACGAAATGGACTTGCATATAAACGAATCGGCGGTGAAAATAACTAGCAATTCAGCCCTCAGTATGTTGCAACCCTCACCACCACCCCTTACCACAGCTGTAACAACAAACGCCACCACAGCTGCTCCCATAGCATTGAAAGGCAACAATCCATTTCTGAATAGTCCTTCGCCCACGGAAAATATTCAAACAACAACAGCTTTTAATTTTCAACAACAAGAAATACCCGAATACGCAGAACCACAACGTTATCGTTTGAACAAACAAGCACAGCATCAGTCTACAGCTGATAGTGGTGGTTATGCTGCCGCTATTCTGGGCACAGGACATGGAAGTGTTAATGTGTCTACTAAGGAAACAATCATACAACAGCTTACATCTCCCTCGTCGTCGACTTCCTCTTCATGTTCGTCGGGTTTTGTGGATTATTCGTCGAGCCAACAACAGCTGCAATTGCAGCAGCAACAATTGCGTCAGCAACAATTGACACTGCAACAGCAACACAGATTATTGCAATTAACCCGCCAACAACAACAGCTGAGATGTGCCGTATCAATGGTGAACTCGTCTGGCTCAACACCGTTGGCGGCAACATCATCAGCTCACATGGGCACAACGAAATTTAACGATACAACGAACACCAACAGTCATGGCGTCATGGATAAGGAAGCCATATATGCTGCATTAATGCAACAATATAGACATAGTCCTACGCAGTCAACAGCTACTGCGAACGCACAAAATAAATCCTTAAAAGCACAAAATCATAGCTCTTCTTATTGTCCTCCTGTGCCTTTGCATAGAAATCTGAATAATCAAAATGCTCAGCCATCAACAAATCCTTGTAATGGTCCCTTAGTTCCCAGAAGATCACACAGCACGCCTAGACCCTTAAGCTCGAATCTTAGCAATGTGGGTACGAATCTAGCGACAACAATTCCAAATAATGCTGTAAATGGTCAAAGACCTAGAAGTTTAGAACGCTTTAATAACTTGCCAGGCCCTGCTAAGCCCAATGCCTCGGTATCTCCATACCAGCCTCCCCCTATACCACTTAGAAGATTTGCTCCGGGTACACAACCAAAACGCAATGTAGGCAGTCCCCAAACTGTGGAGACAGCAAAATTTCAAGGCAAGAAAAGTACCAGCATTGATAACATAAGACAGCATACCATCAACACCTCAGAAACTCCAGCCCCTTCTGGAACCATGAGGCATTCGGTAACATTTCATGGTCGGCCGGTGGAGCAAACCAATATTGAAAATGGTTTTAGTGTAGAGGACTTGAAATCGAATTGTACTCCGTTAAATGCAGGAAATTGGCCAAAGAATGAACGTCCCATGTCTTATGCTTTTGGTAGTGGACCCGATCAGGCCTATTTGGAAAATCAATTAAGAGCCTATTCAGAACAGCTTAAGACCATAACGGAAAGTGTGCGAAAATACTCGGAACAAGCCAAACTATTGTCAGAGTTAAAGCGCCAACAGCATTTCGCCAAACAACAACAACAGTTAGGGAGTACAGTCAGTGTAAATAATAGCCAAGCAAATTTAGAGAAAACAGCTGGTAGTAATCAACAGATGCCCATGTCAAAATCTGCTGGCAATTTTTCCTCCAGCATGATTTCCCAAGAAATCGTAAGCAAATCCTTGGCGTCACTCAACAATCAAACGGCGGAGACTCAATCATCGCCTTCCACTCAACTCAAAATGTTTTTAGACAACATTAGAAGTTCCATGAGAACCGAATATCAACAAAATATACCCGAAGAGGTACTACAACCGATTAAGGAACCCAAACCAGCAACAGTAAGCTCTCAAAAAGTGGGACACACTTCCACTATGAAACGAAATTCTTTGGTGGAGGTAGTGGACAAGAAAAACTCTCCCATCAAACAAGTCGCACAAAAGCCGCTACCACCACATCAAACTATTAAGGAAACGGAGTCAGCACCTACTCCCTCGGACCAATTAAGACTTTTCTTGGATGCCATACGCTCGAATAAAATACCCGAAAACGATGAAAAACCCAAAATAGTCAACTCTCAAACACTAGACTCTTTCATAACTAAGCCTTTGCAAATGCCCGATGTAACATCCGGCACACCAGGCAACAATGGACCACCTTCGAGGAGAAGGCCAAAATCTAGCATTACAACCAGCAATACAGCGACAGCTAGCTCTGCAACGGCTGCCACAGGAGCAACCAAACTGGAACATTCACTTACCACCTCCGAAAGCTTTCATCAAATTTCCGACAATCTGCGATTAATGAGTGAAGATTTAAAGGCCTTAAGCCCCAGTAAAGTTGTTAATTCCCACAGTTCTGGCAGCCTTAAGACCTTGGCTGCTCCTTCAGAGTTGCGGGTCCCTAATTCCACTTCTCCCCTAGCAACTTCACCCACCATACGCCACAGTTTTCCTACTTCCACCAGCAACAGTTCGATTTGCAGTCTTGCCAATTCAGTCAATACCAATACCAATAATACCTCTGCCTCTTCGACCCCCTCCACAGCACCGCTCATGACAGATTTCAATGAAATCTTGGATAGTTTCCAGCAAATGGCTGACAAATATAAATCAAAAGGTTCCTATGACTATTTACGTAAATGTTCCGAAGCATTGCGTCAACATTCCCAACATCTAAAACAGATGCAACAGCAACAGCAACAACAACAGCAGGCAAGCAATAAAAACAACAATGGGCTACACAATAGCAACATTAATGAAGACATATACTCGTGTGCAACAACTCCGGGCAGCATTCGAGAGGCTGTACAAAATTTACTTATGCAACCACGCAATGGTTTTCAAATACTCGACGATAGAATGCGTCTGTTTATCGATATCATTGACAGTCAGGATAAATTGAGTCAGGTAAGTGTTGTTTTTTGTTGTGAATGTATGTGTTGAACAATTTACTTGTTTAGAATTGTAATTGTTGTTACTGTTAGTTGGTTGGTTCGTTGTGTAAAGAGATTTTCGTTAAGTAATTGTATTCATTATAAACTACTTGCAGCATTGTTAAGTATTGCTGCTGTAATTGATGACAGGATTGATTCGAAATCAAGATTATTATGAGCTTGTGCACCTTGGTATGGATGATAGTTTGCAGAGTAGAGGTATTTTTATGTTGAAAATTATAGAAATTATTTACACATCCTTGTGACAAGCTAAACTAAAGTCTTTGCAATTATAATCAATACATATAATAAAATAGTAACTCATTTCCGTCTGTCTGTCTGCTTTTCATTTGTGTTCGCATCATGTAAAAACTACTGGATGGATTTTAACAAAATTTTGTGAGGAGGTACCTTAGTATCTTGATTCAAATATAGGATACTTTTTTTCTGCAGAAATATCTTATTTCGAAGAGAAAGTAGAGAAAAAGAAGTGAAAGTGCGCAAAAAAACGAAATATTTAAAAGTTATAGCATACTTTACGGTGCCTTTTATATTAGAAAGCGTGATATTTTTAACACCTTTTACAAAGATTTACAATAGTTTGTACAATTTTATAAAAATTTTATAATTTGATCCAGGGAGGGGTACCTTTATATAAAAACTACGTATACGTGAAGTACTATAAAAGTAAGAGTCTTAAAATTTGGTGTGGATTACTTTCAAATCGAAATCGAACAAAATAGTGTCTGGACGCACACAACGTGTGTGGGCACAGCTAGTTCAAAAAATTTCTTATCAGTCTCTTTCTTGCTCCTCTCTGCTACATAGTTAATTGCCAGACATAAAGTGATATGTGATATTTAAGACTTTACCAGATTTAAAGTTTCGGTAGAGGAAGACTGTAATCTGGCATTGAAAACACAGATTCTTTTGAGGGAGGTTCACTGATCAATAAATAATGAACTCTAGATTCGGTCGACTACAAACGGACAATATTTTGTTGAAGAACGTTTTAAACGTGAAAATAAAAGAATTACTGGGTGCCTTGGTGTTTTAGTAGGGGTTGTTTAGTAGGGGTTGTGGGTTCAATTCCAATCAAAGACTCTAGTTAAGTAAATAAAAAAAAATAAGGATTCCAAAAACGTATTTCCTTCATCAAACCACATACCAATATATTACCAAGACAGTCAAGCATATAGCCCCGGATCAAAACACTCCAAAATTCCTGCTAAATCCTGTCAGGGGGCTATATAGAGAAAATGTTATGGTAGGATAATCTGTTTGCAGAAAGACGACTTATGAGGGCGCCGATGGTAGAAAAGCATTTTAAATCAAACAAGTCTATAGATGAACCGGAGTGCATACCAAAAACGGGCTTATTGTACGGCCGACTCATATTGATCTTCTTTAATGTAGTTTCGTTGGAAGATGTTCACCTCTTTGATTATTCCTTGGTCCTCGGGGTGTTCTAATATTTCTCGGCTTATGGCCTAGCTTTAGCAACCGCGTTACCCATTGCGATGATGTCCTTCGTTCTAATATCTCCCTCAGGTACCTTGGCAGCCCCTAGCCCTATAGAGAGTCGCCCATCTGTATTACCGATTATTGGTGAGGTCCCTGCGGGGTACTAAAATTTGTAGGTCTGATGCAAGGTTGCTCAAGTGTGCTGTTGTACTCTCAACAGAAGGCGCTATGATTATTATTGTAACATGAGCACAATTAGGGCGCTAGTCTACACTTAAGTTTCATATGATATGGATATTAGAGTGGGTCAATTCGTATGTTTAAAAAAAAAATTCAACAAGCGATTATCAAAATCGTAATGTATGACGAATTCTAAGAAGGTTTGCCCAAGAAACCACAGGTCTAAAATCCAAATCGAGCGTTCGATAACGTTTCTCGTTAAAAACGGGAAGCTCGATTTTGATTTTAGACCTATGGTTTCTTGGTCAAATCTTCTTAGAATTCCTCGTAGATTACAATTTTAATAACCGCTTGATCAAGAAAAAAATTTACCCACTCTAGTTGATATACCTCCGCAAAATGAAGACACTTGCTTCCTCATACTCCTAACGTACTTTTTTCTCTGATCTTTCAATATAATGTTAAAGGTTTTTCCGATGTTTTCTGGCACGACAGTCTCTTTTAACGTCACTTGTGATATTAAAACCGCAACGGAATTCAATGGATTTTTTCCATAATTGAAATGATCGTCCATAAAATTTAATTTAAAATAAGTAGACAACACTAATAGCAGTTCTAGCAAACACATCACACAAACTATGGAGTAATTTACGTTTTGAGTGGAAGTTTTAAATTTGGGTTATGATTTGCTTTTGTGTCGTGTATTTGCCAAACCTGTCACTGGGAGTGATGACATTTTAGTTACATTCTACTTTTTCAAGCGATTTTATCTCTATTTTGGCGTTTTAATTTACTAGATTTCATTAAACAAAATACGTGAAAATTACTGTTCATAATGGAGTGTTGCGCTCAAAGCTAGGCGCTATACAGCCTTGCGCTTAGCGCGCTTATTAAGGTTTGGCTGTTAGGGAGTTTTCCAAATTTGAAGTGATTTTTCAATTAAAACTAATCAATATAAACAAAATAACAGTGATTTTAGTTGGTAACACTTTGAGTTGAAGAAAAAACTCATGATTCCTTTGTATAGCCTTCCATTTAATCCTTAACCGTACAAATGAGTAATTAATTTTTCATATAATAATTTTCTTATAAATTTAAATAAGTTAATGAGCAAAATTAACCAAAAACAACAAATACTGAATTACTTACAACAAAGTTTATTCACCTTTAACTTCTAAGTGTTGACACGGTTTAACCAAAAATTACTTCCTACTTGTCTTGCCTTACTGACTGACAAATTGACAAACACTTGAAAATATCTTAAGCATTTTTGGGGTGTTTGAAAAAGGTGTTTGTAAATTATTTTGAAGTGTATTTAATTTTCTTAACTATCTGTGAATAAATTTACATTTTCAAGTGATTTATTTTTGAATTTATTTTCTCCCTTGTAAAACAACCGGAAAATCATCAGCAAAATTTGTATTTTTGGGAAGCAAGCGGTTTGATGGCAGGTTGGGTGGGTGGTGTAATAAAATAAATTATGAAAATTTGTAGCTTTGATTGAATGGCTTTAATTAAATGGCTGTAATAACATTTTTAAGGGTTAAACACAACATCAACATAAATTGACTGCTATAAGAACGAGATAACAGAATTTTAGTATGCAAAACCTTAACAACATCAACTCATACTTTTATACCTTTAAACTTTATATTGTGTATCCTATAATATTGATAGATACTAGTCCATGCAAATGAGGGTGTGTAGGCAGAGTAGAGTTAATTGACTTAGTCGATAATGTTCAGCAGTATTCGTTATAATAGCAGTGTTCATTACTAAATTATTGATAAGTAAACGTAGTTAAGGTCTAGTTAGCTGAACGTAACTTAACGGCATGTAACATTTTAAAATTGTGGTGAGCTGTTTTGCTTTGTGCCTAATTACTTTATGCAACTTTTGTCGCTACAGTCTTTCTGGTTTTTTCTTTAATATTGCAGTTGTGTTTCTATCGTGCAATTATTATTGCAGCAATTATATACGACCATCTTCATTGGGCCTACAATGCTAAGATCTAAGCAAATTATGGATTAAATTTAAAAAAAAACGAACCCTATATTGGCACACTCCCCGCCACCCGTTGTTGACCATTGGATGCTGAAGTATTTCATTGGTCTAAAAAAATAATCTTTTGTGTGTTACCATATTCGAAGCAAAATAGGCATTAAAACCAGAATAAAATGAATCCAATACTGTCCTACTACTCGAAAGGTGTACTGACCGCCTCACAACCCGACTTCTGTTGTTCCGCGCTGAAATCATTGGTTCTAAAACGGTCAGACTTAAGTTAAATGAAAATAAAAGCGACAACACTTAAGAAAAACGAACTCAATATTCATCCCAAGCAACCATCTGCCCTTGAAAAGTCCTATCAACCCCCCACTTGGGCTCCGTAGGATCGTTTTGCAATCCAAATGGTCTTAGAATGATCAGATTCAAGGAACAAAATTTCCAATATTTTCCCCATATTGTCCACGCCCCCAAGGAGCCTATTGACTACTCTTTATTCCCAGTGGCCACGCTGTGGAGCTATTGGCCACCCTGTGAAGCTATTGGCCACTAAAATATTTATTGCTTTCTATAAAGGCATTTAATACAATTCAAAGTAGAAAAACCCTATCAACCTAACAACAAATACCCAGGGGGTTATTGCCACCCGAGATCTGTATTTAGTAACCAAATATTTAGTAACCAAAAAAAAAATCGAACATCATTACAACCGGAAAAAATAAAAACATCCTGAAAAAATGCGAATAATTTTAGGTAGGAGTGGTTTTTTACCCGCAGCTTCAAATGGATGCTCTGATGTTTCTGAATTTCAGTAGCGAAATTTTCACAACAATCCCTGGCAGATTGGTGGGCTTAAATTCTCTCTCTTCTGGTGCCTTGGTAAAGTTGATTTCAACCCGAACACAGACGGACACCACTAAATCAACTTCTTTATGTATTGAAATTACACTCCGAATGACAAACTTATATACAAATATGCCCTTTCCAACTGTGGTGAAGGGTATATAAACGGATCAAATACTCAGTACTCGGTACTCGGTACCCTTTATTCAGTACCTGACTTTTAAAAGTTTCCTATCAATTGGATTTTTTTTTTATTGCACAAAACTGCTACTATTTTTATCACAACTGTATGTGTTTAAACAAATTTCATCATAATATTTAACTATTTATTTTCTTAACATGTCTCCACTATTGAGTTAAAATATTTATTGACTGCCATAATAATTTTTTTTTTTCACCCACCACAATTATATTGTTAAGGTAAGACTCTATTTACCTGTAGGGTATACTTCCTCAAGGTGTCTGTTTGTGTAGGTGTATAGAAAATTGTATCCATTTAGGAAAATTAGTTTTTATATGTGATTACATACAGAAATTAATCATACTGACAAACTAACATGAAGCTACTTTAAACAGACTTTTCTTTCTTTGCGTGCTTTCTAGGTGAGTCTAGACACCCTCTCCCTCTCTTCTAACAGTATTAAATATAAAATATAAATTGTACTCTATATGTGTTTACTTACACGTACATATAGTAAAGCAAGTACTTATGTGTGCGTATGTGTTTAGTTATTATAAATTTTAATTTATTTCCATACTCACATACTGGCTGTTTGCCATATGTTGGTTGGTTGGTTGGTTGGCAGGTTGGTTTAAAAAGGATTTCATTTAGGATTATTTGCCAAGTGTTTTAACTTATTATTATTGTAAGCTTTATTTTAATCATGATGGCTTAAGTAAATGCCACAAAACAAATTATTAATTTAAATAAGAAAATTGGCTGAAGAATATATTATTATAAAAATAAATTGACAAAATATGTTATCAATATGTTTTCTCAAAAAAAATATTCAAAAATGTATTTCTTAATTATCGCCATCAGAATTTTTCCCAAAAATTCTATAAAAAAATCTACTTAGAATTAATGCTAAATATATTAACTAAAAATTTTCACTAAAAATTGTTTAATTTAAATTGCTAAGAAATTTTTAGCAAACATTAATTACTAAATCTTAACTATAACTTAAATTTTCAACGGATTTTAACAAAAAATCTAAACTTTACTGAAAAAAGTCTTAATATCAGAAAAAAGAGAAATTTCACTTTACGTAAAAACTCAACAAAAACTTTTTATATTCCCTTATTTACGAGTAGTTTTTCCTAATATAAAAAATTTTTATAAAAAAAAATTTAAAGAAAAATATTTTTAAATAAATTTTTTACAAAAAATATTTATAAAAATATTATTTTACAAAAAAACATTTAAAAAATAATGTATTGCCCAAAAAATTATATACAAAAAATATTTTGCAAAAAAAATTTTATACAAAAATTATTTAGATAAAAAATTTTTTATAAAATAAATTTTATGAAAAACTTTAAAAAAATTTATTTATAATTGTTGTTAAAAATATTGTAATAAATATTTTTAAGCAAATTTTGTAAAAATAATATCACAAAAACTGTCTTAAAAAAATTTTACAAAAAAATTATTAAATCTTTAGCAGTTTTTGTTTTTTAATTAAATATTTTTGAGATTTCTTAAAACAAAAATATTATTTTAAATAAATGCAATTTCCTTGTTTGTTTATTTTAATTTGTTGATATAAAGAAAAAATTATAAAAGAAAAAATTATAAAAAAAAAATTTACAAAAAATATTTATAAAAAAATTTTTATAAAAAATATTTATAAAAAAATAAAAAAACAAAAAAAAAATATTAAAAATTATTGTTAACAATTTTTTAATAAACATTTTTAAGCAAATTTTGTAAAAATAATATGACAAAAACTGTCTTAAAAATTAAAAAAAAATATTAAATCTAGTATTTTTTTTGTCTAAAATTAAATATTTTTGAGTTTTTTTTTTAACAAAAATAAAAAATAATTTTAAACAAATGAAATTTAAATTTGTTAACATTAAAATAAGTTCTTAACTAGGCTCAAGTTCGTTTATCTCTCTCATAGATTAAAGTAAAACTCATAAACAAAAATAAAGCTTCAGATAGTGGTGGAGTTCGTCTAACCAAGTTATGGTGGATGATTGGAATAATATTTCGGGTATTCTATTATCTGATATTAGGTGATTAAATATATAATATTTACACCTAAACACTACGGAAAATATATCATCAATATAATAAACGAATTTAAGCCTAATTAACAAAAAATATTTTTTTTTACAATAATTTTTTTTTAACAAAAGAAATTATAAAATTATAAAAATTATTTTTTTGTTTATTAGTTTATTATTTAATTTAATAGAATTATTTTTTTAAGAAAAAACAAATAATAAAAAAAATTATTCTCAAAAAAAAAAACCAATATTTTTAACGAAAATACAATTTTTATAAAACCTATTTGTTAGCAGGAAAAAAAATGTTTAACAAAACTTTATCAAAATGTATTAAAACATTTTTTTTTTAATAATTTTTTTTAATATTTTTACTATAATTTCATTAAAAAAAATAATTTTTAAACAGCTTGTACAAAAAAATATTTTTTACAAAATGTAAAAACATTTATTTTGTAAACAGAAATATTTTTTTTTGATGATTAAAAAAATATTTTTCTTTGGTAAAAAAATTATTTTTAAAAAATATTTATTATGGTTGAAATTTATTATGGTTGGTAACAATATAATTTTTTAAAAAAAATTATTATGGTTGAAAAAATATAGTTTTTTTAATATATTTTTTTTGTATAAACACATTGTTTTTTTTGTTGTTAACAAAAAATTATTTTTTCTCACAAGAAAAGGAAAAAAAAAATTTTCAAAATTTTTCACAAGAAGTTTCACTAAAAATATTTCACATAATCTTTTTCTTTAAAAACTTTATTTAAGAACGTTTTGCCTTTTCTTCAAAATAATTTGTATCGATAAAAGTAGTTTTTAATAAATACTAATACAGTCATTCATCTATTAATGAATTTTTTTTTTTGTTATAAAATAATTTTTTAAAAATTTATTATGATTAAAAACTATATTTTTTAATTTTTGAAAAAAACTATTGTTTTTTTTTTTTTTTGTTAACAAAAAAATTATTTTTTTTTCAATTTTTCTCACCAAAAAAAAAAATTAAAAAAAAATTTCAAAATTTTTCACAAAAAGTTTCACTAAAAATATTTCACAAAATCTTTTTCTTTAAAAATTCCATTTAAGAACGTTTTCGCTTTTTCTTCAAAATAATTTGTATCGTTTATCGATAAACATAGTTTTAAAAAAAACTAATACAGTCATTCATCTATTGAAACTTATTCATGCAAGTCTTTAATTATTGAAACTCTTTTCCATAAAAATAAATTTCAACATACATAACTCAGTACTTGTTGTCCAACGAAAGCTTATCAATTTCAATTTGTTTTTTCTAATTTCTGCTTTTCCTCATCCAATACACCAACCACCCAACTTTCTTTTAATTTCATTATCAACAGCAATCAGAATAAAAGAACAATTTCTCTGTTAACAAATAGCGTTTTGTTTGCTGAGTAATGGATGTTCTAGAAGTAAAATAAGTTTCATAAAATAGAAAGAGATGCTGGCATGAGGTTTTGAATGAACAATTGGCCAATTCATTAGACAGATTTTTCATTGTTTTTGTTTATTGTTTCAACGTGCGTTTAGCAATCATTTGTAAGTTCTAAACAACATGAAAACTGCAATTTAGTATTTGTGCCCAGCAAGCATATCAATGGCAAACGATTTCAAAATCTAACTCTTTTTACAGTCTCAAATAGGTTAGAATGTTTTGTGTGTATTTATAATTTGTAAAATTTTTCGGGGAACGACTTCTATAACTTGATTTCAACTTGACTTACCTATATTTAGGAGATGCTCTGTATATTTTAAAAATTATGATCAGGAATTGGGATTGATGACAATTTCCTTGCAATGCCTGTATCATCATCTTTGTGTAGAAGTTAATTCTATAAAAATTTTAGATAAAAATTATCTATAAAAATTCCTATAAATCCCAGTAAAAATTTTCATAAAAAATACTCTATAAAAATTGTTAAAAATTTTCTATAAAAATTTTCAAAAAAATTTTCTATAAAAACTTCCGGTAAAATTTTTCTATAACAATTTCCGGTAAAACTTTTCTATAAAATTTCCTCAAAAATTTCCGGTAACAATATTTGTAAAAATTTACAATAAATATAGTATATAAATTTTTCTATAAAATTTCCGGTAAATTTTCTATAAAATTTCCGATAAATTTTTTATAAAATTTCCTGTAAATTTTCTATAAAATTTCCTGTAAATTTTCTATAAAATTTCCTGTAAATTTTCTATAAAATTTCCGGTATATTTTCTATAAAATTTCCGGTAAATTTTCTATAAAATTTCCGTAAATTTTCTATAAAATTTCCGTAAATTTTCTATAAAATTTCCGTAAATTTTCTATAAAACTTCCGGTAAAAATTTTTTTAAAAATTATGCGACAAAATTTTTCGGTAAAAATTTAGTAAAAAATTCTTGGCAAAAATTTTCATACAAATTTCCAGTAAAAATTTCACTCTTTTTACAAAATGTACGGTAAAAATTTTCTATTAAAATTTCCTAAATAAATTCCCGGTAAAAACTTTCATTAAATTTACGGCAAAATGTTCTATAAAAATTTCCGGTAAAAATTTTCTATAAAAATTTCGGGTAAAAATTTTCTATAAAAATTTTTTTCAAAAAGTTTTCGGTAAAATTCTTCTATAAAAATTTCCTAAAAACTTTTCGTTAGAAATGTGGCATAAAAATTTCTTAAAAAAAATTACTCGACGAATTTCCGGTATATATAAAATATAAAATTTGCGATAAAAATTGTATATAAAAATTATCGTCAAAAATTTTCTATATTATTTCCCGTAAAAATTTTCTTAAAAAATATACGACAATAATTTTCGGTAAAATTTCATAAAAAATTCCCGGTAAAAATTTTCATACAAATTTCCGGTAAAAATTTTCTACAAAATTTAAGACAAAATTTTGTAAAATAATATCCGTTAAAATTTTTCTATACAAAATTTTTTATAAAATATTACGGTGAAATATTCTATAAAAATTTCCGGAAATATTTTCTATAACAATTTCTGGAAAAATTTTTTTATAAAAATTTCCCACAAAACTTGCGTTAAAAATTTTCTAATAAATTCCCGGTAAAAATTTTCATCAAAAATTACGGTAAAATTATTCTATAAAAATTCTATTTTCTATAAAAAATTTTGAAAACTTGTCTATAAAATTTTTTTGTAAATATCCTACAAAATCTGCGGTCAAATTTTGTATGAAAATTTCAGAAAAAAATTCTTGGTCAATTTTTTTTTAAAAAACTTCCTAAAATTAGCCTACAATTTTCATAAAAATTTTTGGTTTCGAATTTCCGGTAAAAAATGTATATAAAAATTTCCAGTAAAAATTGTTTATAAAAATTTTCGGTAAATATTTTATATAAAAATTTTCGGTAAAATTTTTCTTAAAAAATGTAAGAAAAAATTTTTTGGTAAAAAATTAATAAAATTCCTGGTAAAAATTTTCCTACTTCCGGTAAAATTTTTCTATAACAATTTCCGGTAAAACTTTTCTATAAAATTTCCTCAAAAATTTCCGGTAACAATATTTGTAAAAATTTACAATAAATATATTATATAAAAGTTTCCGACAAAAATTTTCTATAAAATTTCCGTAAATTTTCTATAAAAACTTCCGGTAAACATTTTCTTAAATTTTTTTTTTTAAATTTTCTATAAAAATTTCCGGAAAATATTTTTTTTATTAATTTCCGGTAAAAATTTTCTAATAAACTTCCCGATAAAAATTTTCTGAAAAATTTCCGGTAACAATTTTTCACAAATTTTGACTTAGTCTATTTATGATGGGAAACCAAACTAAACAGACATATTAAAAGAGTTACCAGATCTGACAACTGTATGACAGTTAAATTACCTTACAAAAACACTTCCTATTTTGTTTGCTGGGTGGGTGTTGTTCTCAGCTTGAAGTACTGACATTATTGTACAATTGTTTGTTTTGTTTCGTTAATGCTGATTTGTGTTTTCTCTTTGAGAAAATTTTGAAAGCTGGAAACCGACGAGCCAGGAGACAATTCTCTTCATTTTTGGTCACATCATAAATCATGATTAGCTCACAGCTACATGTAACAAACTAGAGATTTGATTTTGCATTTTGGAGAAATTCAAAACTCAAACATTTGCCTATTTGTTGGTTAGTATCCCCCCACAATAACCCACAAAATAATAAAAGTACTTGTACTTGTTTTTAACCAGGACATTGATTTTTGGTTTTGTTTGGATGGATGGATGGATAGATAGATGGATGGAGTGATGTCTTTGCATCACACTACATGAATTTCATCAAAAATTAAAATACTCCCTGTTGATGATGACAGTCCTGTTGTTATTGTTATACTTTAGTGGAAGGGTTTTTTGATTGAAAGAAATTCTCGTCGTTGTGAGCAGGATGCTGTTGTTATAACAGACAAGCAATGAACAGCAACAAGATTTTTATCAAAATCCTGAATCGCCATCATCGTAGCTAATATTTCGTTTATTATTGAAGGGGTTTTTATTAGACAGATGTTATAAGTTGGAGGGCGGAAAAAAGCTTCAGTTATTAAACTTTAACAATAGATTTAACTGAAAGTAAGGGAAAAATATCGCATATTCCTTTTTAATAACTTTAAAATTTTATGTAAATTTTTAAATTTGTTAATGGTACAAATGAAAAAAATTAATAATTAAAAAAAATCAATTTAAAAAAAATAAAAATATTTAATTTCACCTATAATTAAACCAATTTAATAAACATTTTTAAAAGCATGTTGACCATAGTATTGAAATGTTCACTCACTGTTCAATCATGTGTGAGTATAAACATTTTAGTTTTTTTCTGCTTCTTTTCATACCTGTTTGAGAGACTAGAAAATATTTTGTATTTGTCCATATATGAGTGAGAATATTTATTTTTTTCCTTTCTATTCAAAAGTGAATAAATGAAAAAATATTTTGTTTTTCACGCAAGATCTCATATATGAGAATTTAAAATTTTCTTAATTTCTCTTATCGTAGAAACATGCTCAAATTAAGCATTCGCATAAATGTATGTATGTATGGATGTGTGTATGTATGTATGTATGTATGTATGTATGTATGTATGTATGTATGTATGTATGTATGTATTTATGTATGTATGTATGCCGGCGTATGTAGAAACAAAGTGTTTTAAACATATCATTTATGAGAAATTTCATAAATGAACACTCATAAATGAAAACGTTCATAAATGAAAAAAAATTTATAAAAATTTATGTAAAAGAGTATTAATAAGAAGGAGCTAATTCTTTACTTATCACATATGAATAATCCGGATATTCTTAATTTGTCACCCTTCATGTGTGTATGCTAAAAAAATAACAAACAGTTACACTCATTCATGTGTGATCGAAGGCAGAACATTTTTGTTGTTCATTTATGACCGTAAAAAAAATACAAACTCTTAGAAATCTCATTTATGAGAAAAATTACATATATAAAAAATTTTTAACCCTGATGTTGACCAATAATTTTCAGCCATAAAAATAAGTTGTTTTTACAAGTTTTTTTATGAAAAACTTGTTGTTTTTACAAGTTTGTATGTTCCTTTGCAATAAATCTTAAAATGGTTTTTCCCTCAGTCATTTTTATCATCAATCTATTAGCTATTTATCTTCTGTTTTTTCTTTTTAATTTTTTAGTTGAATGACTAACTAATTATCTTCCCTATTAAAACCAGTCTTCTTCGTACCCGTTTCTTTTTTGCTTCTTTTAGTTTTCCATTTTTCAGCTGATGATTAGAAAATATTTGCTGTTGCTTTATAGCTCGAAAAGAAAACATCAAGCAAAATGTTTGTATTTGTATTTCATCTGTTGAACTTCTATTGATTTTGTGATAAATTACCGAAAATTTGTTTTCGGTTGTATCTTAATAGCTGGTGGTTGGTTGTATTGGTTTAATTTCGTTTGCTGCTAATTGTTTATGCTGTCTATTGCTTTGAAATAATTACTTAAATTTGTCTGACGTTTAAAGACTTTGGAAGAGTAGATAAGGAATCAAATTTATATAATTTTAAAATAATTTCAATGAGAAAAATGCAAACATTAAAAATATTATTTAGTCTAAATTTTTTTAAGAGAAGTAATACTCAGGCAATTATTGCCTATAATAACCGTGTTACTTCCTTTGGAAAAGGATAGGAGTATGTAAGACAGATGGTTAGTGATAGTAAAGCTTCACTTATGGCAACACTGCAATTGTACGTTATGATTATTTGAAGAACAGTGTTGCAGCGTAGGCATATTGGTTTCAAGCTAGCATAGCCAATTTATAATTATTTTACTTCGACGGGGATTTAGTGCTGTGTGGTAATACAGGAGGAGGGCGCTGTGATATGCATTATTATAAAGAGAATTAATACATATTAGAAAATTTATGTTGCGGCTAGGTATTGAACTCGTGATCATCCTTTAGTAACCAATGTGCTAACCAATTGAGCTACAGCATAGGGAATATTGAAGCGAAACCACTTCCTTAATGGGTCCCTTTTCCACCCATTTCCTTCCAGTGATTAAAAGCAACCGATTTGTATTTTACCGCAACCTAACCTTCCTTAAGTTACGTGATACCACCATCCTTTACTCCTGACTTGTGATAACTAGTGATTTGCAACTGTCAACTGGTAACTGCCGGCCTTTTTTCGCATTTCAGAGTCTCTAGAAATTTTCCAAGACTTAGATTCTCCATGCCATCCATATTTAATAAGTTTCTGCCCGTGGTTGTTAGTCTTATGTTAGTCAGTGCTGGACGCTCAAGATGTGCACTATTGTCTTAGTCTCTTTCAGGCACAGTCCGCAAGTATCATCATCTTCGAGTTTCATCTTGGCTAGATAATACCTGAAATTTTCATGCTCTGTAACTAAGACAGTTATCAATTTCAGGGTACATATATAATATCTGAGCACCTTACTGGCCTTCCTGCCAAGGGTCTCTTTGAGAACCATCTGAGTCTGTCTATTTTTAGTAGCCTTTCTCCAGCTTTGGTGAGCTTCGCCATTTTAGAACTTTCGTTCAAATTAGTCCATTTCCCAGTGCTACTCTGGGTTCTGGTCCACAGAAATTCATAGCAGATCTCCTTTTTGCTAGTTGGTGTACTGTTTTATTCTCAGCCATGCCTCTGTGTCCATGAACCCACAACAACGTTATCTCATTAACCGATGCACATCTGCAGTTTTAAAATACATTCCAGCGTTAGATTAAAGTAAACGTCTACTTGCCTCATGCATTGTATAACCTGATGTTTAATGTTCAATCTTTAAGTAACTCATACACAGAAAAAATTTTTTGCTCCTATTAACAGTTTTAATTAGTTTCAGATACAAATATAATTAATTTTTTAATTGACTCAATTATATAATTAATTAAGAATAAATTCAATAATATTTCAATTAAGTAGATAATTGAATTAATTAAAAATTAAATTAAAGTTGTATCTGAAACGAATTAAAACTGTTAATAGGAGCAAAAAACTTTTTCTGTGTAAACAAGGTTTGGATTTGGTGGATTGATAATAATATGTTTCTACCAATAAAATATAGTTTAACTACAACCATATAATTTCATCATAATATGTTGCTCTTAGATTATGTTTACCACAAACGTGTTTTTTCTTTTCGTGTACATAATTTAAAAATTATAACTATTACCGTTTCCAAGTAACATAATGATAAATATTTATATTTCAAAAATTATATTATATCATTATATTTTATCAGAAGTATCGGTCCACTCTTCTAGATAGCTATGACTTTCGACAAAGATACAAACAAACACATTTTGTGCTTTATTTACAAACGTACCCGTATATTCATTATATCAATTAGTAAAGTGGAACTTTTAAAATAATTTAATTATTAAAAAATTGTTTTTGCAATAAATTATTATCCTCTTTATTATTATTATTATTATTATTATATATATTCTTTTTTATTGTCAGCTAAGAATTTTTAATCTTTTGAAACTAAATTAATTTTTAGTTATAATAAATAATTATTTCTTCTCTTTCGTCTCATTCTAGGTTAGTAAATTTACTTTAATAAATCAAATGTGGTTATTATGCAGGTAATTAAAATAAAATAATAATAATAATCCAAAATAATAATCCAAATTAAAATCGGCCGATGTTTTCACGTTGTCTTCGTTATGACTCAAAATAAAAAAATAAAAAAAATTTGCCCATCTTACAACGAGAATATGATTATTTTTTATATAATTATTTTTTGCTTTTTTGAAAAGGCTTTTAAAGAGCTTTGAAAAAATATTTTGTTTATGTTTTAAGATGATCTAAAAATCGGTTCAACGTGAGAATTATGTTTTAATATTCATTTAGCTTGAACCAATTTTTTTTAAATTCTCGATCTAGTGCTGCCGACGATATCTTTTATCGAAAATTGGATGAAAAACTCATAACTCGATATCTCAAATACACCACCAGCGATTTCGATGAAAATCATCACTGATCAGCACTGATTCAGCGAAAGCAAGCTTGACAAGTTTTTGTTAATGTTGCTCTATACCGCGAAATACCTTTTCTATTTTTTTTTTTCTATATTAGAACTACATGTGGTTTTTGTTCGCTTACTCTATCATAAAGGGAGAAATTTAACACTGGCTCAACGAATTTATGAAATAACATTTATGCAAAATGGTCAATGAAGATTTTGACAAGAGAGTAGTGATATGATACTATCGATAGTGATATCATTAACATCAAGAGCGATAATTTTTTAAAAATAATGTTTTAAAATTTGTTTTGTACCATTTTGTGTTGATCATTGCTTTTCGATCTTCATACTTCTCTGATCTGATATCTTAAAATACCGAAAATTTGAAGTTTATAGACTTTAATTATTTTTTCAGTAATGAAAAAATGCTGATTTAAATACTTTGGTTTCGTAATGAACTACTGCTTTTCAAATCTATTTTTAAATAGAATTTTTTTTTGTTGATATCTAGACTTGGTATTGATAGAAATCTCGTTTTCGAAAGAGATGGATTTGTGTGTCTTTGCTTGGATGCTCCATATTTGTAGAGCATTGCAAATTTGTTAAGCTTTATGATGAACACAATCTCTGAGGAAAATATGGATTAGTAGTAATAGGTAGATTCTTGAAATTTTCACAGATGATGTATAGCTGTTGCCGCTATAGCAACAAATACTAAAACTTATAGACTCAAGATTTCATAGACGGCCACAGTAGTGGCCGCTATAGTAAAAAATACTAAAACTTATAGGGTGTTCGGATAGAGAGGTGTTATTCACGAATATGTGTTTATTTCTTGAACTGTAGGAGGAATACACTAAAAATATGCAAGCAGTAATTAAAACTTAGTTCGCTATATAAACAAGTATAAAAAAATAAACCTAAAAATTAAAGGGTGTTCCGATAGTGGCGTGATTTGCATGTGTAAGGCCTAAGTTTTAAACCATAATCGGTAGACTCTTGAAATTTTCACAGAAGGTGTATAACTGTGGCCACTATAGCAATAAATACCTAAACTTATCGGGTGTTCCGAAAGTGAGGTGTTATTTGCCGTTATGTCTTTATTTCTTCAGCTATAGGAAGCAACCACTTAAAATTTGCTGACAGTAATTAACTCTATGTTCGCTTTCTATTAAATTAAACCTTAAAATTAAACGGTGTTCCGAGAGTGACGTGCTTTGCGTGTATATGGCCTAAGTTTTGAACGATAATAAGTAGAGTCTTGGTGTTTTTACAAGAGTTTTATTACTATGGAAACTACAACAAATAATAAAAATTATAGGGTGTTCCGACAGAGACATGATTTTTACTTAAATAGCCTTATTTTTTGAACCGTAATAGGTAGACCCTTGAATTGTTTACAGTAGATGATTTCGGTCGCTGTAACAATTACTAATTACTAAAGGGTGATCCATCAGTGACATGTTTTTCACGTATATTACCTTATTTCTTGAACCACAATAGGTAGGCCTGATATTTTTATAGAAAGTGTATTACCATAGCTGTTATAACAACAATTCCTAAAATTTAAAGGGTGTTCCAATAGCGATGAAATTTTCGCGAATATGTCGTTGATTTTAAAAAGAAAAGGGTGCCCCATAAGACATGAAAAAATAAACAACTTGAGTTTTTGAAGGCGTACTAAACATAATACGGAGCCCTACGTGTGTGAGACTAACTCGCACTTGACTGATTTATTTTTACTTAAGTCTTACATTACTTAAAATAAACTCCTAAAAAGTTTCTTTTTCAAATATTATTTTCAACTTGAAAATAATTTAATTTGTAATTAACTGAAGAAATTTATTGTTACATTTGTGTGCTCGATTTCATGAAGGAATTTATGGATCATTAAATATTCTGTGTGTTATATACACCTTTAATACAATAAATTTATTATTAAATAATAATGATATCAATTGTTAAAGCCAGCACAGCCTTACACAAATACAGCAGTAATTCAATGTTCTTAAAATAGTTACACATGCACACACACACAAACACATGCAAATAATTATATTCCTGTTAATCTTATGACGTTATTAATAGAAGTAGTATTTAAGGCGCACATGTGACTGAGTGTGAGTGTTTGTGGTTTAAATTTAAACTTGTTAAACTTATTAAATTTGACCATAATGGTTAAATGCCCATGACTGCGTAATTATATACATGCATACATACATGCATTCATACTTACTTACACACATACATAACTGCTTTATCGTTATGATTTTGAATGGGTTGAATTTAACCATAGAATTGCCTAAAGAACTGTCATCATGTTCGGCCAAACTACAGTAGTTATGCATTCAACATTCTGATGTGATATAAAAGCAGAATAGCAATAAAAATAATTATAGAGAAATTAACAAAAAAAAAAAAAAGGAAAGAAATTGCGTTAATAATAATGATAATAATGTTAATAATGAGGGAGAATATTTTTCGTAATTAAATGAAAGACGGGGAAAAAAATTTATTTTTATAAAATGTGGCTGGCGAACATTTTTTTGTAAAAAAATGAGAAAAAAAATTTGTCCTATTTTTACAGAAGTGCTGTTACAAAGATAAAAGGGAACAACGAAAGAAATTGAATTACACATGGTCTTTCTACATAAAAGAAATTATTTTTTTATATTTAAAAATAAAATTAAAATAGTAAAGTTAATGTTATGTCTTCATATAAATTACTGCTTCAATAATTATGTACGTTGCATATCCTCAGGCTCATTTTAGTACTACAATTGCTTGTAACAACTTTATTTGTGCCTTACACACGTCAAATAAATATTAAGCACATTTTTGTCTTTGATATTTAACACAAAATTAAATATTTCGCAGCATAGCTTAAATAACCTTAAATACACAAATTTGTATAGCCTACTTTAAGGATTCGAAAAATAAGAAAAAGATTTAAAAAACAGATATAAAACATAAACTAAAAATTAATTTCAAGTGCCAGCAACAGTTTGTTTCGTAAAAAAAGTACATTACTTTCTTTTTGATATTTTGTTCAATATTCACAAAGAGAAATTATAACATCAATTTCATACAAAAACTACTAGTGAACAAAGTTAAAACTGCCAAAAGAAAAAACAAAAACATGAAAGAACAAATCCAACATTAAAAACTGATGACTTGGCAAAAATGTGGGTCAGCAGCAAAAGAAAAAAATGTAAAAGTACTAAAGCATTAAAAGAGAAAAAAGTATCTGCTTAAGCAAATATTACTTAACCAAATTGCTTTACCTATAAAATTTGGTTTTAAAAACCCATTACAGTTTAACCCAACTTTTTGGTGTGTCTTTTTTCATTTTTTTTTTTTATATACAAGTTTTGACACTATATTTGCAGTTAGTTACAGATTTAAAGATAAAATTGTTGAATGCTTAGTTTTTACTCATTTATTTTGAAAAAATAATATTCACCTCCTCCTAAACGTATGCTACAAGTAGTAATATTCATTTAAAAAAGAACATTTCAATATTATGCTGTAATGCTTTTTTGCTTGCTACCTGTAATGTTTGTATAGAAATAAAAGTAAAAAAAAATTCTAAACAACAGCAAAATATTAATTAAAAAGCTTGTTAGGAGTACTTTTAATATTGAAAATCGTTTGCAGTGGGACGAATTGGAAAAATAGCTGTTGAAGTTTATTTACGCTTTAGCGGTTAAGAGTAATCAAAACAAATAGTTTTAGGCTTTAGCGGTTAGTAGTAATCAAAACAGATACTTTAAAAATACCTGAAACAAAGCTAAGAATCTAAAGGGTGTTTTTTTTAGATATACAACTTTTAAATAATATGATGAAATTGCATAACTTTGGCTTTATTAAAGTCTATTTATACACTTCAGTGCCGTATCAATATTGTGTCAGTATCAATAAAAAACAAGAAAGAGTGCTATATTCAGCCACGCCGAAACTTATATATCCTTCACCATAGCAATGTTAAATAATCCCTGACTCTGTTATGTTTCCCAATTTAGCAATAATATAACTTCAGTTTTTACTTTTATTATTTACAACTTCATTATTACAAATACAATATAAAGATGTGAAAATTTTTTATCGAAATGTTTGTAAAAATTTTAACGAAAATGTTTTGTAAAAATTTTAGCGCATATGTTTTGTTAAAATTTTATCGACAAATTTTTGTAAAAATTTTATCGAAAAATTTTTGTTAAAATTATATCGAAAATTTTTTGTATATTTTTTTTTACAAATTCGTTGTAAAAAATTTATAGAAAATTTTTTGTAAAATTTTATCAAAATTTGTTTGTAAAATTTTATCAAAATTTTTTTGTAAAATTTTATCAAAATTTTTTTATAAAATTTTATCAAATGTGTTTTGTAAAAATTTTATAGGAAATGTTTTGTAAAAGTTTTACAAATTTTTTTTTGTAAAAATTTTATCTAACATTTTTTGTAAAAATTAAATCAAAATGTTTTTGTAAAAATCTTATTTTGTTAAATTTTTATTGTACAAATTTTATCGGAAATTTTTGGTCAACACTTTATCGAAGTTTTTGTAAAAATTTTAACGAAAATTGTTTGTTGAAATTTTATCTAAATTTTTTTTATAGAAATTTTGTCGAATTTTTTTTTTAAATCTTATCGTAATTTTTTGTAAAAATGTTATCGTAATTTTTTTTTATAAATTTTATTTATGATTTTTTGGAAAAGTTTTATATAATTTTTTTTAAATATTTTAACGAATTTTTTTAAATTAAATCGAAAAATTTTATAGAGATTTTTTTGTAAAAATTTTATTGAAATTTTTTTGTGAAAATTTTATCGATTTTTTTTTTTTTAAATTTTATCGAATTTTTTTTTTTTTGTAAAAATTTTATCGAAAATTTTTTTTTTGTAAAAATTTTATGGAAATTTCTTGAAAAAATTTTATTGAAAATTTTTTGCCAACATTTTTTTAAAAATTAGATAGAATTTTTCTTGTAACAATTTTATCGAAATTTTTTGGTCAAAACCTTATCGAAAGTATTTGTAAAATTTTATTGAATTTTTTTGTAAAAATTTTACCTGAAATTGTTTTGTAAAAATTTTTTCAAGAATTTTTATGAAATTTTGTTTGTAAAAATTTTGTTCAAACTTTTACAAACAAAATATTTTATCGAATTTAAAAAAAAAACTTATCTAAAATTATTTGTAAAAATTTTATCGATATTTTTGTTAAAAATTGTTTCAAAAACTTTTTTAAATACTTTATCGAAAATTATTTTTCATTTTACAGAAATTTTTTTTGTAAAAGTTAGGACCTTCCTGTTAGAATGGTCAGACTAAAGACAATGCATCTATCGTTACTCCTGGTTTCCAGTAGGCACCCTGTGTGTTTATCGGCAAAATCTATGTGTCTTGCTTTCTGTAAAGGCCTTTAATACAAATCAAAGCAGAAAAAACAACCAGCCTAAAAAAAAATCGCCTCTTGCAGGGGGCTCTTGATCCCCCTAGATCTGTATGCACTCCATGCGATCTACTGGTCGCGGTCTAATATTTATTAAAAAAAAGCCAACGAGAATCATTACAACCGGAAAAAATAAAAACAACGTAAAAAATATAGGAAGGCGTGGCTTTTTGCCCGCAGCTTCGAATGGAATGGTCTGATGTTGCTGAATGGCACTGCGAAATTTTCGAGACTATGCCTGGCAAATTTCCTGGCTTAAATTTTTGTATCTCTTCTGGTGCCTTGGTAGTGATTTCAACCCGAACACAAATGGATAGACGGAAATTGCTTAATCAACTTTTCTATTTATAGGGATCCAGAATACATATATAGGTTTTGGGGTCTGAAATGAATATTGTAGAAATTACACACGGAATGACAAACTTATATATACCCTTTCCACATGTGGTGAAGGGTATAATAAACTATAGTTGTCTCGCTCTTAAATAGAGCGTTCAGACACATCCGGCACAAAACCATTTTATTCATTGTCCGTCCCGGGATTTTTAAACAAGTCGGTAATGATATTTTTGTGTATTTCACTGGGGTTCTGTTCTTATTCTACTGAAATTTTTGAAAGGCTCACTGCTTTTTACAATCTTTCAAGGACCTTAAATAAAAATTGGTCACCAAATTCGCTAAATTAAGTATAGGGTTTTACGTCCATTTGGTAATAAAATCGAACCTATACTGTCAAATCCATGTATATTTCGAAAAGTTGTTAAGTGTTACACTGTGTAATTATAGCAGCAAACAATTTAGAATTTTCGAAATTTTACCGTTAAATTTATGATAGCGGTTGTTATATGCAACCACTAACACTGAGTGTAACCAGTCGCTAGTAATTTATCAGAATTTCTGCTGCTTTTTTTTGTTTCATATTTGTAGTGATAAAAATACATATTTTTTATGCTCTAAAAATTTTTTTCCATAAAGCAGCTGCAGAAAAAATTGACAATAATAAATGCTTATGTTAAAAAAAGCAAGTCATGCTCATATTAGTAAAAATAAAACCACTACAAGTACTTTTTTAACTGCATAAAACTAATTCCGCCATGATTTTATTGTTGTGTGTTTTTTATTTTTTTTTTTTCCATGTGCCCCTGCATATAAACATATCATCTGTTTGTAATGATGATCAACAAAAAATTTTAGTTTTGTTTAGTAAAATTATTTTTTATTTTTGAAATAATTTTTATTACGCTAAAAATAAAATTATTAAACTAACAAGTTATGCTTTCCCCCTTTCTCTCTTTTTTTCTCTCTCTCTCTCTTGCACTGACTACAACTGTTGCGACAGAAAGTATGCAATAAAATTTTAGTTTAATGGTTTTCCTTCTGCTGTTGTATTATGAGTACGTTTTCCTAATTTTTTCCAATTTTTTGCATGGCTTGCAAATTTTGTGCGTAGAGTTTAAAATTTATATTGTGTAAAATCATTTTTTGGCTATTTTTCTTTTATTAGAACGAAATACATATATTTGAAAATCAAGCTGTAAATTCGTAAATACAAAAAACAATGGTCATAGCCAAAGGGTTGAAAAATATAACTGCAGAGACATATTTTTATTTTTACAATTTTATTAAAAAATAGTTGTTTGAATTTGTGTAAAAGTTTAAACTTTTAAAAGGGTTTATTCTATTCAGCAGAAATTTGTCACATATTTTATGGGTGAAGGTAAAAAAATAATGGAAGCAATAGCAGAGTTAGTTTGATACCCAAAGAGAGCATGAAAAAAATATAAAATATTAGATTAATAATATTATATGATATCAAAAAATCAAAAAGGAAATTTTATAATAAAAATCCAATTTATTTGTTGGGGAAAAAGGAAGTTCCTATACGTATTTAACTGGGTCAGATCTTTAGAAAAACCTTGTTTCTAATTAAAAAAAAAAATCTATTAAAAAAAGCTCAATACAAAAAATTAAAAAAAAATATATATTAAATAACACAGTGAAACACGGAACAAAATAACCATATACGGACACCACTACGTGATAAAAGACCAAAAAAAAGACCCCTGTCTCCCAGTTTTGCCCAAAGTCCTCCAGGTTTTTTTTATGGGCCCGAAAATTTTTAAATTCATTTCGGCTACCTAAGCGCTATCTAAACGGTGTTAAAAATCATTCCCAGGAAGTTCATATGTTCTAGAAAGTTGTTTATTGAAACCATAGGTTCATTTTGGTAGTTTAGTGTTTCCTTGAATTTTGAACGGTTTGCTACCTATGGACCTGAACAGGGGAAAAAAGGTAAAAAAAAAATTGAATTTTTTAAAGTTTTTTGCAATTTTGACCTTGAAGATGAAGTTTTTTTGATTTTATATGTTAACAATTTTTGTTCTTTATGACAAGGGCTACAACTTTGCCTCAGAGATTATATCAAAATTTCAAACGGTTTGCAAAATATGAGCTTGAGTAAATGATCATTTTTTTGCAAAAATGACATCGAGGTCCCACATCTTTGAGGGCCCATAAAAAAAAAAACCTGGAGGACTTTGGGCAAAACTGGGAGACGTAGACGTAGTGGTGTCCGTATATGGTTATTTTGCCATGACTTAAAAAATTACACAGTGTTGCAGGTTGTTATAAAAATACTATTATTTTAGATATAAAAGAAACACAAAAAAAAAATGTTAAGATTTTTTGTAGATAAATTGTATGATAAAAAAAATGTTTTCGGGTACTGTATCATATTATTTTCATATAAAATATTCATCAAAATAATTTACGATATTAAAATTATTTCCATCAAAAGTTTATAATAAGGAAAGTCACGCTTCAAAGACAACTGCAACCTAGCATTTATGCTATGGTTTCCAATACCACTAGCATACTTTTAAGGGTAGAAAGTATTGCAGATTTCTAGGAGCAAACTTTTGCAACTAAAACATCTGGCTTTTTTTACAGTCAAAATAAATTGGCTACATAAATATATGTATGTTTAGAAAAGACACTCATGCTTCGTAGCAGAAAATCATTGCATATATGCTAGACTTTCACATATGCTACGAAGTGTGAATTCCGATAATATAAATTTTTTTTTTTGAAAACATAAAAGTAAAATAAAAAAATTTTATATTAAGAATATTTTACAGAAATTTAAAGAATATAAATATGAAATGAAATTATGCTATATAAAAAAATGTTGGTAAAATTTTATGTTATCTATACTTATAAAAAGCTATACTAGGACCATGTCCCAACATAAATATTTTTGTAAAATTTTGCTACTGGTGCAAATATAAATCGATATGGCATACGAAACATCAATTTTTGGAATCTTTTTCTGTCCGCATGTGTTGGCATCACGCAAGTACTACTGGATGAATTAAAAAAAAATTGTGTAAAGGTCCCTTAGTGCCTCGGTTTAAATATACAATATTTTTTTCCTATAAAAATATCTTATTTCTTAGAGCAAATAGAGGTGAAATGGTTCAAGTAAACAATTTTAAAACAATTTTTCGTTATAAAATATTTTGTTTTATATTACAAAATTTTACGATATTAAGGAATTTTATAAAAAATTGTAGTTAAAAATTTACGATATAAAATTTTTTCCAGAAATAAAATTTACGATAAACAATTATTTCCTAGAAATTATCAAATTAAAAATTATAAATCAAAGTTACGTAAACTTAGACTTTCTAAACAAAAGTTTTAGAATATAAAAAATTTATTAATATAAATGAATCGGTATACAAAATTTGCGATATTGAAAATATCGTAAATATAGAATGTTCACGACTAGGAAGGAGCCGCGATGAAGTCGTGAAATAACAAAGCAGTTTAATTTCGTCGAAATTAATCTGACTAACACCTTTGCCTGATGACCGTCGGCCTTTTTAGTATATAAAACCAGGGGGTTTTATATAATTCATTAAATTAAAAATTTCCTTTATTATAAATAGCACGTCGTGCTGCTGATAATGTTTTTGCAGTTCAAAAAATCTTTTCTGAAGTGGCGGAAGTTCTAACTTCGAACTTTAACCACATTTTCGTAATAAGGAATTTTTGGGGAAAAATTTTTCCCTACAAGTTTTTTATGTAATTCTATTACAATTTTATACCGTAAAACTATCTTTAACTAATCGTATGGTAAAGATTTATGATTCAAATAATTATAATAAAAAAATTTAACATTTGGTTATTCAAAAAATGGTTTTTCTTAAGGCTTTTGCCTTAACAAGAATATAGAATTTTTAAATTAAAAAAGCATTTTTAAATAAAAAATAACCACATAAAATTTTTAAAAAATATTTAGAATATTCAATTAACAATAAATATTATAAAAAAACTTAAATATAGGTTTTTTAACAAAAAGTGAAAAAAATATATTTGATTTATTTTTTATTTTGAATTTTTTGAGCCGTATGCTTCAAATCTTAATGCTTGCGAATCATTCCAAAAAAGATATTGTATTAAAAACACAAATATTACAAAGTCATGACCATTTTATTCATGTTGTTTTTATTTTTCTATCTCACAAAAAGCAAATAAAAGAATCTTTTGTGACTTTCTTATATCATGTAAATACCATATGTACGTATTACATACACATTTGGGAACACTTTTCGTATTTGTAAGTATAATTTAATTAAGAACTTTAAATCTTTTCATTGCTTTAAATTTTTAACAAAGTTATTTGCAATAAAAAATATTAAATCATTTACATTTACATGCCAAAGTATTATTTAAAAATATGTCCATACAACAATATTTAAATACATCAGAATTATCCAATTTTATTTAAAATACTAGCTGTGCCCACACACGCTGTCCTGACAATATTCGATTTTACTTTGAAAGTGATCCATCACAAATTTTAAGTCTCTTACGTATTTACTTAATATATAGGTACCCATCCCTGGACAAAATTCTACAAAATTTATATAAAATTCTAAAAGTTATTGTAAACCTCTGTAAGAGGTGTTTAACATATTTTATTAACAATGTAATTCCACAAAGTAAAAAAATTTTATTAAATTAGCTATTTGACAGCAAGTAATTCATATTACAGCGCCATCTGTTGCGAATCCGAGTTTAAAATATACCACTTTCATTTCATATTTTGTCATTATCTTGAAACAGCGCCATCTGTTGCGCAACCGTGTTAAAAATATACAGCTTTCAAATCATATTTTCTCACTATTTTAAAACAGCGCCATCTGTTGCGCAACCGTGTTTAAAATATCCCGCTTTCAATGCATATTTTATCATTATTTTTAAACACGGACATCTGTTGCGCAACCATGTTTAAAATATCCCGCTTTCAATTCATATTGTGTCGCTATTTCAACTGCGCCATTTATTTCACAGCCGTCTTTAAAATATCACGCTTTCAAAAATTAAAGATGCCTTAAAGTATGCAGCACTTTTAAATCGGTAAAAAAATCGGCGTGCTTTCACTCTTTATTGTCCACTTTCTCTTGGAAATAAGATATTTTTGCTGAAGAAAAATAATCTATATTCAAGTCGGCGTACTAAGGTACGTCCTCACAAACTTTTGTTAAAATCCATCCAGTAGTTATTATGTGATGCGAACACAAATGAAAAGCAGACAAACAGACAGACGGAAATAAGTTACTATTTTATTATATGTATAGATATAGATATATAGTCTGCTTAATACACTTTTTCAAGCAATATTTAATAGCTTTTGTAGCATTTTATTGGTTAGAAGCAATAAACTTCTAAAAGTCTATATTAACCGTAGACTCTTTTTGGTGAATTATAAGGTCCACTTGACTGGGCCACCCTTAGCTAATTGGGCTTCTTTGAAAAAAATTTTTTTCATAGCGAGTTCGTATTTTAAAATAATTATTCGCGATAGTATAGAAGTTGTTGTTGTTGTTTTTGTCAAAGCTTTAATATTAAGTGTTTTCCTCCTTTAATTCTCATACAGTTCAAGTAGTTTTAAGTAAAATGGAAAATTGAGAAAAACTTTTCTGACGAGCTTAAATGAGTAACCAGCCTAAAGACAACGACTATCTTAGCTATCGAATTATCTGTTTCAATGAATTATAGATAAATCATAATATGGCTTGATAGAGCTTTTCTGAATTATTTAACCTAAAAAATACGGTATCCCTTAACGATATCTATTATTTTTTATTTAATATTTTAATTCATTTGTGATGTTTTCTATTTGATTATTTCAAGTTTAACCTCGCACTTATGTGAGTTTGTGAGGTTTTTGCTATTTACATAGTTTTATTTAATTAAAAGTTTTCTATCTGCATAAATGTAGCTTTTAAATGTTAAATATTTTTTCAAACAATTTTTGCATTTAATAAAAACAGATATTTTTAATTAAAAATATTTGAATTAAAAATATATGAAAGTAAAATTTCATTAAAGTTTCTTAAGAAAATAAAACTAAAATAATTAATAATTTGCAAATTAAAAATGAAAATGCAATAAATATTATTTTAAGCCATATTCGTTAATACAAAGTAAAAGTTTAAAGTATATTTTTAGGCATGTTATTGATTTATTTGTTAACCCAAAAAAGCCTCTGCAATTTTATATTTTATTTTATTTTTGTACAAATGCTATTGTCCGGATGAGATAAATAAATAAATGCTGCAGTGTTGCTGTTGACGACCATGTTTTACTAAATAAATCCTCTTATTATGAGACCATTGATGAAAGCTTATGCATGTCGCTAAAAACCGCGTACGTGCGTGAACATGCATGCTTAATTTACAATAAAACATGTTTTACACTCTTCCTCTCTCTCTCTCTCTCTCATTCCTTCAGGCCATTTCGAACTATGTATTTTAGCTGCTTTTTTCCACATTTGAGTTTAATCGAACGTACAGAATTTTCGCTTCAGTTTTTAATATTCATACAATGCAGGAAAGTGAATGCAACACATTCTTTTGCTGACCAAAGGAAAATAATTTATTGCATACAAATTTGTGAACATAATGCCTTAAAGTAGGCAAAACAAAATTAAGTGTTGGTTTTATTTAAAACCTGGGATAAAGTATTCTTTTTTTTTTTGAGGATTATTTAGACAGTTGAATATAAGAATGGAATATTTACGGAAAATAAAATAAATTGCAGCGGCTACTTTAGCCGTAATGTTTTATTGCCATCATGGCTCTTATCTTACATTGTACATGAAGCTATAAAAATAGTTTTATTTTGTTAAATTATTGTATTTAAATTACAGCATTTAAAATAGCTAATCGAATTCGTCTTTTTAATTCTCAGATGGTTTATGAAATATTAAATATATAAGATATTTGCAGTTTATCAGAATTTGGAAGCAGATTTACTAACGAGCAGTCGAATAGCAAGGTCAAAATTTTTACGACATCTAAAAACCATGTAGGGTTTCTTATAACAATTAATTGAAACATTTTGAACCAAGACCAATACTGACTTATGCTGGTTTGTTGTGGTAACCAACGATAGAGCAGGCAACAGCAAGTTCGCTGTTTTAATAAGGCTTTTGTTCTGACTTTCTCTTGTGACCCCTATAGAAAATGGACTTGTACCTGAGAGCTATGCTATACTCAATTTTTTTGCTTCCTTATGTAAGAGTGAGAGGTGAATAGGGGTGTTTTGAAGCCTAGGGAAATGAGGACTTATACCTGGGAGGTATTTTATACACAACTTGTTTTACATCCTTATGAAAGAGGAGGTAAATACGACTGTTTCGAGTCCCTAGGGAATCGAAAGAGGTGTTGTACCTGGCAAGTATCCTATACTTTACATTTTTAAAATCCTTATGAAAGAAAAGGTATATAGGAGTGTTTCGAATACCTAGGGAAATGAGAAGCTATCCTACATTCAACTTTCTTAAATTCGTTATGGAAAATGATTTAAATAGGAGTGTTTCGACCCCTAAGAAAATGTATTTTTTCAGCTGAGAGCTATTTTACACTAAACTTTTTTTACATCTCTATAAAAGAGGCAGTAAAACATATTGTAATTTTATTGCCTAGAATTGTCGATGCGAATATTGGCGATTTGTTATACCCGTTTTTACCACATATATACTTGAACTCTTTGGGAATGATGCCAGATGTCAGATTTCCTGAATATATGAAACCATCTAATATATAGATGCTGAAATAGTCTCTCTAGTTCCAAAGAGAAAATGGCCACAGTAGGGCTAGAGTCTGAACATGCTTATTTTAGTGATCTCTGGTTGGGGTTTTCCTACCAGGCAACGCCCAATCATAATTCAAGTAGCACTAAACACTATATTCTTTTATGTAGGAGAATATTTGAAATAAAATATAAGGGATAAAACAAAAAATATTTAAGGCCGACTGCCAGGCAACGACCCAGGACAATTTTACAAGAAACTAGCTGTAACCGCCACGTCTTAGGCGCCCTGACAATATTTTGATCCATTTTGCTTTGAAAATAATCCACACCAAATTTTAAAAATTTTGCCTTAACAGTGCTTCAATTACGGTTCATATATTTTCTTTATGTGCCGGTACCCATCCCTGAATGAAATTCTAAAGTTTATTTAAAATTCTAAAATTATTGTATTGTGTAAATAGTGTTAAAAATATCCCGCTGACAAAATCAACAGGTACTGCCAATTTTGCTTCAATTATGGTTTATATTTTCTGTATATAGAGGTACCTACAACTGGATAAAATTCTAGAATTTATACAAACTTCTAAAATTATTGTAGTTATGTAAATAGTGTTAAAAATATCCTTCTGATAAAATCAAAAGGTGCTGCCAAGTTTGCTTCGATTATGATTTATGTTTTACTTTATGTTGAGGTATCCAGCCCTGGATAAAATTCTAAAATTTATATAAAATTCTAATATTATTTCAGATTTCTGTAAATAGTGTTAAAAATATACCGCTTACAAAATCAAAAGGTACTGCCAATTTTGCTTCAATTATAGTTTATATTTTCTATATATAGAGGTACCTATACCTGGATGAAATTCTAGAATTTATACAAACTTCTAAAATTATAGTTAGTTGTGTAAATAGTGTTAAAAATATCCTGCTGATAAAATCAAAACGTGCTGCCAAGTTGGCTTCGATTATGATTTATGTTTTACTTTATGTTGAGGTATTTGTGGAACAAGATTAACGTGAGTACCTGCCATACTCGGCCTAACCTCACGGTGGTCTTACCACCGAGTGAAACTTAGGCGTAGACTAGCGCCCCCATTGTGTAGTATAACAACACTTTACGATTGCCACCAATCGCAATTTGTGTGTATACAGTCACAATGAGTAGCAATTTATACAATATGGCAAGCCTTTCCAAGGCAAGCCTAGATCCATATTATAACCTCTTGCTTAGGGGTTTGGAGACTATCCAAACTCCGTCTGTTGAGAGTGCAACAGCACACTTGATCGACCGTGCACCATACCTACTTAATCGATCTTAAACCACAACCACCACGTGTACCCCCGAAGGGGACCTCACCAATAACCGGTCACAGAGAGGATAGGCTCTCTGTGGGGCAACCGATTCCCGTGGTACCAGTCCTTTGGGCACTGGTCAGGCCTCGAAGAGGACCCGTGTTAAAACAACAGACCTTTTCTTCCAGATTCAGGCTCTAGGAACCCTAGCGTCTGGTGCCCCTATTTTCCCCGAGTGGACCGCGTCAAAGCATTTGCCATTACTGCAGTGACATTTGGAACCCCCGGGGGGATGTTGAGGTATACAGCCCTGGATACATAAATTCTAAAATTTATATAAAATTCTAATATTATTTCAGAGTTCTGTAAATAGTGTTAAAAATATCCCGCTGACAAAAATAAAAGGTGATGTCTCCTTAAGAGAATTTAATTAAAATTCATCCAATGCAAATACAGACAGATAGGCGGACATATATAAAAAATCTAAAAATTGCTTTTGTATTCCACTTCGATTAGTGACTGCGCCAGCAACAAAATGTTCAAAAAATATTTGATGTACAGAAATGGTTCTGTTACAGTTTTATTATATGAAGTTAATGAGTAACTGTTTAATACATCTAAACGAATTTTGTGTCCATAATAAAGCTAAATTGTGTTGAGTGCCATTCATAAAGCCTACTTGAGACACAAAAAGGCTGAGTACTGCTCTAGCGTAACACTTTTGCTATTGAGAAGTCTCGTCCCTTAATTAAGTCGAAGTTTGCTAACCATGGGATAATTAAACAATGTAGGCGGTTTATGTTGGAAAAAATCCTAAAAGATATCTGGTGCTCGACCCAGGTGAGCACAGATTAATTACGGGGAGGTTCACAGGTCACTTTGATCTATTTCCAGGTGCGATTTTGGAAAATTCGAAAACGAGTGAATATTTATAAATCAAATCTTTTGTCGTTATTTCGTCTAAATTCATACGACTAAATTTTCGCTTAATAAGTTCCATGACTTTATTAAAATTAATGTCACATGTTTTTATTAAGATATGGCTTATGGTATAAACACAACTGGGACGCATGGCGAAATTCGCACAGTACAACGAATTCGTCGGCAAAAATTCGTATTTTTATTTTAATGTATTTATTTTTTTTTTTAAAACCTTTTTTGACGAAAACATAAACCAAAATAAATTATTTGGTTCAAGGATTTGATATGTATTTCAAATTAACATTGATGTTGTGTTAAAGTGACGTTGCCTTAAAATCGACGACGATGTTGCCGTCGACAAACAGAATAAGGGTGATTATACATATTTATATGATATGTATTTCTGTTACGCCTTCAGCACCTTAACGGCAGTATTTAGGCAAGTTAGTAGTATTTTAATTTAATTCTTATATTTTTTGCTCACATTATTCTTGATGTCGGGTGATACAGATTCAAAAACAATGTCAGTATAACCTAATGGCAAATTTCGGTTCTTTTCCCTATAAACAAACAGAATAATAATTCGTTTTGTATACAATGTCGAAAACTAGAACCAATTAAAAAATACTCCAAATCCAGTTCCTAAAACAACCTAAGAAACAATTTTCAGTTGCTTCAGTCCGTAAGTTACCTTTAAACTTGTGTAATTATTTTTGAAAAATTTCTTACGCATAATTTCTCATTTATGTTCCTCAAAATTTCTTAACCTAAATTAACATTACTTTTTTTGTCCTTGTATTTTTATTTAATATAAAATAAATCTACTTCTTAAAAATTTTTTTTTTTTTTAATAAAACAACTAACAGCCACAACCGCATTGTGTTAATAATGTTGAATTTTTTGTTTTTAAATATAATTAAAAAATAAACAAAAAATTAATTAACTATTTAAGTTAAATGCCCTGAGATATATGCAGCATAAATTACCTTCTAAAGAACCCAAAAAGTATGCTGTAATTAAACCAAAACAAGTTTTTTATTGCCTTTAAACTTTTTGGCCAAAATTAACCACAAGCATAATTTCACACTCAATTTATTTGTTATAAATGTTTAATTACACAACAACAACAACAATAACCGCAATTAAAAAATGTAATTATAATTTTAGAAAAATATGTAAATTAAACTTTTAGATGACATAAATAATTTATATACATTTAATATTAATTAATTGAAACGCCTATAAATATGCTGCATGTTAGGTGGTTTTTAATAAACACGCATACATATCAATAGGTACGTACTTGCATGTATGTGTGAGTGTTTGCATTTGGTAATTCAATTAAATATTTATAAATACCAATAACCCTAAATAACAAATTATGTTTATTACTATTTAATTTCTATTAAATAAACATTATTTTTTGGATTATAAGCGAGGGCTGTCCTAGAAAAAATTTAGGTTGCGATAAATACTTTTTTGGCGGCCACAAGTAGTGATCATTTTCCTTATATAATTGTTTTATTAGTTAGGTAACGAACCTCATTCATGCAATAAATATGTTTTGCGGATGAGCATTTGATAAAAATACAAAAAGGATAAAAGATCCCCTGCCGAAAGACATTTCATTGTAGTAACGATAAAGTGAAATAGTTAAAGCCACTTGGTGTTGCACAGTGGCGTGAAATAAAAAACTGTGGTAAATAATAGTAAATTTGCAATTTGCAAACAACAACAAATTAAAGAGCGGTCTTAGACATTTTGAGTATTATATTTGAAGAAATTTAACTAACTATAGCCAAAGGATTATATATAAATCAAAGCCAAGCCACATAGGCAAAAATGATGCAGAGTGAATTTTTGTTTAAAATCTATAATCAAGCTTCTTGAGGATATAGAAAAAGAGAAATATAAGTTTGAAATTTAAATGTTTTAGTCTCAAGAGTATTAATCCGATTTTAATCTTTACGTATTATAAAATAGTAATTAATTCCGGTCTGTCTGCCTGCTTTTCATTTGTGTTCGCATCACGTAAAAACCACTGGATAAATTTTAACAAAATTTAGTGAGGAGGTACCTTAGCATCCTGGTTACAATATAGGATCATCTTTTCCGCAAAAATATTTCAATGAAAAAATTAATTTTCCGGTTTAAAAGCACTGAAATTTTTTGGTTTAAGACTGGGATATTTTAAAAACTAGTGCGCAACATTAGGCGCCAATTGAATCAAATTTGTATTTGATTTGTATTATTACTTTGTGGAATTACATTGTTATTTAAATGTTTTAAACACCTCTTACAGAGCTTTGCAATAGTTTGTAGAATTTTTTAGAAATATAAGAATTTCGTTCAGGGATGAGTACCTTTATATTAAGTACAAATACATAAACCATAACTGCAGCACTATAAAACTAAGAGTCTTACTTAATAGGTGTGGAGTACTTTCAAAGCAAATTGGAGCAAAATATTGTAAAGACGCTGACGCTGAAGTGGCGGGCATAGCTAGTAATGTATATACATTTCTCGAATTGAATTTAATACACATACTTATTTTATCTCTTACAGTTTACGATATATTCGACTTTTGAGTGAGTTGATTACTTTGGAACTTCATTATTCGAAGAAACAAAAACTTAGTTTTAAAATGTTTTATTTTCTTTGAATCAACACTGTTTTTAGTATTGAAAAGTCAAAAGTTTATTGTAAATAAAATTAAAATTAACCAAAATATTTTATAAGATATATAAGACTACGTTTAAACAGATGAGTGATTACGTCAAATGATGATCACATTCGTTATTACTCGAGATCAATATTTCAAAATAAGAATTGCTTTCGCCTTCATTATTTTATGGAAAATTTTACTTCTAGCTTGAAAATATCATAATTATAATATAATGGGACATTTTACATGTTATCCCTGCTTGACTAATTTTAGTACTGCAGTCTACTTTTAGTTATTAACATTTTAATGTTGAAAACATGTTGCATGTTTCAGCTTAGAAAAAAAAAGACAGAACAGACTTTATTAAATTATAAACCACAATAAAGCTGTACAACATGATTTTAATACGCTGTTCATGTATTTTTTTTTTGCTTCTCGTCATTTAAAATACGAAATGTGTAAATAATGTATCTTGTACTTTTTAATTAACATTATATTTAATTAACATTATATTAAGGAAGTTGTTTTGTTGATTTTATAATAAAATACACAGTGCAACACGGAAAAAAATAAACATATGCGGACACCACTACGTGATAAAGGACCAAAAAAAAGACCCCTGTCTCCCAGTTTTACCCAAAGTCGTCAAGGTTTTTTTATGGGCCCTCAAAGATGTGGCGCCTCGATGTCATTCTTTCAAAAAAATTATCATTTACTCAAGCTCATATTTTGCAAACCGTTTGAAATTTTGATATACTCTCTGAGGCAAAGTTGTAGCTCTTGTCATAAAGAACAAAAATTGTGAACATATAAAATCAAAAAAAAACTTCATCTTCAAGTTCAAAATCGCAAAAAACTTCAAGTTCAATATCGCAAAAAACTTTAAAAAATTAATTTTTTTTTTACCTTTTTTCCCCTGTTCACGTCCATAGGTAGTAAACCGTTCAAAATTCTAGGAAACAATCAACTACAAAAATGAACCTAAGATCTCAATAAACAACTTTCTAGAACATATGAACTTCCTAGGAATGATTCTTAACACCGTTTAGGTAGCGCTTAGGTAGCCGCAAAAGTTAAAAATTTCCCGAAAATTGTTTAATTTCATTTGTTTTTTCTTTACTTCAACATTGAGATACTATAAAGCCTTCTCCCGTAAGTGAGTTGTTTATTGAGATCTTAGGTTAATTTTTGTAGTTGATTGTTTCCTTGAATTTTGAACGGTTTGCTACCTATGGACCTGAACAGGGGAAAAAAGGTAAAAAAAAAATTAATTTTTTAAAGTTTTTTGCGATTTTGAACTTGAAGTTTTTTGCGATTTTGACCTTGAAGATGAAGTTTTTTTGATTTTATATGTTCACAATTTTTGTTCTTTATGACAAGAGCTACAACTTTGCCTCAGAGAGTATATCAAAATTCCAAACGGTTTGCAAAATATGAGCTTGAGTAAATGATAATTTTTTTGTAAAAATGACATCGAGGCCCCACATCTTTGAGGGCCCATAAAAAAAAAACCTGGAGGACTTTGGGCAAAACTGGGAGACAGGAGTCTTTTTTTTTTTGGTGTTTTATCACATAGTGGTGTCCGTATATGGTTATTTTGCCATGACTTAAAAAATTACACAGTGTGATATTTAATGCTAAAATCACGAAAATTTTTGACAGAAAATTTCCTAATGTGCCTAAAGGACTAAAGCTAATTTTTGCCACAAACATCATTTATTTATACCTGCATAAAAAATGAAAAGATATCGGAGAAGTTTAGTACTTTAAAACTCCACTTCATCTCCTTATTCCAATAGACATTTATTTCGTAGTGTAGTAGTATAGTGCTGGCAAAGCATTGAGTAGTGGGTACCGAGTACTCGATAATTTTTTTGGGTACTCAGTACACAAGAGTAGTTAATCGATACTTTTACGGTAGTAATTTAAGAAATAAATTTATAAAAATATTTGGCAACTACTCCTCTGCTAGTATGTAAACTGGGTACTCGTACTTGAGTATTGAGTACCCAATTGAAAAGTATTGAGTACCCAATTGAAAAGTATTGAGTTGTATCGAGTAATTGAAAGTACTAGAAATTGCCAGCACTATAGTAGTAATAGTTCACCTAGACTGTCTGTATCTGGATGTTGAAAATCTAAAATGATCATTCGATGTAATATCGTTACATGAGCTCGAATTTAAGAGAGCCTTTCTACGCTATATGATACATTCATTGAACTTTAAAGAGCTTTATCAAGACATGGTTTTGAGAGAATGAAAAGTGAAAGATGTAGAGTACAATATTGAAAGTTACATAAGTGCTGGAAAAATATTGAGTTGTGGGTACCGAGTATCGAGTATTTAATTCTTTTCTTGAATTCTCAATACTCAAAAGTAGTTACTCGATACTTTTAGCATTTTCGTTTTAAAATCAAATTCAAAAGAAAATTTAACGTTTACAGTTCTAACTCTAGTTAACAGAGCGTTTCTATTATCTAAACAAAAGTATGGAGTACTATGGAGTACCCAATTGATAAGTATTGAGTAGTATCGAGTAATTCAAAGTACTAGAAATTGCCAGCACTAATTCACATCAAGCTAATCCCTGACAGATCGAAGATGATCTTTTCAGACGCCAGTTTGAAATCACTACAGTCGAAAGAAAAAGCCTAGTGACATCAGAGACTTAATGAAAGTTAGATATTCGTAGATTTCCAGTTGGGTACCATAAATCATTGAGAAAGGAATGGGGTGGAAAAGGGAATCATGAAGTTAGTGATCTGCTTCGGAAACCCCTTACAAAATAAAAGTAATATTTTTTATCAAAATAATACTTTGCAAATAGTTTGTAAAAAAAGTATTTTTGGTTGGTTTTGTTTAAATTGTGAATAATTATTTTTAATTCGAAATAGTACGCAAAATCATTGCATACTTCTAGTCTAATTCCTTATGTATTGAAGTAATTAAGGGTTTTCACTAAGATTCTTTAAAATTAAAAAAAAAAAAAATAAATTTATATTTAACGAAATTAAATTTTTATAACCTCTTAGTAAATTATGCCGATAATTTAAGAGAAGACGATATATAGCAAAATCCTAGCTTATTAAATGCCTAAATATATGCTACACTATGGGAAATGAAAACATAATGTGTTTAATAACCGTCTATATGAAAATTTTGTTCTGCTTATTTATATACTCGTACTTTCACTTCAAAACAGAAGTCCACTTGCTAACTTATTCAGTTTGCAAAAAAGAAAAAAGAAAAGGAAAAAGGGCTAAAAAAGGAAACATGGCTAAAAACAAAAGTAACGTAGAAATATACATGACCAACCAGAAACTGACATTTGAAGCTTATTTTTTTATTGTAATTTTATATGCTGGAACACAGATATAAATAGGTTTAAAGCAAGAAATATTTTTAAATTTTGAATTTTACTCAGTCAGAGTGTGTGTGTGTGTGTGCAAAAAAGGGGGCCCAGTTTTAGTTTAATTACCTCGTTTTTAGTTTTTATTTTTTTCTTATTTCCTCTTTTTTTGCTGCCTGCCATTTTATATGTGAGTGTGTTATGGAAGTTCGTAGTATATATTTTTTTATTAATTTGAATGTAGTAGGGTTCCATTTTGCTGTAGCAATGAATTGAAAAAGATTTATTAAATTTTTTACTTTATAATTTTTAATGGAAGAGTTTGGAATCAAAATGTGTTTCAGACTTCCAAATGACTGTAACGTCTTACAAGCAGAAATATCAGCTATCAAAAGAGCCGCAAACTGTTTAAGGTTCCACAGAATATTCAACAGGGATATCTGGTTTTGTACCGACAGTAAAGCTACAATTCTGTCCTTAGCAGGTGTGTTTACACATCAAACTTAGTCCTGGAATGCCGGACATCCTTAAATTTGATGGCGGAAATTTCAACAGTCACCCTTAAATGGGTGCGGGGACATAGGACTATTGTAGGCAACTGTGTTGCTGACGAACTGGCAAAGAAGGGAACTTTGCTCAACGATAGCGCCATTGATGTCTATTGTGGCATTCCCCTCTCTGCTTGCGGGTATCGAATAAATCGAGCCTTATACGATCTGGCCTAGGTAAGATGGTCCCATGAGTCGACTTGTCAAACGGCAAGGACGATCTGGCCTATACTGGATCAGAAAAAAACGGCTTTGCTATTTCGGCTGCCAAAAATGCAGCTACGCGATTTAATATCAACAATCTCTGGGCATTGCCTATTCGGAACTCACGCAAGAAAAATGGGTCTCCACTAAAACGATTTCTGTAGAAGTTGTCAGGATGAGGAAGAGGAGGAAACTGTCGAACAACTCCTTTGCCACTGCCCTGCGTTAGAATTCCAACGCCTCCATTACCTTGGACAAAGGTGCTTTGCAAGCCTATCCTGTGTCTCCATATTGGAACCGAGCAGGATTGGCACCTTTCTGAGAAGCAGCGGATGGTTTTCTAACCAACCTCCACTTGACGAGGCATAGACAATCCCGTTAACAACCTGGCTTGACCAACCTGCCCTCCGTTGACTACCTCCCCACATTTCTGACTCTTCTCTATCTACCTTTAAACTGTTTGTCTGTCTGTGACATTATCCTATGTCTTCTTTCAACGCTTTTTCTCTCTCTCTCTCTCTTTTCTATCTCTCCCTTTTTCCTCTCCTCTTTTGCAGGTTACACAAAGGGACCAATACTTGGACCCAAGTGAGCTGTATTGGAGCTGCCTGCTTAACCTAACCTAACCTACTTTTACTAAGTTTTCTTTTTTGGCTTATTTTAATCTTTCATATTATAAGTTGCCTAAAGGCCTTAAACATGTCCAAAAATGAATCAAGAGCTACACATAGGAGACTTTTATTGGGTGACTAAAATCTAAAAAGAAGTTTACTTTTGCATGTTCCCAAGCTCGGCGATGATCTCACGATAGTCAGAAATCGTTTAAATTTTCTAAGTTATTCCTCATTCCCAATCCCTTCTGAAGTCTGAATTAATTCCTTGGCTTCTTTCAAATAAGTTGGGTATCACTACAGCAACTAGCGTCCCTGCACCAAAATCGCATATTCCGCTGATAATCATATTTTTTTGTAACGGAGATAGTTCGGGGATTAATTATTCCGCTTCTTGCTAGACTCCATTCTCCAATTCATTCCATAGTTTTCAATTCATATAAATGAGAATAAAATTATTTAAGATCAACACTGCACCAAGTTCTATATAAAAGTTCGACTTGTATCTAGCGTGCGTACACTGACAACCAAACTCCTCTTGCTCATGTATTAATAGAATTTTCTGTTCTTATATGAATTTGAAAAATGCTTTCGGCCGCTGTGATATACAGCAGAACTGTTAACTCGATACATATTAATTTGTTATTTGCGTTCGATGACAATAAGCTGCACTAGAAACTTTTTAAATGCATGTGGAGATACTATTTACTCGTCTTGGAAAACTTCATTACTCGACGTAAAAGCTACTGTTTTAAAAGCCTTTTCCTACAACTTCTTTTACTAATATCGGCGTCTCTTAAAAAACTTTAAAGCAATCGATGGTCTTTTACACAATTTGTAGCAGATGATTTAAGCCTTTGGCTAATATAAAAAAATAGTTTGTAATTTGGCATATAATAATTAGACTGAATTAAACTTTCCGAATCATTTTTATAGATCTATGGTGACAGTCAGATGCGTTGTTATTTGAAATATCTTCTCTATTTACATATATTACTTGGTATACAAAATGAAATATATCTAAAAAGGAGCCATCCTATTGTGCAGCATATAAAAATAATTTTATTTGTATACATGAGAATGGGTATTGACGACGACGACGACGACGACGACGACCTGTTTTCTATGTTTGTTGTGTATTTATTTGCCCTAATTTTATGTATAGAGTGTAAAGAGCAGCATAAAAAAAACCAGTCATTAAATGCATACAGGTATTTTTATGCTCAAACCCATGCCCGCTAGTTGATAACACACACACGTATACATATACATATATTTACGAGTATATACGTTTCACACACATATGCACGTTTAACCCTTTTATATGTTTAATGATGCAGTGAGTTTTCCTTTTTTTTAATTGGGTTTTTCTTCTACGTGCCATAGTTGTTTTTCATAAACAAAAACGAGGATAGTTTTAAAATTACTCGAAATTTAATTTGTTCGAAAGTTCAAAAGTTTTGAATAATAAAAATTGTTATCAAATAAAAATTTTTATAAAACGAAAAATAAAAAAAAAAATTTAAAAATTTTCTATTTTACATTTTTACACGTAGGTTCGATTCGTTACTATGCTCGACAATTTGAGTTAGAATTTCCTATTATATTTCAATATTTAAAATAATATAAGTGAATTGTTTATTAGCCTTATGTTCGTTTCTTCTCTCTAACAATTCAATAAACAACACCAAAAAAAAAAATATTTAAGATATTCGATTTTTCGCAGGCTAAGGTAACTCAGTCTCGTCCAGTGACTACTTACAAATCCACAAAACTTAAGTGATAACAGAGATTCTTCTTCCTCTAAAATCCTACTCTTAAACTAGAGAACAGTCAAACCGAAGACCGCTGTGGCGACAGCCAGCTGAAGCTGCTGTGGGAACAGTCAGCCGTGGGAGTTGTCAACGAAGTCGTTCTGGGAACAGTTAACCGAAGTCGCTGTCGGAACTGTCAGCCCGAAGACCGCTGTGGAACAGTCAGTCCGAAGACCGCTGTGGGAACAGTCAGCCGAAGAACGATGTGGGAACAGTCAACAGAAGTGGCTGTGGGAATATTCAGTTCTTAGCCGCTGTGTCAAACAGTCAAACTAAGACCGCTGTGGCAGCAGTCCGTCGAAGTTGCTGTGGGTCAGTATGAACCTCGGTGTGGAACAATCAGACCGAAGACGGCTATGGGAACAGTCAGCCAAAGTCGCTGTGGCAACAGTCAGTCCGAAGACCGTTTTGGGAACAGTCAGTCCAAAGACCGCTGTGGGAATAGTCCGACGAAGTCGCTGTGGGAACAGTAAATCTATTTTGCTGTAGGAACAGTCAGTCAGTGAAGACCTCTGTGGGAACAGTCAGTCGAAGAGTGATGTGAGAAGAGTCAACCGAATTCACTGTGGGAATAGTCAGTTCTTAGCCACTGGGGAAACAGTCAAACGAAGACCGCTGTGGGAACAGTCAGTCTGAAGTACGCTGTGTGAACAGTCAGTCTGAAGTACGCTGTGGGAACAGTCAACCAAAGTCGCTGCGGGAACATTTAGTCCGAAGAACGCTGTGGGAGCAGTCAGTCGAAGCCCCTATGTTAATTTTGTATATCCGACCGAAGTCAGAAAATCAACTGGTTTACCAAGATGAACCAGTCGGCTCTACCATTATGGGAGTGCAAGTATAATGTCCAGGTCTTATATGATGTTACAATTGCCTGTCTTGGCGGGATCGCAACCAAATGAGAATTATAAACATACAACTAGAATACTTTTTACGCTACGGTTGTGTTTACACGACATGCTGCAATATATAAAGAATATGTATGTGGGGATAGTTAGAGATTTCTGTACATATTTTTATACGGTCGTCCTATTTTTATACATTTTCTTTTTATTTTTATTTATTTGCAAACGTGCTACTTATTTAAAAATCAAAAAAAATTTAAAAATCCCTTTTAGCTTTAGTTGAAATGACCTAAAAGCCTCAATTTTATTTGTCAGGTATTTCTTTTCATCTTGTTTCCTATTTGCTTTCTTTTTTCTGCACCCGCTACTATTTATTTCATTTCTTTTAATGTGAGCAGTGTATGTGTGTGTGTGTGCCTCTCCCACACATATAAAACTTGTCACTTCTCTGCCACATTTAAATATCACAAAAAAAAACAACAACATAAGGGAAGCGCCCTGGTGTAAGCGTAGAGGAAAAATAGAACGTCGTATGTAATTTTAGTAAAAGTAAAATATTAAAATACTGTGAGATATTTTTCACAGCATATTGTTAGGCGTACTGCATTACACATATAAGAAAGAAAAAATCAAATAAAAAATAGTTTATATATTTTGCGGCAGAAAATGACAACCGTCCTTTGTTGGCTTTTCACACGTTTCTAAAAGTTTCCGTGTTCACAGGAAAACTGCTGTTTTAATGCCGCGTTATATACTATACTCCTATTGTCTTTCTATTCAAATAGACTATAGTATTAAGTAAAAGTTAAACTCACAGCTAAACACACTTCAAGTTAAATCAAATGACAAGCAGTTAGAAAAAAAAGCTTTTTAATAGAAGCCTCGCCACAGACCACAACAGAGTTGTATTATAAAAGTAGTATAATAAATGAGTATGAAAAGGCAAAGAAGCAAGGTAAATAAATAACAGTCAAGGAGAAAGTTGCTTACTTTTGCATCACTGGTTTCTTTTAGCGATGTAGCGTTAAACACGCAGTATGTTGGTTGCTCAGCAGAATGAAAATTATTTTATTACCAAAAATTAAGGATTAAATTACAATTTTCTTTCCTTTTTTTATATCCATCACCACAGGTGAAAGGTGTATTTGTATATAAATTAGACACACCGTGTGTAGTTTCTACAATATTTATTTTCGACCACTTAAATTATATACGTATATTCTGGATCCTTATACATGGAGAATTTGATTTAGTGATGTCCGTCAGTTCGTCTGTGTTCGGGTTGAAATCAACTTTACCAAGGCACCAGAAGAGATGCAGAAAATTTAAGCCAATCTGACAGGAATTATTTAGAAAATTTCGCTAGTGAAATTCAGCAACATCAGACCGTTTCGTTCGAGGCTGCGGATAGAAAACCACGCCTACCCATATTTTTTTTAACATTTTTTTCCTGATTTTTTTTTTTTTTTTTTTGTTTCGGTTGTAATATTTTTTTGTTTGCTTTTTTCGTTACTAAATTTTAGACGGCAACCAAGAGATCGCATACACATCTTGGGGAATCAATAAGCCCCTAGGAGGGGGGATTTTGTGTTTGTTTTTAGGTTCATAAAATGTTTTTGCTTTGATTTGTATTAAATGCCTATATTGAAAGCAATAATCATGAAGGTGGCCAATAGACTCACAGGAGGCCACTATGAACCAGGAGCGGTCAATGGGCTCCTTGGGGGCGTGGGCAATATGAGAAACAAATTTTTTAAGTTTTTTATTCTTTAGTATGGCTATTCTAAGGCAATATGGATTACAAGATGGTCCTACTGAGCCCAGTGGGAGGCTGATGGGCTCTTTTCGGTGGAAGGTGGTTGTTTGGGGTTAATTATGATTGAGTTCGTTTTTTTGTTGATTTGGTTTTGTCGCTTTTATTTTACACAAGCTGTGCCCGCCACTTCTTCAGCGTCTATCAATATTTTGTTTGATTTTGCTTTGAAAGTAATCCACACCAAAGACCCTTACGATTTTAGTTTTTTTAAGAGAAGTAACACTCAAGCAATTAATGCCTATATTAACTGTGTTACTTCCTTTAGAAAAGAATAGTAATACAATAAGACAGATGGTTAGTGCGATAGTAAAGCTTCGCAAGCGCTTCTGGTGTTCTTTAGGCGAATTAGTTCGAAGCTAGCATAGCCAATTCATAATTATTTTACTTCGCCGGGGATTTAGTGCTATGTGGTAATACCGGCGTTTTTAGTTGCGCCTTAAGATATGCTACATATCATTTTATGTATTTTTTTACTTTATAAAAAGTATAGTATTCATATCCGGTTAGTTCAACTGCGTACTTTCACTGCTTTTTCTCCAATTTCTAAGATATTTTTGTGGAAAAAAAAGTATCCTATATTGGGATCAGGTTATTTAGGTACCTCCCCACAAAATTTTGTTAAAATCCATCTAGTAGTTTTTACGTGATGTGAACGTCAATGAAAAGCAGACAGACAGACGGAAGTGAGTTGCTATTTTATTATATGCATAGATAGGTCTGACCGTTTTAGTACAAACGATTTCACCACGGACCAAGAGAAGTAACAGATTTGTTTCTGCATAAATAGGATGTTATGGATATGGACGACATTTGGTTCCAACAAGAAAGTGCTACGTATCATACAGTGCTTGAAATAAGCCAATTACTGCGAGAGACATTTTCTGCTCTAGTTCTCTCCCATTTCGATGATTACAAATAGCCTTATTGCTCGTTGGTTTTGAAATAATTGGCTTTTTTAAAGGTTTTTGAAGCCAAATGTCTATGCCCTTGACCAACAGGTGCTTTCCTTAGGTTTTAATCAGTTATTGCCATTAGAGCTGACTGCAGGATGTTAGTACAGGTAGCAAATCAGATTCACCTTTTTCGGTATAATTTCTTGCCCAGTCTACACACAAAGTTCACTAGGGAGGCACACATACGAAGGCCTTTATAAGTTTCTACATTCACTCCGTAATGAACAATCAGATTGTGGAGCTGGGTTGAATTATTTTAGGTAATTTTGCAGAGTTGCTATTCGTTTGGATATCAGAAGCTCCCGTATCTGCTTCGTGTGCATCCTATTAGTCAGTTTTTAAATTGAGTAGATCTGTGAGATTGTCACTCTCTTCGATTTCTTGCTTCAAAAGCATCTTCGACATCTATAAAATAAATTTTATTTATGTCGGTTTGTTGTTGCATAATGGCCATCTAATTTGAATCGTATATATCTTCCGGTATTTTTTCGATATTGCAATCAATTTATACGATTGCTTGCCGTCGTTGATAGAATTTCTTGAAAGTTTTAGGTTTCTACTGATCAAGAGCCCCCACGCAAACCCCTAAGGGTTTGTGAGCACATATAAAATCTCAACCACAATCTCACAAAGAGAACAAAACATGTAAAAACTTGAAATCAGTAGCATACCAGCATTCAACAAGGTAGGTGTGTGTCACTTTGCTAAATATTTAGCAAACCAATGCATTTTCATTTTTAACCACTTTTTTGGTTGGGGGCCTTTGCTAGTGATGCTTCAATTTTAATCTTGATTATTGTTTGTCTAATTTTATTAAACATTTTAAATTTATTTTATACATGTTTGCATATTTTTTCTTCATATTTGAGGGGTATCTAACCCGCCAGCCCCTGACTGATAGACTGCGTCCTACCAATCTGTCGAGACATTTAAATAGCGAGCAGCACTGAATTGGATAAACGGCAATTAAATAAAATTTTGTTTTTTATAAACGAGTTTTCTAGTATTTGTTTGGCCACCACTGCTTTACGATATTATGTGCTTTAGTTAATTCCCTTAATAAGCCGCAAAGTATGCTTTAAATGAACTACAAATTCACTAAACGAACAAAAAAGCACATATTTAAATAAAATTTTAAATATGCTTACAATAAAGTTGAGTTTTTGAAACTTACATTAGAACAAACGTAGGTTGTGAAAGCGAAAAAAGGAAACTTAAATACAAACACTAACAAGCACGTGCTCGAAAACATGTACCAACACTTTGTATTATCTGTATGTACATGAGTAGAGTTTAACTATGCTAATTTTAACTTGTGTTTTTTTTATATTCTGGCTTCTTTAACCAAATCAGAGAAGATAGAGACAAGAGAAAAATAATACATAATTTACTTACTAGACTTGTCAGCGAAGCAAGTGTGTGAGTTTAGGCAAATGTATTATTTTAAACTGGACAATAATAAATCAGTCAAGTGCGAGTCACACTCACACACATATGGTTCCGTACTGTGTTCAGTATAACTTTAAAAATACAACTTGAAAATTTATTCACGTCCAATGGGGCACCCTTTAGTTTTTATTTAATTTTTATACTAGAGCATAGTACTATATACCCTATGTAAATATCAAATGTCTCCCTCTTATAACGTTTAGACGAGAAGGTAAAATTTCTCAAATTCGCGACACCTAGGAGACACTCTTTTATTTTTATTAAATTTATTTTCATTACAGTAGATAATCAGCCTTATTACGGATGTTGTTGTCACATATCGACGACGATATATATTGTAATAGATTAAAGAAAACAATCAAGATTTTCTTATGGGTGTGCCGCAGTAGCATATTTTTCACTTATATTGCCTTATTTTTTGAACCGCACTGGGTAGACTCCTGATATGTTCACAGAAAGTCCTTATATTTGAACAGTAATAGGCTGACACTTAAGATTTACACAGCCCTATTACGAATGTCGTCGATGTGTAACAACGATAACGATTTTTTATGAGGTACCCGTTCCTATCGTCCTTATCACCAAACCTTAACTCCCTAAACACGCCATATTTTTAGATCAAAAAATGTCAACACTGTTCTGGTTGTCTAGATAATTATTTCTAATCGGGTACCGGTTTCTTCCGTCCTAATCACCATCAATTAGGCAAGTTCTTTTACATAATTTCAAGACAACTATAACAGATAGACTGTTATGAAGGGTGTTTTTTCTAGAGGTATAGAACTTTAAGTTGGCATTACTTTCCAAGATGGCGACCGATTTAACAGCTGTCAAGTGATTTATTCTCAGTTTGGTTTGGAAATTCATCATGAATAGACTCACGCCTGAACAACGTTTGCAAATAGTGCAATTTCATTTCGAAACGAGATTACCGTTGTTCCTGATTTTCATAAGCGAATTTTGTTTAGCGATGAAGCGCACTTCTGGTTGAATGGCTATGTCAACAAACAAAACTGCCGCATTTGGAGTGAAGGTAATCCTCAAGTGTATGTCGAAACACCGTTACATTCAGAAAAACTGACTGTTTGGTGCGCTTTATGGGCTGATGGAATCATTGGTCCGTACTTTTCCAAAAACGATGGTGGCCAGAAAGTTACAGTCAATTGTGATCGGTATAGAGCCATGGTTACTAACTTTTTCATTCCTGAATTGAATAACCATGATGTCCAGGAGATGTGGTTTCAACAAGACAGCGCAACATGTCATACAGCTCGTGCTACAATAGATTTATTGAAAGACATGTTTGGTGACCGCGTTTTGGACCTGTGAATTGGCCTCCAAGATCTCGTGTTTTAACACCGCTAGACTACTTTCTGTGGGGCTATGTAAAGTCATTGGTCTATTCGGATAAGCCACAAACGCTTGACTATTTGGAAGACAACATTCGCCGTGTTATTGCCGATATACGGCCATAAATGTTGGAAAAAGACATCGAAAATTGGACGTCCAGATTGGACTACATCCACGCCAGCAGTGGCGGTCATATGCCAGAAATAATATTTAAAATGTAATGGCACAAGATTATCTTTCGGATAAATAAAATTCATGTCAATCCAATAATCCATCGTTGTTTTATTGCAACCTAAAGTTCTATACCTCTAAAAAAACACCCTTTAGTTGGCTAAGTACACGATAATTATTTTTCTGTGGGTACCATGCCCATTGTTTAAATATAGCATGTTTTCCGCTAGCCTATTGACATTGATATAAGGGTTATATTTGCAAAATTTTATGACTTTACCGATTACAGTTTGTTAAGTACATGATATGGGAGGTACCACGCCTACTCTTCTAATCCAATTTGTTTTTTTTTTTCATTAATATGGGGTTTACCTGCGCATAATTTCACTACTCTATCTATTATAGTTCTTTAGGTACAGGACAATTTTTTAGTTGGGAGGTACCACGCCCACTTCTTCAATCCAGTCTGTGTTTTCCTAGTCTGTATACACTAATATGAGGGATGCTGGTGAAAAATTTCAAGAGTCAAATAGCTCTGTATGTACACAGTAATATTTTTTTACTTTGTATGGGAGGTACCACGCCCACTGTTTCAATCCAGTCTGTGTTTTGCTAGACTATACACAATAATATGTGGGTTATTGGTGTAAAATTTCAAGAGTATAATTTTTAGGCTCCTGTATGCACACTATAATAATTTTTTTGCTTTGTATGGAAGCTACCACGCCCTCTATTTCTATTCAGCGAGCGTTTTGCTACATTATGTATATTAATGAAGGATAGGAGTTATTTGCACAAAATTTCGCACTTCTACCTATTACAGTTTGCATGTAATACGATGATAAATATTTACTTTGTATGGAAAGTGCCACGCCCACTATTGAGAAAGGAGTTTTTTCCGCAAAATTTCGAAGTTCTGCCTATTACAGTTCCCAAGTAACATGATAATAAATATCTACTTTGTATGGAAAGCGCCACGCCCACTATTCCAATCGAGTCATATTTTTTCTAAATTTTGCATATTAATATAGGAGTTTTTTTTTCGATGTTCTACCTATTACAGTTCCCATATAATATGATAATAAATATTTAATTTGTATGGAAAGCGCCACGCCTACTTGTCTAAGCCAGACAGCTTTTTGCTACATTTTGCATATTAATAAATTTCAAGATTCTACGTATTACAGTTCTCGTGTAACACGATGATAAATATTTACTTTGTATGGAAAGCGCCACGCCCACTTGAAATTTCAAAAAACTAGATACCCTATTTTATCCACCTTATGATTGTCTGGTAACAAAGTGTAAATATTTTAGAAAGATGGGAGCACAGGTGTAGGCAGCTATAGCTTTCCGAAAGACAAACAAACAAACTCTTTTTGAACTTAATATATACATATGTTTGTATATATGGATATTAAGAAATTAAAAAAAAAAAAAATTTAACAGACATTTAAGCTAAATAAACCATTTTGAGGGGCTTTTACTGTTCTGAAAAATGTATAACTTATTAAAATTATTTTTGTTAACATCATGTCTTACAGACTCTTCAGAACAAATGCTCTTAAGTGTTGATGCTCGGTATGAATGTATTTATATACATACATACACATAAGCATAGAAAGAAAATTTATCATCATCAGTACAATACAGTTATTATATATTCATATTTTTGTATTTAAAAAATAAAACTATATGGCTGGTGTCCTTGTTTGAAGACGCTCACACTCCCACACTCCCCCACATCCACTAATATGTTCAGCTGTATAATGGTGTTAACATATTTTCGCTTATATGACATTTAAGTCATACGGTTTTTTTCTAGTTCTTCATTTGACATTCTTCGCTTTCTTTTCTTTTTTTCTTCTTTTTTTATATTTTTTTTTCTTCAAACTCATACGAGTATAAACTATTTTTGTGGCAGAGAAACTGTGTACATACGTGTTCTTAAAAACTGTTATAAAAGTATATAGTTTTTGTGTAGATGTATGGACAAGTTATCAGTTTATATGACAAGTGCACATACATTTATTTTCGTTTGTTGTTATAGTTGTTATAAAGAGTGATTTTTTAAGAGCTTGAGAACTTTTTTTTTAAAAAAAAAATTTGCAAAATCTCATCGGTTCTTTATTTGAAACGTTAGATTGGTCCATGACATTTACTTTTTGAAGATAATTTCATTTAAATGTTGACCGCGGCTGCGTCTTAGTTGGTCCATTCGGAAAGTCCAATTTTGGGCAACTTTTTCGAGCATTTCGGCCGGAATAGCCTGAATTTCTTCGGAAATGTTGTCTTCCAAAGCTGGAATAGTTGCTGGCTTATTTCTGTAGACTTTAGACTTGACGTAGCCCCACAAAAAATAGTCTAAAGGCGTCAAATCGCATGATCTTGGTGGCCAACTTACCGGTCCATTTCTTGAGATGAATTGTTCTCCGAAGTTTTCCCTCAAAATGGCCATAGAATCGCGAGCTGTGTGGCATGTAGCGCCATCTTGTTGAAACCACATGTCAACCAAGTTCAGTTGTTCCATTTTTGGCAACAAAAAGTTTGTTAGCATCGAACGATAGCGATCGCCATTCACCGTAACGTTGCGTCCAACAGCATCTTTGAAAAAATACGGTCCAATGATTCCACCAGCGTACAAACCACACCAAACAGTGCATTTTTCGGGATGCATGGGCAGTTCTTGAACGGCTTCTGGTTGCTCTTCACTCCAAATGCGGCAATTTTGCTTATTTACGTAGCCATTCAACCAGAAATGAGCCTCATCGCTGAACAAAATTTGTCACATTTGAACATTTCGAACCGAACACTGATTTTGGTAATAAAATTCAATGATTTGCAAGCGTTGCTCGTTAGTAAGTCTATTCATGATGAAATGTCAAAGCATACTGAGCATCTTTCTCTTTGGCACCATGTCTGAAATCTCACGTGATCTGTCAAATACTAATGCATGAAAATCCTAACCTCAAAAAAATCACCCATTAGTTGTTATACTTATACACGCAACATGCAATAATTTTTAGTAACACAAAAATGCATGTTGATATTTCAGTTGACATTTTTACTTGATCGCTTGCTTGCTTGGCTGTGTTAGTACGCCATGTTCAACAACTGGTATTTACGTGTGTTTGTTATTGCTAGTACAGTTAAGACCACTACTATGTCAAGCACTTATGTCAACATAATTTTCTCTCTTCAAATTATTTTTTTTTTCATCTTTTTATTTTCTTTTCTTCCCTGACCCTTTGTCACTTTTGTAGTTTTTGCTCCAAAAGTTTACGTGCTTTGTTGATGTGTTTCGCACACCACAATTTCAAAAATTTACTTTATCAACTTTTGTCACTGTTAAAAAATTTTAGTGGAAGTTTTTAACAAACAAAAAATTATTCTAGAAGTTAAAATAACAATTTTTACACTTATGTACACATACAGCTGGTAAACAGGAAATGTGACAAAAACAACGGCAGTGTAAAAACTACATTGACGAACAACAAATTATAAATTAATTTGATAAACATTTTATTGGAAAATAGAATAATGGAGGAAAGAACGGACACATTATTTATTTTTACAATTAAATTATCTCATAATTTTAATTACTATTAAACAAATAAAATATAGCAAAAATTAATGAGAGTAGTTATTTGCTAAAAAAAAAATTAATCGATTTTTTATAGGAATTATACAAAAATTAAAATATAATAAATCAGTCAAATGCGGGTTAGACTCACCCACGTAGGGTGAGTATATGTCCGTACTATTTTCAGTACAATTTAACAATTCAAGTTGTTAATTTTTTTATGTCTTTTGGGGAACCCTTTAATTTTTAAAATTATAGTAATATTTGCAAAAATTGCATCATTATTGGAACACCCTTTAAATTTTAGTAATTGCAATTATAGCGGCATCGGTAGTATACTTTCTATTAAAATATCAGGAGCCTACCTATTGCGCTTCAAAAAATGATGTAATATTTCTAAAACAAATGTCACTAAACATGACACCCTTCAAATTATAGTAATTGTTATAGCGGTCGAAGTAACACATCTACGGTACACATTTAAAAAGTCTATCTATTACGGTTCAAAAATAAAGCTATTTACGTAAAAATCATTTCACTGTCGGAACACCCTTTAATTTTTAGTAATTGTCATATCTGCGTACTTTCTCTGCTTTTTGTCCACTTTCTCTTGGAAATAATATAATTTTGCCGAAAAAAAGTATCTTATAATGGCAACACACAGGTATTCCTACCTCCTCACAAAATTTTGTTAAAATCCATCTAGTAATTTTTACGTTATGCGAACACAAAAAAAGACAGACCATCAGACAGGAAATGAGTTTATTATATGGATAGATTTTTTTTAAAGAATTACGCATAATTCAAAATAAATAATTTATTATAAATATTTACGAAACTTTTATTTTTTATATATAATTTTTGAATTGAAAAAATTTAAATCTCACTTTTGTCTTCCTTCTTTTTTCTTTACAGGTATGTTGGTCAAACTTTTCTTTTACAGAAAAATATTATTATACCAAAGGTAAATATAAATAAACTGAACAGAACAGAAAATTATAAAATAATATGTTATGCTAAAATTTCGTATACTTCGTATATATCGTCCACACATGTTGTGTGCGTCCTGATAATATTTTGTTCGATTTTGCTTTGAAAGTAATTCACAAAAAATTTTAAAACTCTTACTTTTATAGAGCTTCACCTATACACGTTTACTTTATATAAAGGTAGCCATGGATAAAATTCTAAAATTTATATAAAAATCTAAAATTCTAAAAATTATTGTTAAGCTCTGTAAAAGGTGTTTAAAATATCTTGCGCTGTAAAGTATGCAGTACTTTTAAAATATCCCGCTTTCAACAATAAAAGATGCCTTAGAATATGCATATCGGTAAAGTGACGTACTTCCACAGGTTTTTCTCTTGGAATTAAGATATAAAGTATCCTATATTTGAATAATTTTATTAAAATCCATATAACGAGTGATTTTTTAAGAGCTTGAGAACTTTTTTTTTAAAAAAAACGCATAAAATTTGCAAAATCTCATCGGTTCTTTATTTGAAACGTTAGATTGGTCCATGACATTTACTTTTTGAAGATAATTTCATTTAAATGTTGACCGCGGCTGCGTCTTAGGTGGTCCATTCGGAAAGTCCAATTTTGGGCAACTTTTTCGAGCATTTCGGCCAGAATAGCCCGAATTTCTTCGGAAATGTTGTCTTCCAAAGCTGGAATAGTTGCTGGCTTATTTCTGTAGACTTTAGACTTGACGTAGCCCCACAAAAAATAGTCTGAAGGCGTCAAATCGCATGATCTTGGTGGCCAACTTACCGGTCCATTTCTTGAGATGAATTGTTCTCCGAAGTTTTCCCTCAAAATGGCCATAGAATCGCGAGCTGTGTGGCATGTAGCGCCATCTTGTTGAAACCACATGTCAACCAAGTTCAGTTGTTCCATTTTTGGCAACAAAAAGTTTGTTAGCATCGAACGATAGCGATCGCCATTCACCGTAACGTTGCGTCCAACAGCATCTTTGAAAAAATACGGTCCAATGATTCCACCAGCGTACAAACCACACCAAACAGTGCATTTTTCGGGATGCATGGGCAGTTCTTGAACGGCTTCTGGTTGCTCTTCACTCCAAATGCGGCAATTTTGCTTATTTACGTAGCCATTCAACCAGAAATGAGCCTCATCGCTGAACAAAATTTGTCACATTTGAACATTTCGAACCGAACACTGATTTTGGTAATAAAATTCAATGATTTGCAAGCGTTGCTCGTTAGTAAGTCTATTCATGATGAAATGTCAAAGCATACTGAGCATCTTTCTCTTTGGCACCATGTCTGAAATCTCACGTGATCTGTCAAATACTAATGCATGAAAATCCTAACCTCAAAAAAATCACCCATTACATAGTATTTTGTACATGTTGCGAATACAGACAGTTAGGAAAAAGGTTACCGTTTTATATGTATTGATAAAAAATATTAAGCATTTGGAAAAAGCTCTTTAAAATCATAAAATATTTTTTAATATTCTCTTTTTACAACTTTAGAATTTTATATTAATATTTTTGCTCACAAACCATAGTTTATTCTCAAGGATTATTACTAAATAAGAAAAAATTGTTGAAAAAACCCTACTGACCACAAAATCCATAAAAACTTCATGCACAGCTACCTACTACTCCTGTTAGGGGAATTAAAAACTTTATCAACACATCCTTTAAAATATCATTAAGCCAAAGAAGATTAGGCGTTTTCCATTGAGTTAAATTTGTTTCTTAAAGTTTATTATTATTAGTTTTTTTTTTCAATTAAGTTAAACCTGGCCACAGAGAACTTAGTTCCTTAATTCGTTATTTGTTTTATTGCTCTCATATGGGTCGATGCTTAAAAAAAATTTGTTTTTATGTTCAAATGCATTCTAGTTTCGAAAACTTTTAATGGTTTTGTTTTTTAATGCAGATGTAATATTATTTCAGCATAAGTTTTATCTTAAAATATACAAAAGTATTTAAAAAGTTATAAACAAAAATTTAATATTCCTACATGGGACATGCATAGAACAAATTTTTTTTGAATCATTGTGCTTATGTGTTAAAGAGAGAGCGAGAGAGAGAGAGAGAAAGAAAGAGAAAGAGAGGGAGTTAGAAAATTAGTTGTGTGTGTTAGTTTGTTGAAAACTTTAATGAATGTTATTAAAAATTAAATAGCAATTGCAAACTTTCATGTTTTTTGAGTAATTTCATATGCGTATAAAAAGAGAGGTAAAGTTTCATATGAATTATAAAATTGTTTAGTATACTTTTAGGAGGTTAAGTTAATATTTTATTTTACTTTATTTAATTTTATTTATATACATTAAAATAAAATTGTTAAAACTTTTAATTTTTTTTTAATTTGCAATACCTAAAACCAACTTTCTACAGAATTGCCAGGTTTGTGCTTTAAATAAATTTCATATGCTCTATTCATGAGGAACTATCAAGCTTTTTAAAATAGTTGTCCCACACAGATTTCACTAGATACCACTAAGCCAGTTTTTAGTATAATAGAGCAAAAACTACCTAATAAGGTTATTAGGGAATAATTTTATAATTAAGTCTTTAACTCTGTCCCTTTAGTACCCGATATTAAAACGTAATTTTTGGATGAAGAAACAACCCTTCTATATATCACGAATAGAGGAGGTCACACTCATGTTATATATATATTTCTCGTGCTAAAATTATTTAATGACTGCAATGTTTAAAGACCTCCTTTACAGACACATGTATCAAAATAACTCTGTACATATACAAAAATAGTAACTGATTTCCAGTCTGTCTTTCTTTTTCTTTGTGGTCGCATCACGTTAAAACTACTGAATGGATTTTAACAAAATTTTGTGAGAAAGTACCTTAGTATCCTGATTCCAATATAGGATACTTTTTTTCAACAAAAATATCTTATTTCGAAGAGAAAGTGTAGAAAAAGCAGTGAAATAACGCCGATTTTTTTAAACGAATTAAATGTACTGCATACTTTAAGGCATTTTTTATTTTTGAAAGCGGTATATTTAAAACAAGGTTTCGCAACAGATAGCGCTGTTTTAAAATAATGATAAAATATGAATTGAAAGCGGGATTTTTTAAACAAGGTTGCGTTGTTTTAAAATAATCCCAAAATATGAATTACTTACTGCCAAATGGCCAATTGAATAAAATTCGTATTTGATTTGTATTTTTACTTTGTGGAATTACATTGTTATTAAAATATTTAAAACACCTTTTACAGAGCTGTCCAATCATTTTTAGAATTTTATCCAGGGATGGCTACCTTTATATAAATTAAATACCTAAGAGTTTTAAAATTTATGTGAATTTTTTTCAAAGCAAAATCGAACAAAATATTGTCAGGACGCACAAAACGTGTGCGGGCAGAACTAGTGTTATATAAATATGCCGATGAAATTTTGAAGTAGCCTTAAGGTCGTTTTAGTCTCTGTAAGTTGAAAAAATATTCTTTACAAAATTAGGTAATTAATAATTAAAAAAATAATAATATATTAATATATTAATATCCAAGCCTTAAGGTATGCTTTAATTTAGTTTTAAAGAAGATGTTTGTTTTTTAATTTAAATATGCGAAAGAACTTCTTTTTTTTTTTGCTTGCCTATGTTAAGACTTATTTTCTAACGATCTAAACCATTATTACGCTTTTAATTTTCTCAAATACATATTTCTTCTCTCTAACATTTTGTTGTTAAATGTTTATACAATTTTAACTATTTCAGCAACAGCAATTAGTTTAGTTTCCTTCTTGTCACAGTTTAATATAGATTTTTTCAAATGCTGCTTAGATAAGCACAATGAAGGCACAATGAATAAAGAGTAAGAAAACACTAAAAATACTTTAATTTATCACAGCATACTTTTAGGCCATTTAAACTTTACACAATCAGGGCATACTTTAAGGCATTCCAACAAATTTCACAAATTGTTTGGATTTGCTAAAAAGTCCTTTAAATGATTGCATGCTGCATAAATTATACAAACAAAAAAAAAAAAAAAAAGAAACTAAACTGTACACTTTCACTTTTTTTTTTATTATTTTCCTGCTTTTATTCCGATCCAAAAATGTCATAATGACTGTTAGTGTGAATCTAGCACCTTTTTTTCAACTTTGTACATCTCTGTTTCAAATGTTTCAAACTCATTTTCTTTTAGGCCAAAGGCACACTTCCATACCCATTGTGTTTTAAGGTCATTATAGTTTCTATTATCTTTACCCATGAGTATCAACTCGAACACATTGTTTTTGTACTGTCTCTGTGGTTGCTATTTGGTGACATTTTACTACTTAGAATCAGTATTCTGAGTAGAAAGATGTAGTGTGAGATATGATAGTTGTAAAATGATAAATATGTATTTAAATTGTAAAATACTTTATATGAATGTCGAAGCGACAGTGATGGTATTTGGTTGGTACATTTTTCAAAAATATATCAAAGGCCGAACATTTTAGAGCATCCTTCAAAAACCTTTTAAAAATAGCGTGCTTTAGAGCAGAGTGCCGTTTTCCAAAGAATCCGTTTTTTATAAGTTACCGTCTGTAAAAAAAACACAATTTTTACAACTTTTACCATTTTAAAAAAGTACCTTCTAAAGAAAGAAAGTTTTATAAAAAGTATTTTTTAAAATTCTTCTTAAACCAAATTTTTTTTTAATTGCCTTTTCAAAAGTACATTTAAAAAAAGTTTGTTTTTAAAAAGAACCTTTTTAAAAAGTACCTTTTTAAAAAGTACCTTTTTAAAAAGAACCTTTTAAAGAGTACCTTTTAAAAAACGTATTAAAAAGTTCACCTTTAAAACACTTTTAAAAAAGTATTTTTAAAATAACTAATAAACCCTTTTGAAAAAAATATGTGTTAAAACCCTTTAAAAATTTACCATTTAATATTGCTTTTATAAAAAAATCCTTTAAGAGGAGTATCTTTTGAGAACTAGCTTAAAAACCAACACAAGAAGTAGCTTTTGAAATACTTTAAACAAGATTTTCTTCATAAAAGCTTTGCTTACTAGTTTAAAAAGTGCCCTTTTTTATAAGAAAGTACTTAATTAAATTAATTTTAAAATGCTGTTTTTAAAAATATACGAATTTAAAAAGGTAATTTTTAGAAGAGTACCTTCTTAAAAAGATGTGCTTTGAAAAACATGTAAAAGAAAGACTTCTTAGTATGAAAGTTTTTTTTTAAGTTTCCTACAAAAAGTACTTTTTAATTTCTTTAATACTCAAAAACTACTTTGATATTAACTAAATTTTTTTTTTTAAATTAGTATATAAAACCCTTTAATATTTTACGATTTAAGAATATTTAAAAAAAGTACCTTTTGAGAACTAAGTTAAAAAAGTACTTTTTAAAATAGTATATTTGAAAAATACTTTTTAAAAAAGAATACTATAAAAAATATCTTCTTTTTGAAAAAATGTTTTGTTTAGTACTTTCAAAAGTGCTCTTTAAAAAGTAGGTTTTTCAAAAAAAAAAGTATCACAGTGCAACATGGAAAAAAAGAGCTTGTAAAAATGATCATTTTTTGCAAAAATGACATCTTTGAGGGCCCATAAAAAAAAACCTGGAGGACTTTGGGCAAAACTGGGAGACAGGGGTCTTTTTGTTTTTGGTCTTTTATCACGTAGTGGTGTCCGTATATGGTTATTTTGCCATGACTTAAAAAATTACACAGTGTGTATTTTAATAAATTAATTTTAAAAAGCTTTTTTTAAAAATATACAAAATAGAAAAGGCACCTTTTAAAAGAGTACCTTTTTAAAAAGACATGCTTTAAAAAACATACTAATAAAGACTCTCTAGTCCTAGATGAAATTTTTTTTAAGTTTCCTACAAAAAGTACTTTTAAATTTTTTTTAAAGTGACATTTTAGAAAGTACTTTTTTTAAATACTTTATTAGTTTACCAGTTTCTCAAAAAATATATATTATGTGAGTTTCTTTTTAAAGAGATATTTTTAAAAAGGCTCAACGTTAACTGCAGCTTTGGTAAAAAGTACCTTAAAGTAAAAAAATAATAAAAAAAGTACGTTTAATATTTTTTTAAAGTGACATTTTAGAAGGTACTTTTTTTTAATACTTAAAAATTCACGAGTTTCTCAAAAAATATATATAGTGTGAGTTTCTTTTTAAAGAGATATTTTTAAAAAGGCTCAAAGTTAACTGCAGCTTTTGTAAAAACTACTTTAAAGTAAAAAAAATAATAAAAAAAAATTATTTGAAATAATATTTTTGAGTATTATTTCAAATAATTTTTTTTTTAAATTAACTTAAAACTCCTTTTTTAAATAAGTGTAAAAAACCCTTTAATAAATTACCATTTAAGAATCTTTTAAAAAAGTACTTTTTGAGAACTAGGTTCAAAAAGTACCTTTTAAAATATTACATTTGAAAAATATTTTTAAAAAAGGAATACTACAAAAGATATCTTCTTTTTGAAAAAATGTTACTCCTAAAAGTAGTTAAGTTTACTCCTTAGTAGTTTAAAAAGTGCTCTTTAGAACGTACTTTAAAAAAAAAGTATTTTATTAAATTAATTTTAAAAAGCAGTTTTTAAAAATAATAGAATTAAAAAAGGCACATTTTAAAGCACATCATAAATAGATGTGCTTTGAAAAACATGCTAAAGAAAGACCTACCAGTATGAAAGTTTTTTTGTAAGTTCCCTTCAAGAAGTACTTTCTAAAAAAAAAAAAATTAAAGTGTCATTTTATAAAGTACTTTTTTTGAAAAAGTACATAAAAGATTCACCACTTTCTTCAGAAATTTATATGGTGATTTGTTTTTTTAAAGAGATATTTTTAAAAAGGCTCATTGTTTACTGTAGTTTTTGTAAAAAGTACTTTAAAATTTAAAAATATTAAACAAAAAAAAAAAATATTTGAAATAATCATCAAAAAAGTGCGGTTTACGGAAATATTTTAAAAACATATTTTTTAAATTTTTCTAAAGATTTTTTTTAAAAAGAATCTTCTTTAATTGTTTTTTTTTTTTTTGTAAAAAGTATTTTTTCAAAAAGTACCTTAAATACAATTTATTTGAAAAAGTACCTTAAAAGGTACAAAATATAAATTGAATTAAAGACTTGTTTATAAAAAAAGGTACTATTACTTTTTTTAAAGTAATTACATAAGTAAAATTAACTTATACCTTAACTTAAAAATATATTGTTTTTTGCAAAAAGAACCTTTTTAAAAATTACAAAATATTACAAAATATTTTTTTTTAATTTCCAAAATTCATTTTAAAAATTTTGTGAAGTGCAAAAAAAATGTTTCCCAACTCTGCTCGTGCTGTTTCCTTAACCTGTTTTCTTCTTGGTTGGTATTGTGTTGTGTGTGTTTCTTATATTTTTTCTTATTCTTACACTCACACTCACCAAAACTAGGAATTCTATTACGAAAATAATACCAACATTATGTTGCTGTTCTCATTATATGGTGTCGTAGCTGCTGGTGGTTACATTTTTCGTGGTTGCTGTCAAATGTTTATTCTTCAGATCTATAGCACATGCACACCCGCATTTTTTAGTTCATATTTTTTTTTTTTGAGGTCATATTTCTAGTATTAAGAAAATGTTTGTCATTCTTTAAAATGATCCATAAAGAAAAGAAAAAAAAAAAAATAGAAGATTCATATTTCGTTGAAATTTTTCAACGTTTTATTGTATTTTTTGAGTGCTTAAACGGCTTTAACAGCTGATGTTTTTGTACGAAACAAATTGATAAAACAGAGAGATTACGACAACAACAATTTAAGGTGGGATAGTAAATAAATTTATACAAATTTATTTTTAGTGAGTGCTATGTGGATGTTTACTTAAATAATGATTTGGAAGAAGTTTGAGTACAAAGTATTTTTGGTAAAATAAGAATTAGCAATAAAAAAGGACGGGGGTTTTTTTAAGTACCAAATTGTTTTTATTATTTGACCACGGATACAATCAACCTTTATTTCGACACGTTTAATGAATTCCCACTAAACATTTGCCACTTATTTGTAGGTGGTTTTCAATTTAGGCATTTAATATGTTAATCGAATTTGTCTAAAAAAAATATTAATAACAAATATTGCCTATAGAGGGTTTATCGATAGTAAACACTTTTCTGTACAAAAAAATTTATCGATAGCAATAAAAATAAATTTTCGGTAAATAATATTCTGTAATAATTTATAGACAACAAAAATGTTCTCTTTGTAAATGCTAACAAAATAAAATTATACGGTAACAAAAAAAAAAATAAATCGATAACTTTATACATTTAATTTTTTGAAAAAAAAAAAAATACCTAATAGAACTTTAGTTTTAGTACATTCCAGCTACACATTTATTACATAATACGATCTTCCAAAGCGAGCAAACACATCATACTAAGTTGTTAATCCATTTTGTCCGTCAAGAGTTCTTAATCGGTTAATTCAAATTTCTAATCGCTTAAATGTAACGAACTTGTTTATTGCTCAGGTACCTCTCATTTGTACATAAGCACATAAGTATGTAATTTAATATTATATGTTACAATTCTAGTCTTATAATATCATTTATGTTAATGTTATGTCCTTCAATAAAGTTATTTTATTTCTTCAACATAAATTGTTTATTTTTTAAATTAAGTACAAAACAACTTTTTTATTCCACATGTTAACCGGATGTGACCCTCTTGTCACAATTTTTAAAGAATTGTAATTTTTAATTACGCTTTTAATATTTTTAAACGCCCTTTTTCGTCTTAAGCTCACATTACCTTTAACATATCCTTGTAACCCAAGTAAAATGAGTAAATCTTGTTATTTTTTTGTCATAATTAAAAGAAATTCTGCCTAAGAAACAAATAATTAAAAAAAAAAAAAACAAGAAAGACTCTTTAATTCGTCACAGCATCCATAACCGCTAGCGGAATTAATCGATAACAAAAATATCCTATAGTAAATTAATCAAGAGTAGAAATTATCTATAGACAATTAACCGACAGTAAAAATTTTCTATGGAAAATTAATCGATAACAAAATTTTTTGTAAATATAATTCGATAACAAATATTTCTATAGAAAATTAATGGATAAGAAAAAATTAACTTTAGTAAATAAATCGATAACAAAAATTGTCTGTAGGTAACGAATAGATAAAAAAAATTTTGTATAGAAAATAATCTATAACAAAAATTTTCGACAGAAATTTAATCGATAACAAAAATTTTCTATTAAAAAATAATCAATAACAAAAATTTTCTAAAGCAAATTAATTAGTGAAAATTTTCCATTAATTTCGATAAAACAAATTTTCTACAGATAATTTATCTACAAAAAAAACTAATGAAAATTAATGAATAACAAAAATTTTCTATCGAAAAATAATCACAAATTGTATATAGTATATTATGCGATAACAAAAATTTTCTACAGAAATTTAATGGTTAACAATAATTTTCTAAAGAAAATTAATCGATAACAAAAATTTCTTACAGAAAATTAATCTGTAACATAAAATTTGCTATAGAAAATTAATCGATATCAAAAATTGTCTATACAAATTAATCAATAGCAAAAATATTCTATATAAAATCAAGCGATAATTTACAAGCGAAAATTTTACAAAGAAAATTACACGATAACAAATTTTTTTTCGAAAATTAGTCGATAACAAATGATTCTATACAAAATTGATCAATCACAAAAATTTTCAAAAGCAAATTAATTCGTGAAAATTTTCTATAGAAAATTAATCGATAACAAAAATTTTTCACTAAAATTTATCGATAAAAAATCTAATGAAAATTTATAAATAACAAAAAATTATTTATATATTGTATGTTGTATATAGTATATTATCCGATAAAAAAAATTTACTACAGACGGTTATTTGATAACAAAAATTGTTTAAACAAAATTAATCGATAATAAAAATTTGCTACAAAAAATTAATCGATAACAAAAATTATCAACAGTGAAAGTTTTTTTATAGAAAATTAATCGATAGCAAAAAATTTCTAAAGTAAATCGATAACAAGTAATTTATATCGAAAATAATAAACATTTTGTGTAAAAATTTAGTCGAATACTTTTTATATGTACATATATTAAGCCGTAATAACACTCACTTTTTGTCTTTTCTTAATCTAAGGCCCATTATTATAACTTGCCTTTAGCTAAAGTTAGGATTTTGTTGAAGCGATAAATAGTTTTTCGTTATTAAAAGTAAGCTAAAAACCACTTTTAACTATCACGTACTATAAGGACAAGTTATAGCAATGAGCATTATCCTCATTGTTATAACGAAAAAATACTTATCGCTACAACAAAATCTTAAATTTAGCTAAAGGCAAGTTAATAATGGACCTAAGATTAATAGAGTGAAATAGCTAATGTTACATGAAGAAAAATATACAAAATGAAAGCAAAACTGTTTTTAAACTCTTTAATTTTTTTATGTCTTTCCGCGGAAACAAATGCAACGTTTTCGTCAAGTTGAAAAAGTACAATATAAAATCGCTGTGTTCGAGTGTTAAACTAATACAACTGCATCAATGCAATATTTTAAGATTTCAGGTTTTTTTTACTTCTTACACTTTTTATCGATGACAGGTATAAAAATTTAGAGATCGTTTAGAGCTCGTCGTTCTTGGGAAATTTTTCTTTTACAATATATTTGTACTGTTTTCCAAATTCTTAAAAAAACGGGAAAAAGTGAGCGTCATTAGGGCTTTAAAAAAACTTTTACAATCATAAAAGATTTGCTTAATACTTCTTTCAATTCCTTCAGAATTGATATTTATGTTATTTCTGCTACAAAGGAACTATGGAGCACTTTCGAAGAAACGACACTCCTAATTGCCATTTTCTGTCGCTCTAAAACCGTTAGTCTCTTAAAAATAATTAATTATTTAAAACAATTAAAAGCATCAACTTGCTTGCCTGTTTTCTCTTACCGAGACATAATTTTTAAATGAACCCAAAAGGAAGAAACTCATTTCAAAACGTAAAATACAATTAAGTTAAATAATTTCTTAGGGAGTACTTCTATACACAGATACAAAATAAATCTACTACATATTCAATTTCATACAATAAAGCCTAAGCTAAATGTCCTATACAAAATAAATGAACTAAAAGCAAAGTTTAGATTTTATAAAATTACATTACGTAGTAGAGAAGTTGTAAGTTTTAATAACTTTTCTTGAAACTGTTGCACGTTTTAGTTTACAGAAAGACTTTAACAAAAATTGACATTACTTAAGTCTGTGTATGCAATGCAAATGAAGTGGTCGACACTTAAACTTCATTGTTCACATCACATTGCATTTGCTATTTTTATTTTATAGTGTTATTTATTTTTCTTATTTATAAAATTGCAACTAGAAGTTGCAATAATATTTACCACTACATTAAAAAGTCACGTTTCACAAAGCCAAAAGCAATTGAGAGCAACTGGTTAAAAGCAACAACTGGAAAAAATTAAGTAAAGAATAAAGCGAATGAACTTTATTAAAATGCTGCATAGCGTTAGCAGGGCAAATATAATATTTTTATACAGCATATTGTTAGGGGTAAAACTAAAAGAGAATAAAAATCTCTGAATAGAACTAACTGTTTTTATTTGTCTTCTATTTATACTTTTGTTTAATTTTATTTTAGTTTTTTTTTTTTCTTGTAGAATAATATTTAGTATTTTTGGTTAATAAAATCTTAATTTTTACTCATTGTGAAAATGAGGATGAAAATAAACTATAAATCTGAATTAAAAACAGAACTGCAAATATAAACATAAAAAGTAATTGTGCATAACTGAAAAAAAATTAATAATGAAAACTAAAAATGCTATTTTACAATAATAGTTTTTTAAAGATTTCAAAGATTTCTTTGTTACAGCAAGAATTTTTTTTAAATTTGTTGACAACACAAATTTAGTAATAGGAGAAATTTAATTAAAAAAAGTAAGCAGTTGTATTTTTATTTGTTTTAGTTTTTAAGAATTTAGCGATAGCAAAATTTATCATTATAAACTTTATCAAAATTTTCTACAAAAATTTGATAGAAAGGGAAATCTTCAGATAACCACTTAATTAATTTTAAATAATTATTTATAATAATTATTTTCTTAAATAATCGATAAAAAATTTTATCGATAACAAAAATGCCCGGTTCTTTTAATTTACCGATGACACAAATTTGCTTATAAATAAAAATTGAAAAAGGGTATTATTGAAGACAATCAATAGAAAATTATTAAAGACAATAATTTTTAAAATTATTAAAGATATTAATTTAAAAAATTTAATCGAAAAATACATCGAAAATAAACAGGCCTGAAAACAATTTAACAAATGTTACAAAATGTATCGATAACAAAAATTTTCTTTATTCACTTTTTCTTTTTTCTTTATTGGTAACAAAAATGCTCCTGAATAAAAAAATTATAAAAATGGTTCCTACGAAAAATTTACTAAGAGTCTTAAAATCCAATACAAAATAATTCTTAAAAAAACATAAATTATGGTGAAGAAAATATACCCGATAACAAAATTTTCTTATTTTTCTTTTATTTCTTATTATTCATTTATTTCTTTATTTATTAAATGTCTTTCTTGAGAAAATTATCATTATGAAAGTTTAAAAAAGGAAAGTTTTAAATAATGATTTTATATCTCATCGACCATATAATTTTCTCTTAGAAATCCAACCGTTCATGAGAAAACTTACTGCCAAAAAAATTTCCTTAAGATAATATATATCAACACAAAATAGTTCCTAGGAAAACCTATCAATAACAATTTTTTTCTTAGTAATATCTATTGACTGCAAAGTTTTCCTTAAGAAAATTTATTTATTAATTTAAAAAAATTACAAGTAAATTTTTACCGACAGAGTTATTTGTTTCAGAAAATATATCGATAACAAAAATTTCTAAATAAAACTCATTAACAACAACAATTTCGCTAAAAAAAAAAAAACGATAAAAATAATTTTCATTAGAAATTTTCTTTAAACAGTTAATCGATGATAAAATGTGCTCTTAAAAAATTGAACAAGATTATAAGATTATAAAAAGGTCAAGAAAAGAAGAGAAAAAAATAAGAAAAAGGTGTTTAGGAAAAGTTATCGAAAACACAACTTTTTTTTAAAAATAAATATCGATATTTAAAATTATTAATTAATCGATTCGCAAGATATATCTATTGTTAACAAAGGTTTTTTTTAAATAATGAACGAGATTATAAGATTATAAAAATGTCAAGAAAAGAAGAGAAAAAAATAAGAAAAAGGTGTTTAAGAAAAGTTATCGAAAACACAACTTTTCTTAAAAATATATATCGATATTTAAAATTATTAATTAATCGTTTCGCAACATATATCTATTGTTAACAAAGGTTTTTTTTTAAATAATGTCGATAACGATAACCTTTTTAGTATTAAGTTTTAAATTAAAAATACCGTTATTTATTTCACAATTTATTCGATAGCAAATATTTCTAAATATTACTCATTGATAACAACTACTTTCCTAAACAATCGACAACAATTATTATCGTTTGAAATTTTGTCGTTTAGAAAGTTTATCGAGAACAATAAATTTCTTTAAACAATTAATCGATAAAAAATGTGCTCTTAAAAAATTGAACAAAAAGTGGTCTTAAAAAACTTATTGATATTATAAATGTTCTCAAAAATTTTATAAAATTAGAAAAATGTATGTCAAAAAAAATAAAAAAAAATGTTTTTAAGAAAAGTTATCGATAACACAACTTTTCTTAAAAATTAGTTTTTGAGTATTAAGTTCTAAATCGATAACAAAATTATCTAAATAAAACTCATTGATAACAACAATTTTTCTAGAAAAACCGATATCAATAATTTTTGTTAGAAATTATGCTGACTAAAGATTGATAACAATAAATTTCGATATACAGCTAATCGGTAAAAAAATGTACTCTTAACAAATTGTTCGATAGTGTAAGTGTTCTTAGGAATATTTATAAAATTAGAAAAATGATAAGAAAAGAGAAGCTATAAGAAAATGTTCTTAATAAAAGATATCGATAACAAAAATTTTCTTATAATTATGTATCAACTACTTTAAAATTCTTAATTAATTTAGTAGCAGAATGTATCAATCGTTTACAAATGTTTTCTGAATGATGTCGATAACGACTTTTAAAGAAATTTGTTTTTAAAATAATTTTTCACCTTAAAATCCTTTTCTTATCCTATGATAAGAAAAGAAAAACTATAAGAAAATGTTCTTAAGAAAAGTTATCGATAACAAAAATGTTCTTAAAATTAGGTATCGATAACAACTACTTTAAAATTCTTGATTAATTCATTCGCAGAATGTATCACTCTTTAAGAAAGGATTTATAAATGATATCGATAACGATAACCTTTTGAGTAATAAGTTCTAAAGAAGAAAATTGTTTTTAAAATAATTTTTCACCTTAAAATCGTGTACTAAAATATTTTTTTTTTATTTAAAAAATTTTCTTATTCACTTAAAGTAAAAGTGTTCTTTATTTTACAAATCTATTCTTTATAAATTTTACTTTCGTAGGAAATTTGTTTAGTCTTCTTTATTAAATTTCTAATTAAAAATAACCACAGGTGTAGGAAGTGTTGGTTTAGTTTCCATTTTCTATGCACTCTACTGTATCCTTCTGCTTAACGTATTAGGTTAATTTGCTTTTGTTTGTTTGATTTATTTGTTTTGTTTTAGTTTTAAAGCTTAAGCATCCGTTGTTTTGTGTGTGAAAACTGAATCAAAGTAAAAAAGGAAGAGGTATAATTTAAACACAACAAAACTATGACAATGCTTATTAAAATTGTATGACAAGAACAATATATTATGCATAAATAAATAAAACTTTTTTCGCAAACTTTCTCTTTCATTCCTTTCTTCTTTTTGTTTACAAGAAAAGTGGGTTGTAAAAAATGAGTTTAGTTTTGTGTACTGAGTATAAAATAAATTCCGGTAATGCTGTTGGTATAATTAGATGTTTATTATAATATAAAGAGTTTTTATATTTTGTATAACTTATTATGAGATGAGGATAAGTACTTTTGTAAAATGGGTTTCTATATAAAAAAGAAGTCCTAATTTATCCCATGATTTTAATTAAATAGAAACCATAGTTTGTTGTCGTAAGCTTGTTATTTTTAATTGAATCATAAAGTAAAGAAAATTCTTTTCTGTGGCAATGTGTATAGGACAGGAAGCTTCCACGGCATTCCTGGCACATCTTATACCGAAATATTCACATAGAGGAGACAGCGCTTAGTTTTAAATGCACTGGACTTGTTTGCATTTACCGTTTACTTCAAAAACAGTACAAAACAATTTGTGAAAAAATAACGTATAATTAATATTAAAATTATTTATTGCTCATACGCCCTCCTTAACAATCACTTTCGCATCTCAATTTTAAATTCAACTAGTCAAACGTTGTTAAATAATAAAATTAAATATTTTATTTAAATAATAAAATTAAATTTATTAGAAAGATATGAATCGAATTAAATATAATTTAATTAGGCTCTAGTGTCGTAGAAAAAAAGGGAATTGTATGAACGATTAAAATATAAAAATAAAAGAAAACGAATAAAAAATATAAATTAAACATTTAAAAATATCGTACCCTAAAACGAAAAAAAACTGTAACTTTTACCAGTTAATTTAATTTGTCAACTTAAAATAAATTAAAGCGTAGCAGCATCAGTGACTAATAGTAACACGCAAAATATGTTAGAGAAATAAGAAAAAAAGCAACAAAAAATATAAAACTGTCACTTAAAGTGAGGCAAGTGCTAAAAAGACAAAAGAAGAAAAATTTAATTACACCCTGGACTGACACTAAAACCATAAATTTAAATTTGACATATAAAACCAAGCAAAACGGAAAATGAATTTTAATGAAATATTATGGCCAAAGAGTAGAATCAACGCAACCTTTAAAAGGCGAAAATAAAATCTAAAAAAATAAAACAAGCCAAGAGAATATTTTTAAGTTGAAACCAAATGTTTATCACGTTTTTGATGCTAGTAGTACAACCAATTAAATTAAACTTTTTCTTTCATTTCAATATCTTTCGTGGTTTTTATAATGCGACAAACCGAAAATCCCAGAAAATATTTAAAGTCTTTGGGTTCTGTTTTTTTCTTTCAAATCAATTTAACGCAATCGTGCGTAAAGCTGTGAAAGTGAATAAAAGAAAAAAAATATTTTTTACATAAAATTCGAAGATTGCAAACACAAACAAAATTTTTATTAAACTTTGTCCTTTGTCCTTGAAATTAACTTTTAATTTGAAATATTAAAAAGGCCAGATGGATTATTTATGTTTAAGTCAAGGTAATAGTCCTTTTTTCTAAGAAATATGTAAATACTAGCGGGCCCGTTGCCTGCTCCGCAAGGCAAAACAAAATAAGAAAAGAAACACACTTGTTTTTAATAAAGTTGGTTTTTTCGCTATTATTCAACTTTTAATTCTAGTTTCTTACAATCTTAGACTATGTATCACTTAAACTATCTCAGAGCTCTTTCGTAGACAACATTTTTGGTTTTGCCATGAGTTGTTGTGTAGATAAGGAGAACTGAAGGCTTGCCAACACGTGAGCACGAAACATATAACTGGCCGTGTGAGAAGCAAGGATATTCTAAATCAATTCCACACAATTCCAACGATTGCCCTTGCGCTTTATCGACCAAAATGTATTCAATACTAATGAATGCTGTATGCGGTACAAAAAATGCCTGCGGCAAAAACACACTCACTTCACATACGCACCGCACACACATGCGTTATCGGATTTCAACCAAACTTCATATAAACCATATATGGGTCACTGCCTACGTAGTGTATAAGTTTGGTTGAAATCGCACGACGCGTTTGTGATTAGTTCGGCGAAGTACAGATACGGACTTATTTTTATATATATAGATTTATAATTGATTTTTAAAAGTTAATGTTTTTTAACAGTTGATAATTTGGACTCGTCCAAGAGCTCATTAATTGTGTAAATAACACATCACTTTATAATAAGAGGAAAATGTTATGTCTGATGACATCACTACAAATTATAATTGTAGAAAGTTATCGTTTGTAATCGATGTCAATTTTGAAGCAATTGGTTGTTAGCGATATAACTATTTTCTTAAAGAATTTTTGGTATAGATAAAAGATATCAAAATCAAAAAATATTTTTAAGAAAATTATTCAACTTTAAAAATATTCTGGTCCAAATCCTGATTATGGACATAATTCTTAAAAAGACAATTTTTGCTATCGATAAATTTTTATTTCCTATACCGGATATTTTTGTTGTCGATAAATTTTCTTAAGAAAAGTATGGTTATTCGTAAATTTTCTTAAGACAAATACAGTTTTTTATCGATAAATGCTTTTAACATAATGTTTGTTATCGAAACTTTTTTAGAAAATATTTTGCTTATCGATTAATTTTGTTTAAGAAAATTTTTCGTCATCGATAATAGTTTTTACGAAAATATTTCTTAAAAAAAATTTTAATCGATAAATTTTCTTTGGATATTGTAATTTTTAATGCCAATATACTTTTTTAAAGATTTTCTTGTTGCTCATAAATGATCTTTTCAAAATTACTGTTTGCTTTTGACAAAATTTTGATTTGTTTGTAAGAAATTTTTATTTTTTATGTAAACATTTTTTATCATCGATAAGTTATATTAGAGAATTCTTATTATCGATAACATCGTTTTTACTGACAGTTTGTTATTAAAAAGTTTTTCAAGAAAATTAATAAACTGTAGAAATTTGCTGTATAAAATTTTGGCTATCGGCATATTTATTAAATAAAATTTCAAAATTTTTGCTATCGATAGCTTTTTATTTTTTCTATAAAATATTTTTGTTGCCAATAAATTTTCTTAAGAAAAGTATTGTTATTGGTAAAATTTCTTAAGAAAAATACAGTTATCGATAATTTTCTTTAATGATTGTTATCGATAAATTTTCTAAACAATTTTAATAACTTCTAAATTTCCCTGGAACATTTGTTATAAATTTCCTTGAAACTTTAATAATAAATTTCTTTATTAATAACTTTTATTAAACAAATTTCTTGTATCAACAAATTTAATTAAAAATTTTATTTAAATATTATATAAACTTATTGAAGAAAATTTTTTTTAAAGATCTTTAGAAATTTATCCCTAACCCTAGTTTTTTTAAAAAAGTTTTTGTTATTAATAAATTAGAAAGAAAAATATTTGACCAAACGATTAGTTTTTTATTATTTATTGTTAATAATTTATATATGAAAATTTTTTATCGATATATTTTTTCTATACATAGTTTTTTGTCAATATATTTTATTAAAATAAATTTTACTGTCAGTAAATTTTAATCAAAATATTTAGTTTAATTTTTAATTTTCTTTAAATAAATATTTTATCAAATAGTTTTTATTAACGACAAAATCTTTAAGAAAATTATTGTTATCTATCGATAACAAGGTAGTACCTTGTCCAGATTTCTTTATTTATTCAAAAAAATTAAAAATTCTCTAAAAAATAATATTCTAATTTTAAGTAAGTGATGATAAATAAATAATAAATTTTTTATCAATCACTTTTATTAAACAAATACAGTTATCGATAACGTTATTTTATAATTGTTATCGATAAATTTTCTTAATTACCATTTTTAATAAATTTCATTGAAACTTTAATATTAAATTTTTTTATTAATTATTTTTTAAAAACAAATTTCTTTTATCAATAAATTTAATTAAAAATTTTATTTAACTATTGTCGATTTCGATAAACTTTTTCAGAAAAATTTTATTTAAAACTCTTCGCTAGTTTTTGTACAAAAGTTTTTGTTATCAATAAAATCAATAAAATAAACAGAAAAATATTTGATCAAATGATTAATATTTTAATCTTTGTTGTTAATAAATTTTATAAAAAAAATTTTATCGATAAAATTTTTTATTATAAATATATTTTAAAATATTTTGAACATTTTTAAAACAAATTTTACTCTCAGTAAATTTTATTAAGAATATACATAGTTTCAATTGTAATTTTATTTAAACAAATATTTTATGGAAAAGTTTTTATTAACGATAAAATCATTAAGAATATTTTTGTTATCGATTTCTTTATTTTTCAAAAATAAATTCGCAAAAAAATAATATTTTAATATTGAGCAGG
>OX451215.1:206497383-206673351 GCA_949628195.1 Phasia obesa | reverse complement strand
CTCTATGTAAAGTAAATACATAAACCATATGTAAAGCATTTTAAAAGCAAGAGTATTAAAATTAGGTGTGGATTACTATCAAAGCAAAATTGAACAAAATATAGTAAGAACGCCGACGAAGGGACACAGCTAGTCTTTACATATAATAAAATATTAATTCATTTCCGTCTGTCTGCCTGCTTTTCGTTTGCGTTCGCATCACGTAAAAACTACAGGATGTATTTTAACAAAATTTGGTGAGGAGGTGCCTTCGTATCCTGATATAAATATAGGATAATTTTTTTCCGAAGAGAAAGTGGAGAAAAAGCAGTAAAAGTACTCAGTTGAACTAACCCGATATGCATACTATTTTCATAAAGTAAAAAAATACATAAACTGATATGCAGCATAGTTCAAGGCGGAACTAAAAATGTAAGGGTCCTTGGTGTGGATTGCAAGGGCGCTGACGAAGTGGCGAGAACAGCTAGTAAATAATATAATTAAAAATGTTGCTAATTTTGATTAATCCTTAACTCAGATATTTTTGTTCGCTATAGTAATTAAACGCCTAAAACTATTCTCCGAATTTTAAATATTAATTTACAAAAATGTATAGACATATATAAGCCAATAATAGCACGGCTTAACCACCTGCCTTTCTATTATTTCTCTCAAATATCTTCTTTCCTAAAACATTCTTCTTTCCTAAAACCTCAAACAAGAAAAAATATATAACAAACTGTATGCTCAAGTCGAAATATTTACCGACATAAAACTTTATTTTGACATAAAGAATTTAAATATTTGCCTTAAATCTCAACAAGAAAATTTTGTAAACTATTTACATCTATCTGGTCAGTACAGATTTTGCTGTAAAATATTTCTATAGTTTATTTATGAAAAATTATATAAAATTTAAGATTTTTGTGGCCTAAATATCTATCACTTGTTATTTTAAATGATTATAATATTCTATGTTCTATGCCCCAATGTATGCAAGGCAATAATATTTGTGGCTACAAGACAAGAGAGAATATTTATTAAAATGCAAATTTAACAATTAAATATTTTAGATAGAAATATTGCTGTTGTGTAACAACAAATATATTTGGTTTAAGGTACACACTAACGTGGCTTTCAAATGAATTGTTGTTTCCTTAAAATGTTATGCACATTTTGTACATTTTGCAAATCATAATTAAGACATTTCTATTGTAACTGCCGTATCTACGAGTATGTGTCCATGGTTGGAAAATTTATATTCAAAATATGCCCCCTGAATATTACGTGCCTAGATTTAGTACAGTAATTAAGCAACAAATATTTTTGCATACAAATTAAGATGGTTGCAGTAAAACGTTAGTTAGAATGTATAATTTACATACAAAATTTAGTTTTTATGGTGAAATTATTAATAAACATTAAACTTTTAGAGAGTTTTAAAATAAGTATGCAATAAACTTTTTTTTAATTATTAAAAAAAAATCCTAAAAGTAGGCAATATATTTGTATTTTTTTGAAACGTGTTTTTTGTATGCAAAACCGTGTCACTACAAAGTAGCTAAATTGATAAGGTCTTGTTTTATTATAACACAGATAAGGTGAGGTTGCGTGCGGCTTGCTGGCCTGTATCCGTTTTTTACTTTTTAATTCTGCTTATTAAACTCAGTATATAATGATAAGTTCATTAAAATTTCTTACTGAGGGGCAGCTGATTTTTATGGCCATTTAGCTGATTATTCAAGCCAGCTTATCAAGAAGCCTTACCTAAAAAATTCTAGGAAAACTAAAGATACTTACATTTAAAGCTTCTTTAACAAAATGAGAATTAAGGAAGACACAAAATATCAATGTTTATACAGAAACAACGATAATCAATAAAAAAATTGTTCTTACTTCTCTGTTCAGATTGAAACTCCTTGATAAATAATTATAGCCTTCTAAAATTTGTCTGTGTTTGAACTGTAATATTGACTGCAGAATTTAAAAGAATATTGACATTGGTGAAGACAGTACAGGTGTGTAAGGTATATGTATGCTAAGCAGCCCTCAATCTTCATGATATCAATCTTCCTTCTCTGTCTTCAGTCTCACTACAAGTGAACAGCGTTATACGGAACTATAAAGAAGACCACCAGATACCATAATCTAAGTGAAGTTAGGACTATAGAACTAGTAATTAATTAACAGAAGAAGTGATCAAGATTAACGTCAGCACCTAGTCGTGTTGTCCCGTATATGACAGTGATCCTACTACCTAGTGAAATAAGAGCGTAGCGTCCCCATTGTCTAGTGCAGCACACTATACGATAACGTGTTGTGTGTAAAAGAAAGGCACCCACATCGCACTACATCTACCGCACACTCACAATAAGTAGCCATTTATAGAACATATAAGCCTGGAACCATGTCCTAACCTCATGCTTAGGGGTGGGAGACAATCCAAATCCTTCCATTGAGAGTGCAACAGCACACTTTGATCCACAATGCACCATCTCTGCATACATGGATCTTTAACCACAACCACGACGTGTGCTCCAGAAGGGGATCTCATCAACAATCGGCCACAGAGATGAGGGGGTCTCTGTGGGGCCACCGGTTCTCGTGGTACCATTTCTTTGGGCACTGGTTGGGCCTTGAAGATGACCCGTGATAGCACAGACGTTTTTCTCCAGATTTAGGTTCCAGGAGCCCTGGAAAGCCTTTGGAAATGCAACAGTGATATTATCGTACCCCGGGGGGAGTAATTAATGAACAATAGCACTGTGGTTTAAACAAAAAAAATATGTGGTTTCACTTATCGGCTGTACATTTTCACGAATGACTGCCTTCAAAATAAACACCAGAAATCATAAGCATGAAAACACAAGCCTCCACGTTCCTTTTAAAAATCGAAGATAACTTCTTTAATCCTTATTTCACCCTAATTTATAGCATGGAATTCCTCTTCAAAATCTGTAAATATGTCAGGACTGAGTTTGAAAGAAATTTGAAAGAAATCTCTCAACGAGTACCTACCTGAAATCCTACTTTTAAAACCAATACTTCACGGTTCGGTATAATAGATTTTTCGCAAATATTGTTGCCAGATGTTAAAAACAAAAACACTATATAATCTATTCATATAATAAAATAGTAACTCATTTGCGTTTGTCTTTCTGCTTTTCATTTGTGTTCGCATCACGTAAAAACTACTGGCTGGATTTTAACAAAATTTTGCGAGGAGGTACCTTAGCATCCTGATTCAAATATATGATACTTTTTTTTCGCAAAAAATCTCATTTCCAAGAGAAGGTGGCGAAAAATCAGAGAAAAAACCGCAATTGCGGGTTTACAGGTACTGAAATTTTCGGTTTAAATCTGGTATATTTTAAACACGGTTGTACACCTTTTATTTTATAAAGTGGGATATTTTGAACACAATTGAATCAAATTTGTATTTAATTTTTATTTTTACTTTGTGGAAGTACAACGTTATTTAAATATTTTAAACACCTTTTACAGAGCCTTACAATAGTTTTTAGATTTTTTTATAAATTCTAGAATTTTATTCAGGGATGGGTACTTTTGAATAAAGTATATACATAAACCATAACTGAAGCACTATAAAAGTAAGAGTCACTATTGGTGTGGAATACTTTCAAAGCAAAATCGAGCACCCCACGACGTAGCGGGCACAGCTAGTATCTATATAAAACTTTAACGACATATCAAAAAGGCAATTATTATAAGAAAAAATTTTTTTATAAATTAAATAAAAATTTTTGTAGGGCTTAAAAATATATTTAAAGATATTTGTCGAGCTATTTATTAGCACAAAACAAATTTGGAAGTAAGGCTTGAGTTCATTTTATTCTATGTAAGTTGAAAAAATATTTTTTACAAGTAAAGAAAAAATGGGGGTTCTGAATCGCTACAGCTTTCTGCACATCTATCTCTTAGAGTGAACTTTAGCCTAAAAATAATTAATTTAAATATTTTTCATTACAGTCCAACGTACGACTAATAAAAATATAATAATAAAAATATATCAAGCTTTACTTCAATTCCCATTTGGGCTTAAAAATATTTCATATTTTTCTTACCTTTATTTTCTGTGGTGTAGCTGCAGCATTTGAAAAGTATTGCCTACCCTCAGGCGCTGATTTATTATTCCCTTTTAATGTTACTAAGTTTATTACATAAATGTCCTATAAACTTAAAGTATGCTAATTATTTTTGATTACTTTATTAAAACCTGTTCCTAAGAAACCTTTTAAGTGCGCATTTTTATGCTCCAAATCCTTTAGTTTTCATATAAGAAGACGAAGAAAAAAGTTTTCTTTATAACCATTTTTATTGCCTTAGTTTGCACTTTTCACACAAATAATGTGCTAAAATGCTTAAAAAGTCAACTCAATATAGGTTGGCTGGAAGTTGTTTTTCTTTTTCTTCCTAACCGCCACAACTAAAATCCATAAAAAGCTTTAGTTTTGCCATTTTTTTCTGTTTGATGTTAGAAATAAACATCTATAAAACTTAAATAGAAAATTCCTTCAAGCCTCAAGAAATGAAATTTTTCAATACAAAACGTAATAAAGTTTAAAGAAAACAAGAAATAAAAAAAATGGAATGTAGTGTGCAGATTTATCTTTGCATAAGAGGACTGACTGTAAAATAAATGTACAAGAAGTAAGTCTGGTAAAAATAGAAAAAAAAAAATATAAACATTTTAAAATCCTTTTTATGTCTACAAAGGATAAGGGTTATTTGAACTTAAATTCCTATAAAACATTTATTCATACTTGCGTTTATGAAACAACAACGACTACAATGTGTTTTGCGGCTTTATTTTGTTATTTTAGCTATAGCCCCTACAAGCCTTACAACCTCTACCACCACTACGACTACTACTACCGCTTTTACTTGTATAAGTTATTGAAGTAATGCTGTTAATGTAAATGTTTTAGTGCGTTATTGTTATTGTTCTTGCTTTACTGAGTATAAGTAATAGAAGACCATTATGTTCTTTAGCATTTAACAAAATTTATTTGTTTTATTGTATTTTTTGTTCTGCCTGCACCCTACAGATAAAAAAGTAAAAGCCTTCTAATTTTTAAATTCAATTTCAAAAATGTTAGGAATACTTATACGCTTATTATAAGTAGTCCCAAGATCTTAAAATATCGTAAGTTGGAAAGATGTCAAGTGTCAAAAGACAATTGCATATTTTAAAGTACGATTCTCATTAAGTTAATTGGTTGGGACACCTTGGGATATATTTGAAAACTAGAAAAATAAGAACTTCATCCTGTCATCAAGCACTTCTTATAAGGAAGACCACCTAATGAAATCAAAGATGAGTCAGAAGAAGCTCATATCTTATCTTTAGTAGCGTTTAAGATTCTCCACAATTGAATACGAAACAGCTGTCGGCAAGATATTTACCTCGTTTGCCCACAAGCGAGCTTAAATACGATCATTAATTTTAAATGCAGAATAATTTTGATCATTACTGGGCTAAATTAGTTAAGAGATCCAGAAAAATTGCAGGTATTTAGCCTAGAAAGAGACGTTCCGTGCAGATAGTGATAGGTAATGAAGGGAAGAATACATGATTGGAGTTTCGTATAGAAGCCATATACTCTTGAGCCTCCAGATCATATTTCTGCTGGTGTGGGGGGGATATCGAAGCAGACCACTTAACTCATGATTTATTTTACAACTCTTTTCAGTACTCAATGATTTCAGGTTCATTTATTTTACTACTACTTCATTGTCATTGCAAAAACTAACCTTTACTCTCGACTGTAGTGATTTTAAACTGTCGACTGGTTACAGTCGACCTTCTTCCTCATTATGGAGCCTTTTGTAATTGTTAGCCTAAGGCTTAGATCCACTAGAGCGTTTATATGCCCGCATTTCTTAGCCTTATGCTAGCCAGCGCCGGACATTCATACAATATATGTTTAGCTTCTTCCAGGCACAGTCGGGGCAAGCATCAGCATCAGCTTCAGCAGAAGAAAATCTTTATATAAATATATAGTTTTTTATCCCCAGCTCCGAATGAAACGGTCTAATGGTGCTGAATTGCAAAAGCGCAAGTTTCGAAACAATGCCTGGCGGATTGGTGGGTTTAAATTTTCTGTATCTCTACTGGTGCATTGGCAAAGTTTATTTCAACCCGAAGGATCCAGAATACATATATACTTTATGTGGTCGGAAATGAATATTATAAAAAATCCACGCGGTATGACAAACTTACATACGAGTATATATACCCTTTCCACCTGTGCTGAAGGGTATAAAATTCTTGCAAAAAAAAACCGACTTCAAAACAGATAGAAGGGCACCAATTCTAAACTAAAAATGTAAGAAGTAATCTGTAAGAATTAGATTTAAACCAAATAAAAGATGCGCCAAAATTAGAGGGAAAAAAAATAAAGACTATTGAATGTCAAGCCTCTCCCTATTACTGTTTAAAAGTTAAGTTATTTTCACCAGCATCCGTCTTGTATGGGGACACCATTCAAGCCTCTGTCTATAACGGTTTCAAAGATAGGGGCACACAGATCAAATAACATCTCCTATGCGGACACCCTTTAATTTACAATGTTAAATTAAAGACCTGTTGTTATAGAGGACTTGGTCACAAAGATTCTTTGTAAATTTCAACTATCTGTCTATAACGGTTAAAAAGTTTAACCATATATATCAAATTACATGAACTATTGGGACACCCTTTACATTATAATTCCAAATATTTATATTTGTTATCATACCAGAGAAAGTAGTGGATATTCTGCCTAATTTTCAAGTGTTTGTGTTTAACGGTTCAAAAGATAGGGTCATATAGATCAAATTACGTAATTTATGGGGACACCCATTAATTTCTAACTTCAAATTGTATACTTGCTATAGTGGACTTTGTAATACAGGTTCCTTGTAAATTTCAGCCGTCTGTCTCTAACAGTTCAAAAGTTTGGCCACATACATAGAATTACATTAACTATTGGGACACCCTTTTAGTTCCAAATTCAAAATTTTATACTTTTTGTTATAGCTGACTTAGCACTACAGGTTCTTTGTAAATTTCTGCGGTCTGTGTACAACTATTCAAAAGTATGGCCATATACATCAAATTAAATGAACTATTGGAGCACCCTTTAATTTAAAATTTTGAGTATTTATACATTTTATTATAACGGTCATAGTAGTCGACATTCTGTCAAATTTTCAAGGTTTAGTCTATAACGGTTCAAAAGATAGACCCAAATAGGTCATATTATGTCACCTATGGGGACATCCTTTAAATTTTAAATTTACCTTTTTATTAATTTCTGCTGTTGGGAGCTATAGCGGCACGCAATTATTTAAAAATTTAATTTGCTGCCCTTTACGGTTCTTAATACACGTAAAAAACATGTATGTTGTATGGGGACACCCTTTAATTTTTAATATAATGAACTGTTTTTAAAATGGGACCAACCTTGAAGCATAACCTTTCAAATAAAGCAAAAAATTTTAAAATCGGTTCAGAAATGGCTGAGCTCTGCGGTTACATACATAAAAAAAAGCAACATTCAGACGAATAGATAACCTCCTTCTTTTTTGAAGTCGGTTAAAAATCTGATGTATTTTGAGGCAATTTAAATTATTGTGTTTGTTTATTTCCTTCCGAGTTTTATACATATGAATCCTGACAATAATCTTTAAAGAAAAGTACTTTCCTTGGTAGAAAATGTTTTCAGATCCTGAGAACTTTTCTTAAGAGACAATATTTTACCCTTTCCACCTGTGTGAAGGGTATACAAACTGGTGATCGACAGCCTGCTGCCAGGAGGTAGCTCCACATAGACAAATGGTAAATGCTCAGCAAGACTATACACCACATTGCACGGACCAGCGCCACTACATCAATCATATCGAGGCGTAGTTCCTAGACAGATGGTAGTAACATCATCCTGGGACAGGCTACAGTAGACAAATCATTACAGCTTCATATGAGCAGGTTAAAAAAAATTGGAGATCGACAAGTATCCAAAATGACGGAATTATCTTTTTAACCACCAGAAACAAGAACTAACTGGTAGCCTGTTACGACTAACATAACGAGTCGAACTACTTACATTACACTCGGTTACTCGGATAAGCTATACCCTGCATCCAGGAGATGCAGGTTGCTTCACATAGAAAACGAATGCTTAGCAAGACTCCCCACCACATAGCACAGATCTACGCCACTACACAATCAAATCGAGGCATTGTTCCTAGACAACGACAGATGGCAGTAGCATCATCTTGGAATAGGCTACAGTAGACAAATCACCACAGTTCTATATGCGCAGGAAAAAAATTGGAGATCGACAGGTATCCAAAATGACTGAGTTAACTTCTTAAGTAGCAGAGACAAGAACTAACTAGGAGCCTGTTACGCCTCAACGAGGAGGTCTAATTATATCTACTTATAGTACACTTGGTTATGACAAGATATACCCCGCTTCCAGGAGGTGGAGATTTCTCCATAGAGAAAACAAATGGCAAATGCTCAGCCAAACTCTATACCACATAGCACCGATCTGCGCTACTACACAATGATATCGAGGTGTTGTTCCTAGTCAACCACAGATGGTTGATGATGATACTGCATAAAGAAATGAAATTAAATAAAGAAATGAAATGAAATTAAGACAAACACATAGGAAAGGTGGTGGTGTTTTGTGAATGCCCTGCGCTCTTAAGAGGAGTAACAGGAAAAAAATAGAGTTCTACCCTTTTAAATAAATTACAAAACATTTGTTATTGTGCTTTAAATGTAAAGTTCACAAGCTACATGTAGGGTACCTTTTGTGTATCAGCTTTGTCTTGTACTGAGCAAAGTAAGCCTTGACAGATTTTGAAACCAAAATTATTTTTTGATTTATTTTATTTTTAACTCCATTTACTGGGAATAATTTTGAGTAAGGCCCCTATGTGTCGTCTATTCTACAATATATTTTTATAAACGTCTTGACAATATATTTGTTTTTTTTTTTTTTTTTTTGTTTGTCTATTCCATGTTAATGTAACTTCTTATTTTGAATGTTTCTCAAGTATTCGTATGTATATTGTTTATTGTAAATATTTTCTTAAGGGGATGCTTTATGGTCTTTGGTTTGCTCCTGTTTTTTTTATTTTTTTTTCTCAGACATTGATTTTTTTTTTTTTTTTTGAATACAATTTCTAGTTCCGTATGAAAACACATGTCCTACAGCTTTAATGTGTTTGAAAACATTGGTTTTTCTGCTGTTTCTTGTGCAGACGTGTTATTATTTTTATTATACTTCTTAGCACAAAGTACAACAATACGAACAACAATAACAACAAACAAACCCAGTTCATAAACATGTTAAAATTTCAAAAATAATAAAAATATAAAAATAAAAATAATAATGTGTTGTAATTTGTCATTCTACTCTGCTGTTACGTATGAGTGAGTTAAAGGGAATCATGTTTATATATGTTTATATATATATTTATGCCAGTTCTGAAAGAATGAGTTATTGCTTTGTGGGAATAGAGGGGAAATAATGTATGGAAGTAGAAAAAAAAGGAAATAAAACAAACGGAAACTTATGCATGCACAAGCAAGAATTTACTATTAATTTGCAGACAAATATATCAAGCCAGCAAGCAAGAGCTTTATTGCTACAAATTACTCTATTAAAGAAATATCTTTCAAAGTCCATTTCTTTCTAAATTGATTGCATTTTAAATTAACCAGAAGTTTTTTTTTTCGGAATCAATTGAATTTAAGGCAGAGAGGGAAGTTTTGTTAGGAGAAGGAAAATTGTTGGTTGAGAGAAGGAAATTGTTCAAAGTTCAAAAGCAATAACATAAATAATTTTTTTTTTTAATATTATACATTTTAATAATTATATATTTAATTGTATTTTAATCTATTTTAATCTATTTTATTATTTTTTCTTTTTCTTTTCAGGTACGTATAAGTAAATACTGATAAAGTATTTGTTAAGGGCAACGCTTAAAGAAGTATAGCAACTTCTGCTCAAATTGACAACCACGTAATGTATGTGTAAGAATCTAATGATGTCTGTAAGGTCAAGTATTTATCGTTATTTATGGAATCACTAGTGCAATCTTTTTAACAAATTTAAAAAAAAGAAGGAGGTTATCAATTCATTTCTTCACCGATTTTATAATTTTTTCCTTTATTAGAAAGGAAATGCTTATAGAAGGGTCCCATTTTAAAAGAAGTTCAGAATTTGTAAATTAAAGGGTGTCCCCATACAACATACGTGTTTTTTACGTGTATTATGAACCGTAAAGGCCACCCTTTTATTATTTTAAAAAACTGCATATCACTATAGCTGCCAATAACAGAACGTAATAAAAAAAATAAACTCAAAAATTAAAGGGTGTCCCCAAATGTGACATCAATTTTAATATATGAACCATTTGAACCATTGTAGACAATCACTTGAAAATTGGACAGAATGTCCAATATATATAATCAGAAATTAAGTATTTATAATTAGAAGTTAAAGGGTGTCCCAATAGTTGATGTAATTTGATGTATATTGCAAAACTTTTGAACCGTAATAGAGACGGTTGAAATTTACCAAGAATCTATATATCAAAGTCCTTTATAACATCAAGTATATAATTTAAATTTGGAAACTAAAGGGTGTCCCCTTAGTTGATATAATTTTACTTATCTAGCCCTATCTTTTGAACCGTTATAGACAAACACTTGAAAATTAGACAGAATCTCCACTACTATGTCCCGTATAATAACATTTATAAATATTTAAAATTATAAAGGGTGTCTCAATAGTTGATGTAAATTGATGCATATGGCCAAACTTTTGAACCGTTTTAGACAGACATTGGAAATTTACCAAGAATCTGTCCTTTAAAATAAGTGTTTAATTTAAAATTGTACATTAAAGGGTGTCCCCTAGGTGATATTATTTAACCTATATGGCCATATGTTTGGAACCGTTACTTCTTATTACTGTGTCAGTAATAATAAGTGTAAAAAAATAAAGGGTGTCCTCATATCTGACATAATTTGTCGTATATGGCTTTATCTGCTGAACCGTTGTGGATAGACATTTGAATGTACCGAAGGTATATTACTATGTCCGTTAGAGCAACAAGTATAAAAGTAAATTGCATTTTTATGGGTGATTATCATAATGGGTGATTAGCATAATATTAAATAATTAATATTTAAATTCCCAAAAATTTTATTAATATAAAAGTATTTGATTTTTAATTTTTAATTTTTAGTTTAGAATTGATGAACATATATTTGTTTTGTAGTCGGTTTTTTTGCAAGAATTATTTATATATAAAATAAATCAATACCTACAAAGCTTTTTTTTCTTGTCTGCAGAAAACACCCAGAGTCTTTGGTGGGAATTGAACCCGCAACCCCCACATTAATAGATTAGCGTCTATCAGTCAATCTTTATTTTAAAAACAGTCCTTTAAAATTTAATTTTGTAATCCTACAAAAATGCCCTTAGCGAGGGTAGTACAAATTTTAAAAAGATAGGAGCCACTAAAGGCAAAAATTAAAGTGGCTATAATCATCCTATCGAAAGTCCATGTTACATAATTCTACAAGGAAAAAATATTATCACCATTTAATTGGTTTCAGATTAAAATTTAATTAAATAATTAACTGATTCAATTAATTTGTTTCATTGGGTATTTTTTTTTTTTTGTTATATATATTTGAATCAATTAAAAAAATAATTGAACATTATTTTAAATCTGATTAAATCGTTAAATTGGCGAAAAAATTTTAAAACTACAAATTTTCTGTTCATTCGCTTGTATTATTTACGGGTTCATGTATTCACGATAAGATAAAAAAATCACCAAAAGCTATTAAGTTTTTTTTTAATTAAATATTAAATTCTTACTAAAATTCAATATTTTATAGAAACCAAAATTTCAGCAATAAATGGAGATTAAACCACAAAAAACGAAATATTGTAATAAAAACAGATTCATAAAAAAACGATATTTAAACAAAGACTGGACCAAAAATTTAAAATTTCACAAAAACACCGATATTTCCCAAAAATATTAAATTCACCAAAAACTCGAAATTAAAAAAACACTATATTTCACAAAGAAAATCTAAAATTTGCTAAAAAAAAACCCTCAAAACTTTTCATTTAAGAAAAAGCCAGAGAATTTACAGCAACTACAGAAAAAATATCGTTATACGTATCACTAAAAAATCGAAATTTCACAAATATCATAATTCATCGTCATGAAAAAATAAAAAATCTTAAAGCCAGCTTTTACACAATAAGTGTCACTAAAAAACCGAGTTTTAAATAAAAAATCCAATGTTCACCCTTAATTTGAGATTACAGCAAACACTGAGATATCACCAAAAAAAGACGATATTTCAAAAAAAAAAAAAAAATAAATAAAAAATTTATCCAAAAAACAAAATTTTTTTTTTCATAATTTGTATTGTATCTTCAATATTTTAGAACTAACAATAATTACTCATATCTTAAGTCTAAAATAAAAATATACTTTTTAAGTCCAGCCAGTGCTAGACAAAGATAATCTTTGTTTCACGGATTTTGCAATCATTTGCGGGTCATCCCTCTAATGTACGGCCAAGTAACCAGGTTCATTCAGCATGTCACGCGCCAAAGGATTTGGATGAGATTCAAGCCTCTTTAGATATGTGACTGCATGTTTCGCTATTTCTGCTTTAACCGATGGCATGTTTAGGTCTTTGTGGATGTTCGAAATTTTTATATACCAGGGAGCAGATGTAATCATACGTCGTATCTTATTTTGGCGCCTTTGAATTTTTTCTACATTGCTAGCTGAGGCAGTGCCCCATAACTGAATCCCATAACACCAAATTGGTTTGAGGATCGACTTGTACAGTAGAAGTTTACAATCTAAGCTCAGGGTAGAGTTTCTGCCAATAAGCCAATTTAGTTGTGCTGCTTTTAGTTTCATTTGTGTTAACTTGAAATCAATGTGGCTTTTCCAAGTAAGGCGACGGTCAAGATGTATACCCAGGTATTTAACATCTGAAAGCTGTGGTATCATTTGGTTATTTATGCGAACATGAGGGCATGAGTCCCTACGCAGTGTGAAAGTTATGTGAGTACATTTTTGCTCATTCACTTTTATTCTCCATTTTTCTATAACAAAATATCACTCAAAACATCGCAAAATTGCCGCATTTGGGACAAAGAGCAACCTTAAAAGATTCAAGAGCTGCCAATTCATGCAGAAAAAACAACGTAGTTGGTGTGGTTTGTGGGCCGGTGGAATCATCGGTATATATTTCTTTAAAAATGATGCTGGTTCGAACGTAACCGTCAATGGCGACCGTGCCATGATGCCTTCAATTGAACCTCGTGATATCGGCGACATTTGGTTTCAGCAAGACGGCGCCAATTCCTACACATCGTATCAATCAATGGATTTATTGAGAGAACATTTCGGTGAGCACATAATTTCACGTTTTGGGCCGGTCGATTGGCCACCAAGATCGTGTGATATTACACCGTTAGACTTTTGCCTGTGGGCATATGTAAAGTCTAAAGTTTATGCGGACAAACCCGCTTCGATTCAGAACTTCGAGGAAAACATTACGCATGTCATTCGCAATGGCACCAGTCGCAATGCTCGAACGAGTCATCGAAAGTTGGACTCAACGGATGGACCATCTGCAACGTAGCAACGGTCAACATTTGATAGACATAATCTTCAAAAACTAAATGCCAAAGAATGTTTTTTTAAATGATAAGAAACATTTTCTGTGTTTTCTTTAAGAAAGTAGGGAGCCTCAAAATTGATCACCCCTTAGTTTGAATTGACTTTAAAAATTATCTGTTATTTTTTTTTTTATTATTTTCTGCAGAACCATAATAATAAGAATTAATTTCGTCACTAACAGCTTTAAGGCAAAAAACTGATATAAAGCCTAAAAGTATACTTTAAATAATATGCTTTAAATTATATTAATTTACATTTAAAGTTGCCGGATAAATTTAGTACAAATGATACAACAAAATTGCCAAAACTTTTACAAGTTTTTAAATTTGTTAAACATTCTACTATTTCTATTTTACTATTTAATTGATTTATCAATATTAAATATTGTGTGGGCTTTTTATTACGTGCTCCTAAAAGCAGACTTAAATTTTGCAACCAAATATTATAATAAAAAAGTTGCAGGAAAATCCTTAAAATTCGTTTATCTTTTACGTTTGATAAAATTATTTTCATTATTTTTTATTTTATTTGTTGTTTTTTTTAATGATTTTTTTTTTGTATTAAAAAAAATAAATTGAAAAGTAATTTGTAAAATTAAGCACTCCATTAAATTTGTGCAAAAGAAGGCAACAAAACTGAATGTCTTCTTCATCTGCTTCAATCAAAGACATGCATACGCAAGTCTTTTTTTGCTTGTCTTCCTTTTTAATGAAGTAAATCCGTAAAAAAATTCTTATTCGCTGAATTACAAAAGTAAAAAAAAGAGAACTGAAACCAACATCTTTCACTTTGTTATAAAAGAATACAAACTCAAAATGTCATCAATCATGCAATTGTTATACAAAAAAAAAAAAACTCAGGAAAAAGGAAGCTTAAAGGGAAGAAGGAGTGAGTAAGGAGTAAGGGGAAAAATAAAAATTTTACAAGATTATTATGCTACAAAAGCCATAATGAAAAATGTATATATGTGTGTATGAGTGGCATGAAGACACTTTTACTTTATGACCATGGCATGGAATATATAAATTTTTTTATTTTTTAATAAACACACAGAAAATGTATCACTTTCCACCGACTCTTCCTGCTTCTTCATTGTGTCCCACATCCATCTGTACGCCACCACCAACTGTTTAAAATTCTATATTTTATTATTTTTTTTTTTTTTTTTTGCTAAATAAATCCTTGATGGCAAAAATGATTATTAAGTGTGTAGTTGTCTGTTTAAGTATGTGGTAGTTGCCGCCTCGGTTAGAAATTTAACGTTTTACTAAGTATTTTACAACAACAACAACAAATATCTCTAAAATACACAGTCGAGCTTAGCTGTCGTCTGCCTTAGCATTTATTGCCTTGAAAAATACCAGCAGCATTAGCTGTGCTGATGCTTATACTCGTATCGTATCAGGCTCCTTGCAGTTCTAAACCCAGCATAAGTCTTATTTTATGTGCTAAAAAATTTAAAACATCCAGGGTTTCACTTTTACAGTGTCTTTTTTGATGAAAAAAGAGAACATACAAGAACAAAAAAAAAACAAGAAATATTTATTTACTTTCGATTTTTTCTTTAGTTTAAAATAAAGCTTTAACAATAAACAAATACTTAATTGGGTTAGGAGTTTAATTTTAAAAAATTTAGAAAAATTAAAAAATGCTTTGGCGAAAAATTCACATAATTCAAAAATCAATCCAAACTATTTTATCCGAATAATTCCATTCGAATAATAATTCTCTTTAAAAAGTTCATTCGTCTTTGCTATTGAACAATCAAGTTTTCTTATTACGAAAAGAGTGGCGAAAAATTCTTAAACCCTAATATTATTTTAAATTATTTAAAATTATTATAAGTTTTTGTAAAAATATCTGTGTCGATGTATCCAAGAAAAAATCCGACAAACTTATTAAAATTATGCCACTGCAATTAGTTGGTGTGTAATTTATACTTATAATTTTTTTTTCACTTTGTTTTCTTTATGCATAAAATCATCATTAACATGCTCATTTATTCCAAGCTTAAAGTGGCTGCTAAATCCCAGCAATAACAAGAAGGTGTATGAAGGCCTTGTAGAAGGCCTCTTTACTACTTCGGAAGTAGATACAATGAGACTCATGATTGGCTTACGTCACTTGCATCTGATGGCATTAATTCTTAATCGACACCTGCTAAATGGCCTTCTATTAAAAGTCGATTAGAAGGATTTTCGTAGCAGGACTTCGAAATATTTTATATCGACATATATTATATCCCCCTGCGGTTCCAATTGTCACTGCAGGAATGGCAAATGCTTTGACGCGGTTCACTCGGGAAAAATAGGGGCACCAGGGTTCCTAGAACCTAAATCTGGAAGAAAAGGTCTGTGTCTTAAAACAGAAAGGACTGGTACCACGGAAATCGGTAGCCCCACAGAGAACCTCTCCTCTATGTGACCAGTTGTTGGTGAGGTCCACTTCGGGGGTACACGTGGTGGTTGTGGTTTAACGTCGATTTATGTAGGTATGGTGCAAGGTCAATCTACTGTGCTGTTGCACTCTCAACAGACGGAGTTTGGATAGTCTCCAAACCCCTAAGCAAGAGGCTATAATATGGATTCTGGGCTTGCCTTGGTTAAGGCTTGCCATATTATATAAATTGCTACTCATTGTGACTATATCATACGCAAATTGCGATTCGCGGCAACGTCATATCGTAAAGTGTTGTTATACTACACAATGGGGGCGCTAGTCTACGCTTAAATTTCACTCGGTGGTAAGACCACCGTGGGATTAGGCCAAGCGGCAGGTGCCCACGTTAATCTTGTTCCACATATCGAAAGCGTGTTAAAAAGTCTTCAAATGAAAGTACGCTAAACGACCCACATATTAAAACCTGAGAAAATGCCTTTTTTACTCTTATCTTTTAATCGACTTGAAAAAAAGAACTTCAGAACTCCAACGTTATGCTTGTAGTAAGCATGAGCAAACTCATTTAATGGGTGTGCTCATAAGCTTATGAGCAAGTGGTCATACTCGAACACATGCCTGCTCATATCATTCTACTATTGTGCAAATCGCTGTTCATGCCATAAATGTAATGAACTGACGTAGTCGGCCTGCTTTCTCATCGCACAATTTCTATTGCTAGCCTTTGTTCAAGGCTCATGTGCCCCATGTCAAGCTTATACTAGTGGTCCTAAGTCTTATGCTAGACAGTGCCACACATTCACACACAATGTGTGATGCCGTCTCAGCCTCTTCCAGGCACAATCTGAAAGTATCATATTCTTCAATTTTCATCTAGGCTAGATGATACTTGAAGTTTCCATGGTAGTTCTATTGTATATATGAGTACCTTACTGGTCTTCTTGCTCGGCTCTTTAAGCATCATTCGAGCCTGCCTACACGTAGTGGTCTCTTTCCACCTTTTCAGGTTCAATGAGTTCACCCATTGTAGAACTATCGCAGAATGCCATTATTTAGCGCTACTATGGGTTCTGCTACACAGGTATTCACAACAGAACCCCCTTTTTCTAGTTGGTCTGCTGCTTCATTCCCAGCTGTGCCTATGTGTCCTTTAATCCACATCAATGTTACCTCATTAACCGAAGAACATCTGATAAGTTTTAAAACATATGAAGTACATGTTGACCTGCCTTATCCGTTTTATAAACGACTGGTTGTCAAGTGCAATGAGAACCTTTGGGTGATTCAATGAATGCAGCACACCCAAGCAAATCCACCTAGTAAACGGAGACGTACTGCCCAAACGTACACTACAGGATAAGTTTAGCTCAGCTGAGTATACACCTGCTCCTGCCGTGTTTACTCGTCTCAGGTTCGAAGCACTCAGTGTGTATTATGGTGATCATTTTCTCATACTTAATCCAACTTGTTTATGGAAACTCTGCCAGCTCATCGCATTTAGCTCGCTGATCTTCGCTGTTTATTATTATCCACTCATCGTTGCATATATTCAATGAAATATTATAATGAGCGTCTTATGAGCTTCGTTTTTTTGCTCATGCATTGACTTAGCTTGTAAATTAAATCCACTTAAAAAATATGGCATTATTTTTCGAACTGTAAAAAGCAGTAATTTCGAAAGGACACAGAGCAATGTTTGCTACAATGCCAAGTAACAGAATACAAAAATTAAAATTTATAGGATGTTTCCACACAAGATGTGTTCTTGACGTATAGAACCGATTTTTTTTTAATTGGGGTAAAATTTACTGAAGAATCTAATGGGAGCGGTCCCGGACCCCCGCAGAATTTGTATTGAAAATTTACTTTTTCTTCTTTGAAGTCTTTTAGTACCCTTTCTAAAAGGTTACCTAATTTTTTTTTAAGTTGGCTAAAGTTTAGTGAGAAATCGAATGGAAATAGTCCTGGACCCCCCAGTAATTCTGAAGTCGAAAAATTAGTTTCTCAGAATGTAATTTGAAGTTATAATCGGTAATTTCGGAGTCTTAACAGGTATGTTAACAGCATTTACACTCGTAAAAAACGTTGCAAATAGGGCAACCTTTTTAAGGGCCCTCCTGTAAAGTTACCTGTTTTACCCTTAGGTTCTTTCTATTTGCGCGATCACATATTGTTTAACCCAAATATATAAAAAAAATGTTACATATAAAATACATATAAAAATTTTACAAAACAGATTTTGATACAATATTTGTTTCGAAAAATTATCCTTTATTACTTTTAAGAAAGAAAGAAATGGGAGCACCCCGTTTTATATAATTATTGCAGATTCTATGTTCATCTATCGTCTATCTTTATTAAATCTATTTTTTTCATTAAATATTTCCCTGAAAACAAAACTGTTTCAGTCAAAGCTTGAAACACAATTAAACGAACTTTTGTTTTTTATTTAATTTTTTTCGAATAGATCTGGATTTTAAAAATGTCTACATATTTTAATTTTGACACACAGAATGAAAAATCTATGAGATGAAATGCAGGCATGTGTAGCAGATCTTTTAGAAGAGAGAAAGCCAAATCTTTATAAAAAGGAACGAAAAATTAGAATAAAAACAAGCCTTTAAGAAGGCCTCATTCAGAAGGCCTTTCCATTTTTACCTTCAAGTTGTTTATGGTGGCTGGCTGGGTGTGTGTGTTAACAACAAATTTTTCTCTTAATTGTATAAATTTATGTTGCCTACTTTTAAGCGGGCGAATGTAACATAGACGCATCTGTTTTATTTTCTTGGGAAAAAAGAAGTTAACAAAAAAAAAAAGTAAAAGTGCTTTTACCACCAAGTTTATCTTATTAAATGGCTTGGGGTTGTATTTGTTTTTTGTGGTTTTATGCTTCTTAAGTATTTTTTTCTAAAACGTTTCTGATTAACACATTTTGTGTGCTTCTCATTGCAAATGGGATTAATTAAAACCTCTTCTCACCTCATTACATTTATACATTTGTCATTATTTTAAGCCGATTATGGGCTTTATCACACCAGTCAATGAATTAACATACAGTCATTTACATGGATATAAATTTATAAATGTAACTAAAATTTTATTATTGAATTACTTATTGTTGATAGGAAAAAACTGTTTAAATTAAATTAAAACAATTGAAAATAATATTTAAAAAAAACTCTTTAAGATCTTTAAAGGAACAATTTTAAAGTTTTTCAATAAAAAATAATATTTCGTATTGACTTGTTCAAGTACTACTGTATTGTAAAAATTTTGCAAAAAAAATCAAATCAGAAATTATTTTAAATAAATTTTTTTTTCTTAAATAAAATTACTACCAATTATATAAAATAAAGGGTGTTTTTTATAGAGGTATAGAACTTTAAGTTGGGATTACTTTTCAAGATGGCGACCGATTTAACAGCTATCAAGTGATTTATTCTCAGTTTGGTTTGGCAATTCATCATGAATAGACTCACGCCGGAACAACGCTTACAAATAGTGCAATTTTGGGCCCAAAACGAGATTACCGTTGTTTCCGATTTTCATAAGCGAATTTTATTTAGCGATGGTTGAATGGCTACGTCAACAAAAAAAACTGCCGCATTTGGAGTGAAGGTAATCCTCAAGTGTATGTCGAAACACCGTTACATCCAGAAAAACTGACTGTTTGGTGCGCTTTATAGGCTGGTGGAATCATTGGTCCGTACTTTTTCAAAAACGATGGTGGCCAGAACGTTACAGTCAATGGTGGTGATCGTTATAAAGCCATGATTACTAACTTTTTCATTCCTAAATTGAATAACCATGATGTCCAGGAGATGTGGTTTCAACAAGACGACGCAACATGTCACACAGCTCGTGCCACAATAGATTTATTGAAAGACACGTTTGGTGACCGCCTAATTTCAGGTTTTGGACCTGTGAATTGGCCTCCAAGATCTTGTGATTTAACACCGATAGACTACTTTCTGCTATGTAAAGTCATCGGTCTATTCGGATAAGCCACAAACGCTTGACCATTTGGAAGACAACATTCGCCGTGTTATTGCCGATATACGGCCACAAATATTGGAAAAAGACATCGAAAATTGGACGTCCATATTGGACTACAGCCGCGCCAGCCTTGGCGGTCATATGCCAGCAAACATATTTAAAATGTAATGCCACAAGATTATTTTTCGGATAAATAAAATTCATGTCAATCGAATAATCTATCGTTGTTTTATTGCAACTTAAAGGTCTATACCTCTATAAAAAACACCCTTTAGTTATAATTTTGATTTTTTTTTGCAATACTTTATTATAACACAAAAAAAAATTGTTCCACCAATTAGAGTTGTACTTAGTTTCAGATACAAATTTAAATTAATATTTTATTTATTCAACTAGCTGTGACCCCCCACACGTTGTGTGCGCCCTGACAATATTTTGCTCGATTTTGCTTCGAAAGTAATAAACACCAAATTTTAAGACTCTTACGTATTTACTTTATACAAATGTATGCATGCCTGGATAAAATTCTAAAATTTATATAAAATTCTCAAATTCTAAAAATTATTGTTAAGCTCTGTAAAAGGTGTTTAAAATATTTTAACAACAATGTAATTCCACAAAGTAAAAATACAAAACAAATAAAAATTTTATTCAATTGGCTATTTGGCAGTAAGTAATTCATATTTTGTGATTATTTTAAAACAACGTCATCTGTATCGAAACCGTATTTAAAATATACCGGTTTAAAAAATAAAAGATGCCTTAAAGTATGCAGTACCTTTAAATCGTTAAAAAAAATTGGCGTACTTTCACTGCTTTTTTTCCACTTTTTCTTGGAAATAAAATATTTGTGCGAAAAAAAGATATCCTATGTTATAATAAGGATACAAAGGTACCTCCTCATAAAATTTTGTTAAAATCCATTCAGTACTTTTTACGTGATGTGAACACAAACAGAAAGGCAAGCAAGAAATGTGTTGCGGTTTTATTTTTCTTTCTTACTACTAAATGGATTGCAACATTAATCCTTTTTATAAATAAAATCAAATGACGTTTTCTGGCAATCGCATCATTTAAGAACGGTTGCCCTGATTTTTAAAATTTTTTTTATATCTTCATCATAGCCCAACTTAGAATTTTGCGAAAAGAAAAATTGAAAAATATTAGATAGATCTTTGAAGTGTTGGACCAGTAACCCGCCTTAAGTATTAATGGTTTAGCGAAAAACATGATGAATTGTAATAATGGGCGTGGTACCTCCCATACAAAGTGAACAATTATTGTCTTATACCTGGAGATCTTCAATAGCTAGAGTCTTGAAACTTTGTAAAAGTAACGCTTATGTTAATGTGTATACTCTAGCAGAATACAGATCAGATTGGGATAGTGGGCGTGGTACCTCCCATACAAAGTGAATAATTATTATCGTATACCTAGAGAATAACAATAGGTAGAGTCTTGAAACTTTGCACAAGTAACCCTGATGCTAATGTTCATAATCTACAAAAATTTACACGAGATTGGAAGAGTGGGCATGGTAGCTTCCATATAAAGTGAAAAATTATTATTGTGTACCTTGAGAACTACAAAAGGTAAAGTACTGAAACTTTGCACAAGTAACCCTCATACTAAAGACCAAAATGTGAAAAAAACACACTGGATTAGGATAGTCGGGTGCCTCCTATATACGCATACTCTAGCATAAAACAGATTGGATGGGAATAGGTCGTATCTTCCATAGAAACTGGAACAGTTTCGCCGTCAGAATAGCGTAAGTTTTCGAGTTAAAGCTTAGCCATACTTTTTTCCAAGTTTTTATTGTAATTTTTTGTGGATGGATGTAGTGAAGCGCCCCGGTGATAGCTAGTATTCAATAAAAGCTCACGAAGAGATGCCACATTCTTATAAAATTTTTCGTTGCCTATAAAAAACAAAATCAGAAAAATAATATCCAAACCGTATTTCAATTTTAAATGCTTTGTCATCACTAAATCGAAATGATCTAATAAAAATTTATTAAACACCATTTACTTATCATATTCATTCATACATACATATATATATGAGAGGTACTTATTCATTATTTACTTGGATAATTGTGAAACTAGGGGAGATGGAAAAAACATTTTTTTTTAACTTTACGAATAAAAAATGGCAACTTTTAAAGTTACATTTTCTATCCCTCTCTCTCTCTCACTCCCTGTCCATGTGTCTCTTCAATAAATAATAAGGTTTAGAAAATATAAAACAGAAAAATTTAATTTTTTTTTTACAATTTTACAAACGTTGCAACATAAAGGCATCTAAAAAATAGAATGAAAAAATTCTATCAAAATTGATTTATGCAAAAGAAATATAAAGCAGATTATCAATTTTTATTTACATAAATAAAAAATAAATATAACAAACAACTTTTGGGCAAAGATGTGAATAAAAATTGATATAGAAATAGAAATAGAAACAGAAACAAATAAAACAATAGTAAAACCAAAAATTGAAATTCATGTGAATTGTATGAAAAAAAAGGAATCCCATCCATAATCGAATAAGCAAAACAGCCAAATAAAATCCAACATATACATACATTCACCGATACAGACATACATATGTACATACATACATTCATTTTATAAAAAATAGAGAAAATTTGTAGTTAGAAAAACCAACACAACAAAAGCACTAGAATCAATTTTTTAAGATTTCTTTTTATTTGATTTTGTGCAGTATTAGAATTAAAAGTGTTTTTTAAATCTACCTTACCACTGTACTGTAATTATTAACCATATGTGATCGAGCACAGAGAAAGGGACCTAAGGGTAGGTTGACGGATTTGTTTTTTTTTTTATTAATTGGGGTAAAATATACTGTAGAATCGAATTCCAATTTCATAACACAGGAGGAAGTCTTTACTGCAAAATTTTCAAACTTTACCTTTTGGGTTACCCATATGTAGCGAAGATTTCTTGCTACCTGCCCTATTTATGTGAGAAGTCAGTGTAAATATTTTCATCTTTTAGTATTATTTTAGTTAAGAGTATTTCAATAATTTCAGTGATGTAAGAATTTAGTGAGATTGTTTTTCCCATCCCTTATGTGTTACCTCATAAGCCTCTTGCGACTATTTCCTATTTTAAAATTTAATGAAAAGGCTGGAAAATAAGAGATTCACGTCAAATGAATAGGTTATTATTAAAACCCTATTTGGAGGAAATAAAAAAACTAGACAGAAGCTTAAAGGCGATTACATCTCTCAACTTAACTTTAACGTTAAAAATATTCTGTATTCAAAAAATCACGGAGTTATGGATGGAATGGCAATGGTATTTTGAATTCGAACTTCGGAAACTTTTTTATAAAAAATTTTTGTAGAAAATGGTTATCGAAAATTTTTTTACAAAACTTTTATTGGAAATTTTTATAGAAAAGTTTTATCGAAAATTTTTATACAAAATTTTTTATCAGAATTTTTTAAAGAAAATTAATTTTCATCGCAAATTTTTACGAACGTTTTTTTAGAAAATTTTTATCAATAATTTTTATTGCAAATTTTTATCGCAAATGTTTATCGAAAAGTTTTATAGAACATTTTTATCGATAATTTTTTTTAAATATTTTTTATAGAAAATATTTCCGTAAATTTTTGTAAATATTTTTAACCGGTAAAAATAGAAAATTTTTATCGGCAATTTTTATTGAAAATTTTTATCGAAAATTTTTTTAGAAAATTTTTATAGAAAATTTTTTTAGAAAATTTTTATAGAAAATTTTTTTAGAAAATTTTTATAGAAAATTTTTTTAGAAAATTTTTATAGAAAATTTTTTTAGAAAATTTTTATAGAAAATTTTTTTAGAAAATTTTTATAGAAAATTTTTTTAGAAAATTTTTATAGAAAATTTTTTTAGAAAATTTTTATAGAAAATTTTTTTAGAAAATTTTTATAGAAAATTTTTTTAGAAAATTTTTATAGAAAATTTTTTTAGAAAATTTTTATAGAAAATTTTTTTAGAAAATTTTTATAGAAAATTTTTTTAGAAAATTTTTATAGAAAATTTTTTTAGAAAATTTTTATAGAAATTTTTTTTAGAAAATTTTTATAGAAATTTTTTTTAGAAAATTTTTATAGAAAATTTTTTTAGAAAATTTTTATAGAAAATTTTTTTAGAAAATTTTTATAGAAAATTTTTTTAGAAAATTTTTATAGAAAATTTTTTTAGAAAATTTTTATAGAAAATTTTTTTAGAAAATTTTTATAGAAAATTTTTTTAAAAAATTTTTATAGAAAATTTTTTTAGAAAATTTTTATAGAAAATTTTTTTAGAAAATTTTTTTAGAAATTTTTTATAGAAAATTTTTTTAGAAAATTTTTATAGAAAATTTTTTTAGAAAATTTTTATAGAAAATTTTTTTAGAAAATTTTTATAGAAAATTTTTTTAGAAAATTTTTATAGAAAATTTTTTTAGAAAATTTTTATAGAAAATTTTTTTAGAAAATTTTTATAGAAAATTTTTTTAGAAAATTTTTATAGAAAATTTTTTTAGAAAATTTTTATAGAAAATTTTTTTAGAAAATTTTAATAGAAAATTTTTTTAGAAAATTTTTATAGAAAATTTTTTTAGAAAATTTTTATAGAAAATTTTTTTAGAAAATTTTTATAGAAAATTTCTTTGGAAATTTTTTTTTAGAAAAAATTTTTAGAACATTTTTATAGAAAATTTTTTTAGAAAATTTTTATAGAAAATTTTTTTAGAAAATTTTTATGGAAAATTTGTACCGCAAATTTTTATAGAAAATGTTTCCCGTAAAATTTTTTAGAAATTTGTTAACGGTAATTTTAATCGCAAAGTTTTACCGAAAACTTTTGCTGAAATTTTTTTAACAGAAATTTTTATCGAAATTTTTTCTACCGAAAATTTAAATAGAAAATTTTTTTGCCGAAATTTTTTATCGTAAATTTTTATAAAATGCACTATCACTGAATTTAAATAATTTTTGTTAATATTTTTTTGTTATTTAAAGCAATTAATTTTGGTAAAATGCGGAAGCATATTACTGAGTATTTACTTCATATTTAATGTGAAAATATACACTTTTGAGAAAATATACACTTTCAAATATCTAATAATCTAGCATTATATATTCGTATTAATTTTTAATAAATGTTTCACACTTATAACCGTTTGTCCTTGTAATACAAATGTAGGTACCTGCGTTTAAAAATTATAAAACAATAATAATAAAAATGACAGCATGAAAAGTATGAATTACAATGTCGGCATAAATTTGTAATGATTTAAAAAACGACTAAATAAATATCAATATTTTATAAAAATTTATAAATTGAAGAATACATATATACATATATGTATGTATTAGGCAGTGTTTGTAAATGATTTTATTTCGATGTTTTTTTTTAAGTTTTATTAAAAATTCCCTTCAAAATGTATTAGTATTATGTAATTGCTGATGGGAAATAGACGTTTCCAGACTGATAAAAAAACATGTTATTTTCCACAGAGATTGCTTTTTTTCATGTTGAAAATAATAAAATATAAGTATCATTAAAGGTCCTTAAACATCTTTATCTCCGTATACATAAAAAGAAAAAGTAAAAAAATATATTATTTAATCTTTAAACGTTTTCTGCTTTAAAAACTTGTCATGGGACATGTGGGGAGTGTTTACGTATCGAAAGATATTCTTGGGTGATAAGGTGTGTATGTGTTATTTTACACTTATTTTGTTTTAAAATTTTATTTGCAAACGTTTATTGACTACACCTTGGGGTAATATCAATATTTAAAAGAAATGCAAATATTTTTCTAAATAAATACAAATAATTTCATTCTGCATTGAAGAAAATAAATATTTTGTTTTTTTTTTTTTAAGAAAATTAGATATAAAGGAAACTTATTTTTAAAACATCTACCGAGGTTTGCTAAAAACAGCTGTAAAATTTTTTAATCTATAAACAAATTTAACATCTTGAGTTTTTTTATTATTGTAAAATTATTTTATAATAAAAAAAAAATATTTGCATGTTTATTACTTATCTGTTATATTATCCTTTAGGTGTATTTTAAAAATGGTGGTTAATTTATAGTGCATTCAAAGATTTCTGAGCGTCAATTAAAATTCCATTCTTAAAAGTATTTGGACTCCCACAGTAATTAGGCACACTCTGGCTTGGCTGCCTTAGGGAAGCCCCTACATAAGACTCGCCGGAGTGTCCTTCTCATACATATCAGTGAAAGCAAGATATTTTATAAAAATATCCCAAAAATTAAATTTAAATATCAGAAACAAAAAAAAAAAAAAAAAATTATGAAAATTTTAAAACAAAACTTTTATGAAACATTATGATATAAAACAGAATAATTTTTACAAATCGCAAAAAAATTTCTTGGCAAAAGTAACCATTATCAAATATATTTAAAAAAAAAAATTTGAAGTGTCGCAAAAATTATGAAGGAAACTTTTAAATATCAGAAAAATTTTTCAGAAAAAATATTTAAATATCGCAAAATTTTTTAAATATCGTAAAAAAATTAAACAAAAAATTTAACTTTAAATCGATTTAACTAAAAATCGATGCAATGGGCCTCATGCATAAAAACGAGTAAAAGCGCTGAGTTGAGGCAGGTGAGCAATTGCTCGTAAGTCGAGTTCAATCAAACAGCAACAGCTTTGGCTCAATTTTGTATGCATAAAAATGTATTCAAACTAATTGCAATTACATGAGCAAGGGGAGATCAAACGTCTAATTGTTATTGAAGTGCAAACCTGCCGTCAAGTGAAAGTGAAGTAGAATCAGAATTTCTTGCTGTTTGTTGTTCGATATCGTTTCCTAATTGCCATATATCAGTATTGTTGTAATCGTCATTGATAAGGATATAATCGTCTTTTAAAAATTTAGCTATGTTATGCAAAATGAAACAACTGGCTTTTACGTGGGGCGATAACTCTGTCGATACCCGAATTTTGTATTGAAGTATCGAAAATCTTTGCTTCAATTGCCCAAAACACCGTTCTATTATGACACGTTCTCTTGTAAACACTTTGGTGAATGTTTTTTCTATGTCAGTTGTTGGGTTTCGGAATGGTGTCATTAGCCATGGGCATATTCCACAGCCCTCATCCCCGAGAAGTAATGCATCGTTCGTTGCATTTTGCATTATTCTACAGACCTCGCTGTTTCGTAAGATGCGTGAGTCATGAACTGAACCAGGCTAGGATATGTCAACGATTGTAAAAAGTTCTTTTCCATCACAAGTTGCCTGCACACTTATAGAGTGGAAGCCTTTTCTAAAAACATACTCATCGCTTTAATTTGTTGGTTTTTTTAATTTTTATATGAGTACAATCAATCACTCCAATTGTAAATGGAAAGAAATCGCTTGCTTTGGCAGATATAAGTTTCACAACTTCCGCAATAGTTCGCGACACAGTTGATTGATGGACTCCAATATCTGTGGCTATACCATTTTGGAATCCAGGATCTGCACAAAATCTTAAAAACAGTCGAATTTTATCAATCTTGCTTCTTTTTAACCCTCAAAAAAATAATTAACCAACCAGCAGATGCTACTATCATCAAACCTATGTATTTATCACTTTATTATTAATTATATAAAAAAATTTATAATTAGGAATACAAACCTGTGTAATTTTTTATTCTCACTTGCTAAATTTGTTTTACGCTGTTGATAACATTTTGTATTTCTTTGTGGCACAAAATATTCAGCCATGATTCCTTTTTAGTGTACGCAAGTCAATTATAAGGCAGGCTCAACAAAATTTGAGCAAGAGCTCACAAAAGAAAGCAAAAGCTTGTTTTTATGCATATGAAAATGAGCTCAAGCTCATCTCAATTAGTTCAAACTGAGCACGACGAGATCAAACGTGAGCTGTGAGTGAAAGCAAATACTTCAAATTTTATTATGCATACGACAAGCACCTTTTACTCAAAAAATCGAGTCCGAGCTCAAGCTCACGTTTTATGCAATTTTTCAACTCTCTTAATCAGCTTTAGAGGAAAAAAATTTTTCTTTATCTTAAAAATATCTGATAGTATAATGTTTTTTTTTAATATCGTAATTAGATTTTTTCCAAAACTTTTATATTTTTGACGAATTTTTTAACTATTTAAACAGTATATAAACAATTTTTAATTTTATAAAACTGATTTTATAAAATTTTAAAAAATATACAAAATTTTTAATTAAATATTTTTAAATATCGTCAAAACATTTTTAAATATTAAGGGCTAAATTCATCAGAAAATATCTTTGTTCAATAAAACGTTTATAAAACGTATTTATATACAAAATTTGGTTAATAAACCAAAAATATTTTTTATGAATACGGCCCTAAAAATATTTAGGAGTTGTAGAGCTTTTTATTATAATTAAATTTTGTTAGATCGACTTCAGGTCATAGTATAAATAAATTCGAAAAAAATAGTGGGGTTGTTTACAATTATTTCTTTTATTTTATCCCACATTTCTGCCAATTTTGTTGGCATAATTTTTTATAATATTTTGTAGTGACGACAAGTGACAACACTACCAAATATATAAAAAATATATAAAATATATAGAAAAAAATTTCCTGACAAAGTTGAGCGAAACATCGGATAAAAAAAATTTAACACAACCCCACCAAGGTTTTATCGAATTTATATTAAGACCTGATATTTTAAAATTTTCACGTATTTTTTTTTTTATTTCTATTTTTTAAAATATAATAAAAATTGGAAAACATCGTTATAAACATCGTATAAGATATTGTTAAAACAATTTTACCAAGGTATATTTATTTTACTAAGTAGTAGCGTCCCTACAACAAATACAACAATACAAGAACAACATGGAATTTTGTTGTTGCTTTGTAGTTCGAAATGTCAAAAAAACATAGGAGAAAATTGAGAAGGCCTGTATGTGTTTTATTGCCTTTTCACTTCTACACTATAACACATACAACTTTTGACATGTCGAACTATTAAATCAGCTGGGCGGACGACACCACCTAGTAAAATAAATATACCCTGAATCTTACTGAAAATTTTAAACATCGTAAAATTATATACTTTTTAAAGTTTTCCATTTAAAATTTTTAAATTTTCTGGATTTTTTTTTTCATTGCAATTTAAAATTAATATTTTTAAATATTTTTTCTCGCAAATTTTTATATCGTAAATTTTTTTTATTAAAAATAATAATCATTATACAAATGAATTGTTCAAAAGTAGGCTCTAGTCTGTAGCTTCTCCTTGTCTACTTTGTAAATATATTAGTAATCTATACACATAATAAAATAGTAACTCATTTTCGTATGTCTGTCTGTCTGTCTGTCTGTCTATCTGCTTTTCTTGTGCGTTCGCATTGTGTAAAAACTACCGAATGGATTTTAACAAAATTTTGTGAGGAGGTACCTTAGTATCATGATCCTAATATAGGATACTTACAAAAATATCTTATTTCCAAGAGAAAGTGGTGAAAAAGCAGTGCTAAACGCAATTTCCGGTTTAAAGGTACTAAAATTTTCGGTTTATAACTGAGATATTTTCAACACGGTTATATTTTCAATACACCTTTTTATTTTTGAAAAAGGGTTGTTTTAAAAATTATTGCGCAACAGATGGCGCCAGTTGAATAAAATTTGTATTTGATTCGAATTTTTACTTTGTGAAATTACATTGTTATTTACATTGTTATTAAATATTTTAAACACCTTTTACAAAGCTTTACAATAATTTGTAGAATTTTTTATATATTTTAGAATTTTATCTAGGGATGGGTACCTCTATATAAAGTAAATACATAAACCATAACTGAAGTACTATAAAATTAAGAGTCTTTCACTTGGTGTGGAATACTTTCAAAGCAAAGTAAAAATGTTCGGAAATATTTAATATTTAAATTTTTTTTGTTCCTTAATCTGGCTTATAGATTTTCCTTAAAAATGTTTATTCTATTAATGCTCCTATCAAACCGACGACCATTGACTTTGTAATATCGTAAAAAGTGTTTAAGATCGCAAATATTTTCTATTATAAATTATTTTATATCCTATCAACTAACAACTAACTATTGCAAGAAAATTACTGCTTTGGAAACACCTATGTTTCAGTAGAAACGTAAAAACTTCGTTCATTATATGTGAGAAGGATACGTATTACAAATTCGCATCCTTTGAATGCCTGACATTATTCAATTAATTAACAATTGTTTTTTTTTAACGACTTAATTAATGTGAACTACACTACAACAAAAATAAATTGGAAGAGATCAATGAGATATTTGTTGAAGCGAAAGTTGAATAAAAAGCATTACCTAAACTCCCACATTTAGTTGCTAACAGAAATCATAGACACTATAGTATTTGCTGTAACTATCAACTGCCATCTATGGATAATGATGATGATGATGATGATGATGTTACATCAAGAGTGCTGTGTATGTTGTGTCTAAATGTGTGTGCGTTAATTGCCGTAATAAAGCAATAAATACAAATTAATGTCACTATTAAACAAAAGTCAGTCACTGTACTCATTTGCCGTGGATGTCGTTGTTAAAGTCATGGTAAAAGAGTTTGAGCTAGTTTATGGTTGTTGTGTCACACACATTCACACTACAAAACTTTTACAGAATATACAATCAATACTTATAATAAAACAGTAACTCATTTCCTGTCTGTCTGCCTGCCTATCTTTCTCATTGTGTTCGCATCACGTAAAGACTACTGGATAGATTTTACTAAAATTTTGTGTGGAGGTACCTTAAAATCCTGATTCCAATGTAGGATACTTTTTTCCGCAATAATATCTTATTTTCAAGAGAAAGTTTTTTTTTTTACCGATTTAAAGGTACTGCATACTTTAAAGCAACTTTTATTTCTGAAAGCGGTATATTTTAAGAGATGTTGCGCAACAGATGGCGCTGTTTTAAAAGAATGAGTAACGCATTTCCTCTCTGTCTTTTACAGACCTTTACAATAATTTTGAGAATTTTATATAAATTTTAGAATTGTATCCAGGGATGGGTACCTTTATATAAAGTATATACGCAAAAATCTTAACATTTGTTGCGGATTACTTTTAAAGCAAAATCGAAGAAAATATTTTCACGGCGCACACAACGTATATGGGCACAGCTAGTATAGAATATACATATGTGACACTATACTTATGCGTGTTAATACCCACACATGCTTGTTTTAATGGTTGGTTGGCTGGCATAGTTACATGTACGGAGTTTTAATTAGATTCAAGCTCATCATTTGCTACAGTTTCAAAGGACATGATGGTATCAAAGGGAACGAACAACAAGCGAAAGCATAGAAGAAAAAAAAAATGCACATCTCTGTATATGTATACGTGTATGTATATAAACAAATCTGTAAGTGTTTTAGTATATTTACTATTATTTTAGTATATTAAAAAAAAATATTTTCTATTGAACTCATTAAAACAACTTAGTTTTAACGCCACAGGACATCATAATTCTATTAATTAAAATCGGGCCAACTTAAGTTACGAACTTCTGTCCTTTTTTGCTTTGCGTAGGAGACCATATTATTTTCTATATAATTTGTCGTTTATGTGTTGTTGACATGTTTTTAGTTTTCATTTAAGCAAACTAATTAATTGATGTCCCTACAAGGAAAAGTAATAAAAAGCTATTATTATTTAATTGGCACCATTGACATTTTAATCGGATGAAATTAAAGCAAAAAATTCAATTTTAATGGACAAATTTATAGACTAATTGAAATTTCGAAAGCCTCCAACCATTATTTGCTATTCTCTTTTAACGTGTCTTAACCAAACAACTGGGGCAACAAAAAAACTACACATTATAGTGAATGGAAGTGGGCAATTTATAATTGTATATTTTTTATCTGTCCAGAAATTGTTTGAAAAATAATGTAAAAGCTTTAAAGATTAGTTTTTGTTACCACTAATATTAAGAAATGTTTTTGTTAAATTTTTTTTATTGTAAATTTTTTTATTAAACGGTTTTTTATATAAAAAATTTTATTACCGATTATTTTCCTAAAAAGCTCTCAATTTTCTATTACAAAAAAAGTTTGTTGATCCATTTTCTTTGTTTCCATATAGACAATTTTGCTATAGATACATATTTTATTAATAAATTTTTACTATCGATAACGCTATCTACAAAAATTTCTTACATCTTGTTATCGATCAATTTTTCTATAGAAAAAGAAAAATGTTAAACATATACAAAAGATTTTACATCCTAATAGTTTTATTATTCATTTAATTATTTGTATAAAAAAATTTGGTTATCGAAAATATTACCTTGTTTTTGTTATCGATCAAATAAAACTTTTTTGTTTTCTTTATCTATTAATTTTGGTTAATGAATTTTTTAATGATTTCCAAAAAAAATGTTCTGCAACGGTTATTTCAAATAAAAATTTCCAAAAAAATTGTTATCGGCAAATTTTTAAAAAATATATTTTTTATCGCTCAATTTAGACGGATTTTGTTATCGATTAATATTGTGAGGACATTTTTGTTACCGATAAATTTTATACAGAAAAATGTTTGAGTTGATTAATTTGCTATGGTCAATTTTGTTATGTATATCGATAATTCTGTTATCGATAAATTCTTAATAATTTTTTCAATTTTCCTTAACGGTGAATTTTCTATAAATCCGTTCTATAGAATGATGAAAAACAACCAAATTACTAAAGAGTAAAATAGCAACAGAATATTTTATTTTTGTATAAAAAGATTTTGAATTTTTGCTATCGATAAATTTTTCATTAAAAAAATTTTGTAGTCGGCTAATTATGGCAGTTAAAAAAAAACTGAGTATTGATCAATTTGCCATAGAAAATTATTGATTAATTTTTTATAAAATATATTTGTTATCGATATATGTTATAAAGAAAATTTTTGTTATCGATAAATTTTATACGTAAAATTTTTTCCCTCTAAATTTTATATAGAAAATCCTTTTATTAATTTGCTAGAAAAAATCTGTGTTATCCATATCTGAAATTTTTTTATCGATCAATTCCAAATAGTTATATTTTTTATAAAAATTTGCATTGACGATGAATTTTCTATGAATCGTTTAGTTGGTTTTGCTCTACAAAGAAATTAGCAATATATAAATGTTTTTATAAAACAACCAAATATTAAATTTGAAATTTTTATACATAACATTTGTGACTGATTAATTTTCAATGTTATTTTTCTTAACGATAAATTTATAATATAAAAGTTTTTTAGTCGACTAAATATCTAACTACAAGAAATTCTAATCGAAAAGAAAATTTTTGATTTTCATAAACTTTTGTAGATTATTTTGGTTGGTTTGTTATTTTCCCTTTTCCAAAAGCAATTTTTGTTATTGGTTATCATGTAAAAGCAAGCTTATGGTCGAGAAATAAATATTTATCGATAAGTTTTTTTCTAGGTTAGATTGATAATAAATAATTTTTCAATAAAAAAATAATGTTTGTGTTATATTTCTTATAAAAAATATTTACCAATGATTAGTTCTTCGAACAAAGGCATTTTGTAGTTCATATTTATATATAAAAAATTATTATTATTTATGTCATTTTATTATCGAGCGATTCCCAATAGAAAACTTGTTTATCCATAACGATAATTTATAATTACCATCAGCAAAATCGAATTAAGTTTAAGCTGTTTCACCCAAAAGAAATCCTTAAACAAACTAAAGTAACGGAGAATATATTTTTTTATGTAGGTCTAAAATTTCTACAAAAAAATTACATCAAAAATTATTTATCGATAAATTTTCTTTGGAAAACATGTTTAATCGAATAGTCTTTATAAAAATTGTTTGTCATGGGTCAACTTTCTATAGAAAAGTCTCGTTTCCAAATAATATTTCCTTACAAAGTTTTTGCTATCAAACAATTTTAAATAAAAGAAAATTGGTTTATCGATAAATTTTGTATCGAAAATATTTTTTAATTTTCTAAGAAAAAAAAAAAAAACTAAGATAAGTTTTTTGTAAAAATGTTTTGTATTTGTTTGATAGATAAATTTTGTGTTAATGATTTCATTTCTGAAGAAAGTTTCTTTTTAGAAATTTTCGAATTTTTTTCTATAGAAAGATTTTTTTACGATAAATTTGATTGGTAGGATTTTTGATTTCCCAGAAATATTTCTTTTAATTAATAAAAAAAACTTTTATGGAATTTATGTGTTCTGAGAAAATATTCTTTTAACAAGTTTCGTAAAATATGGACATTTTTTTGTTATCGATAAATTATCGGAAATTTTTTTTTTTTTGGGAAAATTGCTATCGGAGACTTTTTGTTTAAAAATTACTTCTATAGCTTTTAGCAGGAAAATTTTTGTCATCAATACATTTTAGATTTTTTCAATACCTTATGCTATCGATGCTTTATTTCTTTTAATTTAAATATTACTAGATTTTGTTATCGATTTTTTTGTTGGTAAAACCTATTGTTATCTTTTAATTAAACTGATAAATATCTATTAAACCTAAACTATTTACCGATTAGCAAAATTATTATTATCGATAAATTTTCTTTGCAAAACTTTTTTCATCGATTAATCTTCTATAATTTTTTTTCATCCAAACCCTTTTTTCTAAAAATTTTTTAGTATCGAACAATTTTAAATAGATTTTGTTATCGATAAATTTTCTTAAGAATATATTTTTTATCGATAAATTTTCTAAATAAAAAAATAATATGTTAAATTTTCAAAATTTTTTTTGTATTTAATTGATTTTTTGTTATCGATTTAATTTTAAAAGAAAAGTTATAGGCAAGTTTCTTCTATAAAAAGATAAATAATCTTTTTTAATAAAACATAATTTTTAGAGAAATTACTTGTTGTGAAAAAAAATTTATAGCAATTTTAGTAAAATATGGACATATTTTTGTTAACGAAAATTTTGTTGATGATTTGCTATCGAAAAATCTTTATTAAAAAAACTTAGTTCTATAGCTTTTAGCAGGAAAATTATTGTCATCAATACATTTTAGATTTTCTCAACACCTTATGCTATCGATGCTTTATTTCTTTTGATTTATATATTACTAGATTTTGTTATCGATTTTTTTGTTGGTTTAAACCATTGTTATATTTTAATTAAACTGATAAATATCTCTTAAACCTAAAATATACACGGATACATAAAATTATTGTTATCGATAATTTTTTTTTTTTGGAAAACTTTGTTCTTTGATTGATATTTTATAATATTTTTTTATATATTGATTTTCTATAGAAAATTTTTATTTTCAAACCCTTTTTTCTACAAACTTTTTAGTATCGAACAATTTTAAATAGATTTTGTTATCGATAAATTTTCTCAAGAATATATTTTTTATCGATAAATGTTAAAAAAATAATATGTTCAATTTTCTAAAATTGTTTTTTCTATTTAATTGATGGTCTATATACATTTTTTGTTATCGATTTAATTTTTAAAGAAAATTTATAGGGAACTTTTTTTTTAATAAAAATATTTTGTATTCGATTAATTTTCTTTGTAACATTTTTGATTGCCGATAAATAATCTTATATAAGAAAAAAAAACTTTTATAGAAATTATTTGTTGTGAAAAAATATTTTTATAGCAAATTTAGTAAAATATGGAAATTTGTTTGGTATCGAAAATTTTGTTGATGTGTTGCTATCGAAAACTCTTTATTAAAAAAATTTTGTTCTATAGCAGGTTAATTTTGGTTATTGATATATTTTAGATTTGTTCAATACCTTTTGCTGACGAATCTTTATTTTTTTTAATTTTAAAATTAATAAATTTTGTTTCGATATTTTTTGTTGGAAGAAACTATTTTATCATTAAATTAAACTGCTAAATATTTGTTAAATCTAAAAGCTTGTTGATGTTAATAATTATTTTAATCCCCTTAAATATGCTTTGTTTGTTAAAACAATTTATTGCATTGTACTTTAACGGTTGTATAAGTTTTTTATTTTAGCATTTATTAGCTTTTTTATTATGTACTAGTGTGTGTTTGTGTTTTAAGTTGAAATCTGTTAAATAAATACTAAAGTAAAAAATATAAAAAATAATATTATGTGAGCATTAGCTCAGCTATTTAGCAAGAATAGAATAGAATAGTCGACTCAACAGCGACAGCAAAAACATAAAATAGTGTGTTGGCTGTGGCTTATCCTTACACTTTACGCTACAGTGAATGCATTAGAAATTATGTGTATAGACCTGAATCCTTGGCTTTCAGTTTGCTTTAGTAATAGTTTTTGTTTTGTTATTTCGTTTTATTATTTACTATGCATTCCAAAGGATTATTGTAGCTGTTTTCTTTGTGCTCTTTTCCTGTCCTCCATTTATAGTGTGTGTGAGTGTGTATTGTTAAAGTTGGCAAATTGTTAGAGTATGAGTATGAGTGCAGCAGTCTAACAAAACTAACAAGTTGTAAGACTATATAGTGTTTATGACAAAGAGAATTTAAGATAAAATATACAATGCACACATACTAATGCATATCACAAACTTGAATTGATGGCACTAATACAAACGCACATTAACAGGCTTTTGTCAATAGTATAGTTGTATAAAAAAAAGTACAACAAAAAAAAAAAAAAAAATAAAGAACAACTGTCATTTCACACATTAACACTTTTACACCTTGTTAAAGGATTTATACGTTGTTTTTGTATTCATTTGGCTGACTGTGTATTAATGGGTGCTGAGGCGTGTGCAAAAGATAACAAGCACTAACTAACATTACCGGTTGTAGCTATTGTTTTTTTTTTATGCGAGGGTTATCTTAAAAGCCTTTTTAAATTTATGCAATAAACAATTTAAACTTAAAAGACTTTTAAAGCTGTTTTCATATATTTTTTTACTTTTTTACTTTTTTACGTTTTTAAACAAAAAAGAAATAAAGTCAAGTGTGCAACGTCAGCATTATTATGTTGGCACATTTTTGATGCAGCTACATTTGACTGTTCGTAGATGGTGCTCTTAAAAGCTGTTAAAAATTGTCAAAGAAATTAAGTTTTCATTTTTGTTTTATTTTATTTCATTTCAACTTGAAAACCTTTAACATTTTTTGCTTGCTAATGTTTTACAACATTTTTCAAGTTTCTTTCCCCTTTCAAGCCTTAGTCTTAGATGGATGAAAGGTTTAAATTTTTGTTGTTCATTCTTGTAAAAAAAAACTGATTGTTTGGTGTTTCGTAAAACAATTTTGCAAAAGAAACTCTGCTCACAAACATGGCGGGACCACTGACCTTTAGGATTCAAATTTCATCATCTTAAATTGATGCCAGTGATTTCTGCAGCCATATATTTTTACATGGAAAAAATAAACTTTTAAAGGTTAAAATATTTTTTATTGGGAACTTTCTTCTGGGAGTAAACAATAATGCTTTCGTCGATTTTTTTTTTTTTAATTTCAAATCTTTATTTTAAAAAGTTGCTCATAAATACTTGAGTACTCTACTCTTCATCATCATCGGCTGCCCAATTTGTTGAAAAATAATTGTTGCAAAAAAAAACCGACTACAAAACAAATATATGTGCATCAATTCCTAACTAAAAATTTAAAAGGAAGTAATCTGTAAGAAATACTACTCAAATCAAATACTTTTATACTTGTTGCTCTACCGGACATAGTAATATACGTTTTGTACATTCAAATGTCTATCCATAACGGTTCAGCAGATAAGGCCATACGACAAATTACCTCAGATATGAGGACACCCTTTATTTTTTATACTTATTATTACTGACACAGCAATAAAAAGTAACGGTTCCAAAGATATGGCCATATAGGTTAAACAATATCACCTAGGGGACACCCTTTAATGTAAAATTTTAAATTAAACACTTATTTTAAAGGACAGATTCTTTGTCAATTTTAAATGTCTGTCTAAAACGGTTCAAAAGTATGGCCATATGTATCAATTTACATCCACTATTGAGACACCCTTTATAACTTTAAATATTTATAAATGTTATTATACGGGACATAGTAGTGGAGATTCTGTCTAATTTTCAAGTGTTTGACTATAACGATTCAAAAGATAGGGCTAGATAGGTAAAATGTTATCAATTAAGGGGACACCCTTTAGTTTCCAAATTTAAATTATATACTTGATGTTATAAAGGACTTAGATATACAGGTTCTTTGTAAATTTCAACCGGCTCTCTGTTACGGTTCAAAAGTTTTGCAAGATATATCAAATTACATCAAGTATTGGGACACCCTTTAACTTCTAATTATAAATATTTATTTTCTGATTATAAATATTGGACATTTTTACCAATTTTCAGGTGATTGTCTACAATGGTTCATATATTTAAATTGACGTCACATATGGGGACACCCTTTAATTTTAAAGTTTATTTTTTAAATAATTTCTGTTATTGGCAGATATAGCGATATGCAGTTTTTTTAAATTTTAAAAGGGTGCCCTTTACGGTTCATAATACACGTAAAAAACACGTATGTTGTATGGGGACACCCTTTAATTTCCAAAATTCTGAACTTCTTTTAAAATGGAACCAGTCTGTAAGCATTTCCTTTCTAATAAAGAAAAAAATTTTAAAATCGGTTCAGAAATGACTGAGTTCTGCGGGCACAAACATAAAAAAGCAACATTCAGACGAATAGATAACCTCCTTCTTTTTTTGAAGTCGGTTAAAAATATATATCACGCATCCTTTTGCTGCTAAACGACAAGAGAAACGTTTCTTTCCTAAGTCTTTTTTAGAGTTTTATAGTAATTTTGAGAATTTTATATAAGTTTTAGAATTTTATCCAGGGATGGGTAGGTACCTTTATATAAATTAAATATATAAAAGTCTTAAAATTTGGTGTGGATTACTTTCAAAGCAAAATATTGTCAGGACGCACGCAACGTGTGCGGGCGCAGCTAGTATAAAAAAAAAATAATTCTGGGTTCTTTATCCTCTTTCGCTCATATTAAATTTTGTTTTCCAATTCCAGTCCCATCCTTTATAGTATTTGCAACACAATAGAACTATTCAAAGTTTTATGAGTTGCCAGCAAGAAGAGAAAGTTTTTTTTTTTCGCTACAAAATTCTACAATTTTTGTTTTCGTTTTTGTTAAAAATAAAAATTATTTTTATATTTTTGTTATTGTCTAAACAGACCCTTGGCTAATAAGCAAAATCACAAGAGCTTTGGCTTTATTTTCATATTTCTTGTAATTAAGTTAGGCAATGTATGAGCGAGTGTATATCAAGCTAGTCACTCTATGACATAAGCTGGTAAAGAGATAGCGGTGAAATTGCACGGAGCGCGTGCATTGTTTATTAGTAGGATTCTGGTAAACTTTACGACGGGGTTGTAGTTTTTACGGATGTTTCGAATATGAAAATGGGCACCGTTGCGGCAGTTCACATTCTATGAATAATTATAGGCAGGTCGTAGTGTGTTTCAGCCAGAGTTACTGGCGGTCTTGAAGGTCAACGAATTGGTGTCTAGGAAAGTGTTGGAAGGGCAAGAGGCCACTCTGTATGTCAAGTATAAAAAGGTTCTTGAAGTGCTGACGAATAAGTATTGAATTAGATTGTGTTTGGCACCAGGTAATGGCAGTACTAAGGGCAACGTAAATGCCGACGAACTTCTATGATTGGGCTTGAAGGAGAATTATTAAGAAAGAGGAGAATCTGAATGAAGCCACTGATTAGTCACTACTATATACTGTAAGCAGATCTAATCAGTTCTGTGAGGCTAGGGAAGAGTTCAGAGTCTCACGGCTATTTGGCATGGTCTGGACGTGGATATTTTTAGAAGTCGTTGCGCTATTAGGGCAAAAACCATTACATGGATTACTTACTGGTACTGCATTACTGGCACATGGGATCTCTGTAAGATGTACGAGAGCGAAGAGGAGTTGGAAAATGTCCAGAAAATTGTGTGCCATTGCCCGGCATTACAAGACTGCAGGCTTCTAGACTGCTAGGTGACCGATTTTCCGTCGAGCTAAGTGATATTACTCGATGTTTAGGTGACATTTTTTGCTCAAAGATTCTAAACCTAAACTTTACTCCACAAAGGTTTTAAATCGTTTTATTTTGGAATTATTTCGGTAGCACTTGAACCTCTCACTGTATCTTAATGAAGTCTTACGGAGTTAGACTACAAACTATCTACGGATGCCCTAGGTTGAAGGAGCCAGTGAGAAGAAACTCAAATTTGGGTACCCCGATCATACAGTTTTTTTTTTCAATGCTAAGATTAAGTCCTTAAAAATATGGTGACATGTCCGCGTTATCGCCTTTAGTTTGGGAGAGAAAAAATTATTAGTTTTTGGCAGATGATTTTTTAATTTGTATTTTTGACCAACATTATCTTGTAGGTTATCTAAAACTTCTATACTTTTCTCTGATACGAAATTAGTACCAGAATAAGAATTATTTAAACCACTGTGTACTTGATTGGCGGCAAATTTATGGCCTGTATTTGGATACACCCTTTAGACCATGAATAAGTCTTGCTGTAATGCTCACTCTGCCACTTCTTTAAATTCTATCTTTCAAAGCTTTTGTTTAGAATGTCTTTCTAACAATATGCTTTTAAAGTGTCCGTGTTAGTTGGCTTTATTATATTTAAAATTCCTGTGATGTTGTTATTGTTTTATTGTCAAGTCATTGTGCAGCATCATTTGAATAAAAGTTCAACGAATTTGTATCTCACTTGTGCTTCTACTTGTTGTTTTAATTATTTTATTATTATTTTTTTGCCTTTGTTGATCAAACAATTATATTTTTTATCACACATCTGTTTTGTTGATACCAATGTAGTTTTTGCTTTTGTTGTTGTTTTTATTTTAATAAAAACAATTATTTAAAATAAAAGAGCGTCTATCTTTCATGTACATTTTTTGCATTTGGTTTTAAATTTATAAAATTTTTAATTTAAAGAGCTTGTGGCGAGAATAAAATTCATGTTTAAAAATACTATTGAAATATCTGTTAAAAATTAAATAAAAATTATTGGTTATAACAAAACAGGCAGTTTTTTATTAAAAGATATTGATTTTGATTTTTATTTTATATTTTATATTTTAATACTTTATTTTGATTTGGAGTTAAAAAATTCATATAAATCAAAATATATTATACAATTTTTAAATTTAGTATGAAAATGTTTTTCCTTTAAACATTCGCAATAATAAATGGTACTCCATCACTTATAGCTCCCATAGTTCTGTGCCAAATTTTAAAAGTCTACCTTTCACGGTTCTTGAGCAAAGGCACCCAAGGAAACCGCTGAGTATCTGTGAACGCACACAGTCTCAGCAAGACTCTCACAAAGAGAACAAAACATATAATAATTTTCAATCAATAGCATGGCAGCTTTTAACAAAGTAGGTTTATGTCGATTTGTTTTATTAAAAACTGCAAATATTTAGCACCAAATTTAGAAGTTTATATGGGCAACTAATTTTGTTTATTTTTGTACTCGTATTTATTATAATTACACTAAAAAGAACATTTGTTAAAATTAGAGTAAAACTTAAATTAGAGTCATGTCGAATCTTAATTGTGTATACCCTTCACCATAGTAATATTAAATATTCCCTTACTCTGTTATGTTTCCCAATTTCACAATAATATATTTACATTCGGTTTTTACTTTTATAATTTTTAGGCCCATTATTATAACTTGCCTTTAGCTAAAGTTAGGATTTTGTTGGAGCGATAAATAGTTTTTCGTTATTAAAAGTAAGCCAAAAACCACTTTTAACTATCACGTACTATAAGGACAAGTTATAGCAATCATCATTATCCTCATTATTATAACGAAAAACTACTTATCGTTCCAAGAAAATCCTAACTTTAGCTAAAGGTAAGTTATGATAATGGGCCTTAATGTCAATACTACAAATATAATATAAAGATATCGAAAATTTTTTGGAAAAATTTTATCGAAAATTATTTGTAAAAATTTTATCAAAAATTTGTTGTAAAAATTTTATCGAAAATTTTTTGTTAAAATTTTATCGAAAATATTTTTTTTAAATTTGATCGAAAATTAAAAAAAAATTTTAAAGTTTTTGTAAAAATTTGATTGAATTTTTTTTAAAAGATTTGATCGAAATTATTTTGAAAAAATTTTATTAAAATTTTTTGGTAAAAATTTTTTCGAATATTTTTTTTTGTAAAAATTGTATCGAAATTTTTCTAAATATTTTGCCGAAAATTTTTTGTAAAATTTTTATTGAAAATTTGTTGTAAAAATTTTATCGAAAATTTTTTGTAAAATTTTGGATCTTACTGCATTCCTGGGGGTATATTGAACCCTATAATGTGCCTATTGACTGTACCTGGTTGTCAGTGGGCATCCTGTGAGTCTATCACCTACCTCTGTGGGTATTGCTTTCTGTAAAGACCTTAAATACAAATCAAAATAGAAAAACCCTACTTAACAACTTAAAAACAAACAAAAAAAAAAAAGGAATAATTATTTAACAAAAAAAAAAAAAACAAAAAGTTCTACTTTTCATTGCAACCTTAAAAATAAAAACAACGTGAAAAATTTAGGTGGGCGTGTTTTTTTGCCTACAGCCTAGAATGAAATGGTCTAATGTTGCTGACTTGCATTAGCGAAATTTTCGAAACTATGCCTGTCAGATTGGTGGACTTAAATTTTCTGTATATCTTCTGGTGCTTTGGCAAAATTGATTTCAACCCGAACACAGACGGAGAGACTGGCATAGCTTAATCCACTTCTTTATATATAAGGATCTACAATATATACATACTTTATGGGGTGGGTCGGAAAGAATATTGTAGAAATTACGTATTAATTTGCATTTAGTCGTTAAAATATTTATTCACTGAATTACACGTAATTTTATTTATATTTATAGTCAATATGTCACATATTTATTCCTAAATATAATTTTATAACTTAATTATAATTAAGTTATAAAATAACGCAATTGAACACACAAAAGTAACAATACTAATTTTAAAAAATTCTCTGGTTGGGTGCCTTTGTTTTAGAAAGAGAGAGGGAGAGAGAAGGCACTGACAGCAATGCAGACATTGTAGCGAAAACAACAGAGTTACATTTTTCACTTTGGTTACGGAAAATACAATCTATACATAAATAATAAATCTTTTATCAGTTTCTCTGGCTGTCTCTCTGTGTTTGTATCACGTAAAACCTACGGGTTGGATTTTAATGAAATTTAGTGAGGAGGTATCCCGATTCCAATATAATTCCGCAAAAATATCTTATTTCCAAGAGAAAGGGGAGAAAAAGCTGTGAAGCGCGCAATTTTACCGATTTGCATTATTTTTGAATGCGAGATATTTTAGTAGGGATGAGAACCTTTATAGAAAGTAAATACATCAACCATAAATGAAGCACTAAAAAAGTAAGGGTCTTTGGTATGCATTGCTTTCAAAGTAAAATCGAACAAAATATTGTAAGGACGCTGACGTAGTGGCGGGCACAGCTAGTTTTAAATAAAATAGTTGAAGTTCTATTACTGTTTTGTAAAATTATATTTCAGTTTTAGATTCTCTTTATTATTTTATTTTCTAAAGACATGTAAATAAAGCTTTTTTATAAAATTTTTAGCCTGAAGTAAAAAGCTTTGATGAAAAATATTTTACATTTAAATGCACGAAAATATAATGAGGAGCAAAATTAAAGTATAATATTTTATTTGCCCCATAACATTTTATTTTATTTGTTTATAAATGGGTCAGTTTGTTTGTCTGGAACAGCTAAAGGGGTTTGAGAACTTTAAAATGGAATTTATTATTTCTTTCAAAACACACTGTGTTTTTGTTGGGGCATAGATTCCTGTTCCTGTTGCTCTGTCGTATATGGTTTCTTTCAAAAGTTCTTTTATTCATTTGTAAGGTACAGTGCTTTTTTTGTTTGCTTCAAAAAGTAACATTATTTTCAGATTTATTACAAAAAAATATAACTAAACATGAAGAGGAATAATTCATTATTTTTTGAAGAAGGAACAATAAATTGCTGTTACACAACTAATGCCGTCCAAATCCCTTGTAACATATTAAACACCTGTTTCAGTTTTCATTATACTCGTAGCAGTGAAAAAATGCACAAAAAAAATATGAAATTAAAATACAAAAAAAGAGCAAATTTATCCGACATATCCAGGCAAAAGAATAGGGTTTTGGGTAAAAATATTCTCATTAAATTCCTGTTCACTTGTGGCTTTTTTACACTTCTTTTTACAAAACATTTATAAAATAAATTTAATTTTTTAATTTTTACATAAATTAAATTTGCTTCAGTATTAGTAAACCTTCTTGGATTATTTAAGGGTCAATCTATAGCCAATGTGAACAAAAGCAAAACAGGGCACAGTGGTTTAACAACGTTTTATTTTGTAAATAATTCGATAGCTCATGAACCACTAAAGATACATCAATAAAATTTTTTGTAAAAATGTTATCGTAAATTTTTGTAAAACTTTTATCGCAAATTTTTTGTAAAAATTTTATCCCAAATTTTTTGTAAAAATTTTTTCGAAAATTTTTTGTAAAAATTTTATCGAAAATTATTTGTAAAAATTTTATTGAAAATTATTTGTAAAAATTTTATCGAAAATTTTTTTGTAAAAATTTTATCGAAAATTGTTTGTAAAAATTTTATGGAAAATTATTTGTAAAAATTTTATCGAAAATTAGTTGTAAAAATTTTATCGAAAATTGTTTGTAATAATTTTATAGGAAATTATTTGTAAAAATTTTATCAAAAATTTGTTTAAAAATGTTTTATTTTGTAAATAATTCGGTAGCTCATGAAGCACTAAAGATACCTCAATGAAATTCGACAGAGGAAAAGCAGAGGTGCTTTCGATTGATAGTTTTTAATGCCATTTGATTAAAAGATCTCTTATCTATGCCAGTTTAACATTTTGTAAGAATATCTTAGAATGACCGGTCCAATTCTCTACTTTATTTCTCAAAAAATCAGTTTATCGTGAAATTTATAATTTTAATGGTAAATACTATTTTAAAAATGGAGCGCGATAAAAATTTTTACAAAACATTAATCTAGAAGTTGTACACTGTTCCCTGATACCAGTTGCTTGCATAAATAGTATATACTCAAGCTGTAGGAGATCCACAAACCTTCCCTTTTAATGCATTTTTTTTTTGTCATTTTCTATGTTTAAATGCAAAAAAGTTTATAAAAACATTAGGAGGCGTGAATCTGAAAAAATGTGCAACATTGTGTATAAACACAGAATGTATATAAACATATTTTGCATTTTTACATAGAAAATGACAAAAAATTAGTTTTTCTTTAAATTTATTTTAATGTAGGGGAAATAACGAAGCACACCACTACCTTAACTGGTCCCTTTACGACCCCTTTTCGATTATAGACAACCGACGGCAGCCTTACCCTCATAGAGCCAAGTACTACAACCAGCCTTTAATCTTGAATTTAGTGATTTCAGATTGTCGACTGGTAACTGTCGGCTCTCTTTCTCATCACGCAGTCTCTGGTAATTGCTAGCATATGTTCAAAGCTCAGGTCTCCATGGCTTCCACATTTAACAAGTTTCAACCTGTGGTCCTAAGTCTTATGCTAGCCAGACATTTACACACAATAAGAGATAACGTCTCAGCCTCCTCCAGGCACAGTCTACAAGTATCGTCTTCTTCTAGATGATACTTGAAGCTTCCTTGGCCTGTCGCTAAAGCAGTTATCCAGCTAAGAGTACTTCTATTCTATCCAAGTACCTTACTGGCCTTCCTGCCCATGCATGGGCTCTTTGAGTACCATTCCAGCCTGCCTACACGTAGTGGTTTCCCTCCACCTTATCAGGTTTAATGAGTTGCATTATTCCATTACCCAGCTCTAAAAAATGAGTTAATAGACAAGGTTTGTGGATTTCATAAAAAATTTTATATTTTTTATTTTAACACCTAAATTCCTAAAACGGGAATGATAAGTTCCAAAAACGAGAGGCTTGTAACGTTTTAACAAAATGCGCTATCGGAACACAACTTATTACTATTTTATTCTAAATTTTATCGATTTCAGGAGGGCCAAAATTTCTTCGAAATTAGAGGGCTACCTAAGTCTTAAAAATCTTAACATTTGAATTAGAAATAAACATTTCAAAAAAATTTATGACAGAGATATCTAAAATTAGGATTTTACCTACAAGCCTCATTCATCCCAAAGGGGTAGAACCACTTAATAATAGAAGAAAGACTGTAGAACCACTTAATACTACTTCTGCTTTACCCCTGTACAATTTCATTTTGATATCATAATTTGACAGCAATTCCATGCAGACTTTTCTTAAAATTTCTCAAATTTTCAACTGAAAATGATTACTTTTTGTTATCGGCGACTGCATGAACATCAGTTCCATTGATGAAACAATACTCTCTTTTTCGCCATATTAATATATTTGATTGCTGGATTGATTGCCCTTCATTATATTAACAGAGGTACAGACACCTTTAGAGTAGAAATTAATTGAGCAAGTAAGGCCTTTTGTATGAGTGCACTGTACCACTTATTATTTATGTAGGAGGAATATCGACGCAAACCACTTCCTTAATGAGTCCCTTTTCGTTTACCTTCAGTCCTCTCTCAATATGAGCAACCAAAATGTAATTTACGCCAAACTTACTTTCATTGAGTCACGAGTTACAACAAGCCTTGTCTTTAGTCTGGGCTGGCCGGCAGTTACCAGACTATCGACTAGTAACTGTCTGCCTTCTTATCACCACGCAGTTTCTAGTAATTGCTAGCATTTCTTCAAGCCTCAGGTCCCCAATGGCATTCACAATTAACAAGCTTCTATCAGTGGTCCTAAGTTTTATGCTAGCCAGTGCTGGACATACACACTAGAGGCCTGCACAAATGTATTTGAAAATCAAACACACCCTCATTTTTAAATGGTTTGCACGCATATTCCTTGTATTACAACAACATAAAATACTGTCGTATACTGTTCGTAGCACGAAGCAAATACTGAAGTTCGTGTACAAGATTATTGTTTAATACTCTCAAGACAGTATTTGTTCGTAACAAAGCTTTCAATGACAGTAGAGAAAAAAACTAAACACTCCAAGAATTTAAAAATATACAACTGAAGACCATCATTTTCACTTGTATTTTGTGTTTGTTTAAATGCTTCTGTTGTTCTTATGTGTGTCATATGAAAGATTGGATGCTTTGTAGAAATACGATGAAGTTATTTAAGAGAATAATAAAACTATTTTTTAAGTACAATTTTTAGAACTTAATTATTAAATTTTAGGGTAATTTATATTATTCATTAATTCCAATATTGATTTTTTATTGAAAGAAAAACATAATTTGTAGATAACCAATTGTTCTACTGAAGAAGGAAGTAAAAAGTTAAAATTCATATTTAAATAAAGCCTACTAAAAATAATTAACCAATAGTTGAGTTTAATCAAATTAACTATTAGCTAATTTAAAATGAATTAGCTAATATACGCAAATAAAATAAATTTCCAAAGAAGTAATACGAATACGACCGCTGATTTATTAAATTTAGTAGTTTTCAATGGAAATTTGCATAGAAAAGAGTTTTAGTTTTAAGTATTGAACAAATATTTATATTTTACTGTTTTTTAAATATAAAATAACACATTTAATGTTCAATTTAAAATGTCTATATTACTTTATTGCAGTACTATTTATAAATATTCTTTTACCTTTTTATGATTTCCAAATTTCTGTATTTGAACATATTTTTTACAAGGGCATTTTTTATCCTTTTCGCGTGACATTTGTATGAAACATTTTCCTTTTCCATTTGAAAGTTTTTACCTATAATTTTTTTGCAACACCACATATGAATATTTTTTTACCTGTTTTTTATCTAGGGAAATCCTCAAATTTATGGAAATTTGTACTTATTAGCACATTTGTGAATTATCATAAAATTTTACTGCTTTTTAAATTTGAAATTACCTCTTAGGCACTTTAAATGAAACATTTTCCCGTCAATATTCAATTGTAAATGTAATATTATTTTATAGCAACACTATTTATGAGTACACTTTTACCTGTTTTTTAGGGACATTCCCGAAAATGCTTTTTGTGTAGCAGATTTGTTAAAACCAAAATTATTATCCTTTTTTACACATAATAAATTTTGGTTTAAAATAGACCAGTAAGTAATAAAAATATTCATAAAACAATAAAAAAATATTTTCTATTTATATATATAAATGAAAGTACCAATGACAGTTTTTTAATCAGTATTTAAAAAGAGCCTGTGGAGTGCTACACATATTTATTTGACATAATTTAAAGTGAAAAATAACGATTTTTAATATTTAATATGACAGAAATAATGGTAAGAAAATAAAATTTTGAAAAAATTACATTATTTGACAGTGCTTTATCATTTGTGTTTTTACATTTAGAACTCAACGCAATCAGATTGCAATGAAGTAATGGACAATGCCATTATAAAGGCAAATATTTTGTCTGGTAACTTTAAGATTACCACAAAAAGAGGCAGAAGTAAGGTTTGGGATGTTTACGGAAAAATACAGAATAATGGCATCGAGATAGAAAAAAAAGTTGCTTGCAGAAAATGTTTTTCCGTGATGAAGTATGATGAGAGGAGCACATCAAATTTAGTTAAACATAAATGTTATCTCGCTATTAAGGAAGCTAATGTTTCTAGGATAGAAGTAAACATGGACATAAAAAAGGAAGCAATACAACTCCTTTTACAAAGGTGCATTGAAAATTGCCGACCTTTCCACTTTGTAGAGGACAGTGGGCTCAAGCAGTACTCGGAGTTTTTGGTTTCAGTTTTAGCAAAGTATGGAACAAATGTTGACATCGAAAGTTTACTGCCCCACCCTACGACAATATCACGAAATATCGGAAAAAAATATGAAACCGTTTTCGCCAATATCAAACATGAAATAATGTCACACTGTAAAAATGGATACGGATTGACGTCAGATATATGGACCGATAACTATTTGCGGAAAAGTTATATTTCGTTAACTATCCACTATATAAAAAACGGTCAATTATATGCAAGGCTGCTAGTAAGTAAGTAAGTTAAAATTGTTATTACATATTTATTTTTTTATTTCATTATAGGGCAATAAAAATTAACTTAATTATTTCATATCTTACGTCTCCTTTTAGGTGATATTATACGGTCAAAAACCGAAAACTTGCTAGGGAAATATAACTGCAAACTGGAAGAAGCAATTATGGTAACGGATAGAGGCTCAAATATGATGGCAGCATTTAATATTTATCCACGCATTAACTGTGTAAACCACCTTATTAATAACGTGGTAGAAAAGGCTATAAAGCAAGTAGAAGAAGTGGCAGAACTTTGCAATTCCTGCTCAAAATTAGTAAAATATTTTAAAAAATCTGGAGAAATCTAGGTGGAACACTGCGTATTACCTGTTTGAATCTGTGGAAGCAAATTGGATGAATATAAGCAACGTACTTCAGCGTAAAAATGAGCTGCAAAGAATTGAGAAAATTAATATCATTTACATTAAAGGCATCATGAATATTTTAAAACCGTTCGAGCAGGCATCTAAAACACTAGAAGGCGAAAAATATGCAACTATACATCTCGCTTATGTATATATCAGTGGATTAATGGACAACTGCAAACCTGAAAATGACGAAATTGAAATTATAAGGCGATTTAAAGAAATATTGTACCATAATTTACAAACCACTGTGTTTTCCAATCTTTCCACGATGCACCAAATTGCACATTTTCTTTTTCCGCCTACAAATAAATTGTTACAATTTTCTGAAGAAGACAAAAATCTTATAAACTCTAAATGTATCGAGGAACTAAAGCGATATTGGCGCAATGAAGACAGTACACCAAATAAAGAGACGTCATCAGCCAATAACACAATTATTTCAGTGTATTTTAAAAACTTTGTTGCGCCTGCATCAAATTTAAGTGCCGAAGATAAAATTAGTGAAGAAATACAAATGTACCAAAATTTAAACATTCCATTTAAAGACAATTTCGACGTAATTAATTGGTGGCATTTACATCAAACGCAATTTCCTCTACTATATAGGTTAAGTTGTAAAATATTGGCCACTCCAGCCAGTAGTGCAGCGTCAGAGAGAGTGTTTTCCGTTGCTAGGCAACTGCTTTCAGAAAAGAGGACGAACATATCAAACTCCAAAACCTTTAAATACATGATGTATCTACACATTAATACTGATGAAACACCAATTTTTAGAGACAATGACATCATTTAACCATTTGTTACTAGCGTATAATGTTCACATTAACTTTTTATTTATGTTCTAATTTTTATTAAAAAAAAAATAATTTTTTAAACACAATAATTTTTTAATTTTTTCCTCTTTCAAATAACCGCAAGGTGTCTGAAAAATATATATGTGCACATGTGTTATGAAAATTTTTCATTAAAAATCAATACCATTAATGAAAAGAAAACTAATGAAAAAAAATTTAGCCATATTTAAAATTCAATGCTTATTAATAAATATAAATTTCTATAAAAATTGATATTCATATGCACATATGTGCTTTTCAATTAAATAAATTTTAAATATAAAATTAAAGCAACATTGCGTTATATTGCAATGCTAAACCAAATTTTTTTCAATATTTTATTCAAAACAGACAATTAAATCATTTTTGTTTGAGAAGTTAAAATTATACATTGATTGATAAATTAATATGAAAATGTTGTGATTTTACTCACCCTTTAATTTCTGAATTCAAATTTTATAATTGTTTTTATAGCGGGCTTAGCAATACAGGTTCTTGAATCACAACCTATCATATAAAGAAAAAATTTCCAAAATCGGTCCACAAATGATTGAGTTATGAGCTAACATACATAAAAAAAACAACATTCACACGAATAGATAACCTACTTCTTTTTGAAGTCGGTTAAAAAGTACCAAACAATAGTTATACACAAGAAAGAGAAACAAAATTCTTATAAAAGATATAATAAACATATGGTTGCAATGCTGTCTTTACAATTTACTTTAGAAATGTTTAAATACGTCTTGAAATACCAAGACATCTTGAAATGTCAAGACGTTTTAAAACATTTAAAACGTCTTGTTGTTATTAAGACATATCAAGACATCAAGACATTTAGCAAATACACACAAGAAAGTATTTGTTTTTTTATTTCTACAGTATTTAACAGTGTTTGTTTGTCGCGACTTCACTTCAGTTTACCATTTAAAAAATATGGCATGTCTTGATTGTGTGTTCAAATGGATTTGTGCAGGCCTCTAATACACACACGATGTGCTATGCCATCTTATCCTCTTCCAGATAGAGTCTGCAAGTATCATCTTCAATTTTCATCTACGCTAGATGATACTTGATGTTTAACGACCTGTCACCAACGCAATTATCCAGCTTAAGGTACTCATATTATATCTGAGCACTTTACTGGCCTTCCTGCCCATAATGGGCTCTTTGAGCATCAAACCAGCCTGCCTACATGTAGCGGCATTCCTCCACCTTTTTTTAGGTTTAATGAGTTTACCCCTTGTGGGACATTAGCTCGTATTATACCATTACACAGCGCTACTCTGGGTTCTGGTTCACAGAAATTCATCGCAGAACCCCTTGCGATAGTTGGTGTGCTGCTTCATTCCCAGCTGTATGCCTATGTTACCCTTAATCCACATAAATGTTACCTCATTAACAGAGGCACATCTGTTAAGTTTTAAAACACATTCCAGCACTAGAGTGGAGTACTACCCAGCAAAAAATTACGTCTACTTGGAAGCTGGTTTGTAAGGGACACAGGGAGAGAGAAAGCAGAGAGACCTGCCTTCCAACCTGCTTCAGAAAGTCATGATTTTTGTTTGCGATGTCCCACTTGGTAGGTCTCTTTGCTTTACCAAATTCTTTATAAAAACTTATTCGCTTGTATACCTTCATCCTCATAAGCGAGATAGGATGCAGATTGTTATTATTGTCTTCCAATTATAGCATTCACGAATGCGCTTATTAGATGCATCTATGATAATCGCTTTTGAAAGACATGAGTTTTATTTTACTGCTTCCCAAAACCTAATAATTTTTTGCTGGGTAGTTCAACTGCCTCATAGGTTTTTTAAACGACCGAAATACTTAGGGGTGACCAATTAAATTTAATAAATAATTTGTTTTTTTTTTTAAATCTGTTTTGTCTGTGTCTCTATCTAAATACCTTAACAACTCTGGTCTTCTTTAAACTCAATCATTTTATTAATAAATATTTTTTTTATAAAAAAGAACTAGCCAGAGTTTATCAGTACAGCATTAAAAGTCCTTTAGTTACTACACCTTAAAAATAAATTTTAAAAATTAAAAAAAAAATAATAAAAATAAAAAAAAGACGAGAAAAGTTCTTAATTAAAAAACTTTTACACAAACGACAAAAAAAATACTTGCAGACGAGTACAACAACAACAACAATAAACAAAATCATAAATATCACAAAAATATTGCCATGAATTTTTTATACGATTTGTGTTCCAACACACATGAGACCCATAAAAAAGTTATGATATCAATACACATGTAAGTTCACCAACACTCACATTAACACACACACTGGAGCATCTCTAGCCTGGGGTCGAAGCATATGATAGAAACACGCTTGCTTTACAAAAAAGGAAACAAAAAAAAAATCACAGATGACAAACAAGTTCACAACTTGACGGAAAAACATTAAAACACGTGCAAAAACAAATACAAAGGAAGTGTCATTCAACTTAAGCATTTTAAGCGCCAGTGTTCAGTTCAGTTTTATGTGATGAAACATTTATTTATTTATGACGAAGTAATGCATTATTAATTTTAAATACCTGCAAGTGTATGTTCGCGATATATATTTTGTATAATTATAATTTTTGCAAAAAAACCGACTTCAAAACAGATAGAAGGGCACCAATTCTAAACTAAAAATGTAAGAAGTAATCTGTAAGAATTAGATTTACACAAAATAAAGATGCGCCAAAATTAGAGGGAAAAAAAAATAAAGACTATTGAATGTCAAGTCTCTCCCTATTACTGTTCAAAAGTTAAGCTATTTTCACCAGTATCCGTCTTGTATGGGGACACCATTCAAGTCTCTGTCTATAACGGTTTCAAAGATATGGGCACACAGATCAAAAAACATCACCTATTCGGACATCCTTTAATTTACAATGTAAAATTAAAGACCTGTTGTTATAGAGGACTTGGCCACAAAGATTCTTTGTAAGTTTCAACTATCTGTCTATAACGGTTAAAAAGTTTAACCATATATATCAAATTACATGAACTATTGGGACACCCTTTACATTGTAATTCCAAATATTATACTTGTTATCATACCAGAGAAAGTAGTGGATATTCTGCCTAATTTTCAAGTGTTTGTGTTTAACGGTTCAAAAGATAGGGTCATATAGATCAAATTACGTAATTTATGGGGACACCCTTTAATTTCTAACTTCAAATTGTATACTTGCTGTAGTGGACTTTGCAATACAGGTTCCTTGTAAATTTCAGCTGTCTGTCTCTAACAGTTCAAAAGTTTGGCCACATACATTAACTATTGGGACACCCTTTTAGTTCCAAATTCAAAATTTTATACTTTTTGTTATAGCTGATTTAGCACTACAGGTTCTTTGTAAATTTCAGCTGTCTGTGAACAACTATTCAAAAGTTTGGCCATATACATCAAATTAAATGAACTATTGGAGCACCCTTTAATTTAAAATTTTGAATATTTATACATTTTATTATAGCGGTCATAGTAATCGACATTCTGTCAAATTTTCAAGGTTTTGTCTATAACGGTTCAAAAGATAGACCCGAATAGGTCAAATTATGTCACCTATGGGGACACCTTTTAAATTTTAAATTTATTTTTTTATTAATTTCTGCTGTTGGGAGCTATAGCGGCACGCAATTTTTTAAAATTTTAATTTGCTGCCATTTACGGTTCTTAATACACGTAAAACACATGTATGTTGTATGGGGACACCCTTTAATTTTTAATATAATGAACTGTTTTTAAAATGGGACCAACCTGAAAGGATAACCTTTTAAATAAAGAAAAAAATTTAAAATCGGTTCAGAAATGGCTGAGTTCTGCGGTTACATACATAAAAAAAAGCAACATTCAGACGAATAGATAACCTCCTTCTTTTTTAAAGTCGGTTAAAAAGTCTAACCCTGGTACCTTGAACTTGGGGGAAAATATTTTTTTCATTTTCAAAACTGTGATTCACCGAAGTTTTAGATTGATAAATTTTTAGAACTAAAAACTTTAGAACTCTAAAAAAATTTAAGACAAAAATTTACTTCAAGAGATTAAAAAATTTAAATATAATTTTGATGTGTAGGACTTGCGCACGGTGGCATAAAAATATTTTATTTTGGAAATAACTAGGTAGCTCATGAACCACTACAGATATATTAATGAAAATTCACAGAGGAAAAGCAGAGATGTTTATGCTTCCTAGGACTTAGGGCGGCTTGTGGGAATTTTTGTTTTTTAAGAGAAGTAATGCCTATATTAACCTATAATGCCTATATTTATAGCACTGGTCTAGAAAAAAATATTTGTTTTCTGCCCTTGATAAGTTGATGGGTGATACTAGAAGTATTTTTCGTGCTGATTCTAAATCTGGGCTCAAATTTTTTTCTATCACATTTAGTTTCCTCAAGACAAACGGATTAAATTGAAATTCACACAACTAAATCATCACACAACGAAATCATAAATTAAAAAAAACATAAAAATGGTTTGTTACTTAGGATTACCTCCAGCGGAAATCTGCTAATAAGTTCCTCAACTTTCCTTGGTTCCTTGGTATCATAGAACTCAACTGCTGTTGATATTCCAAATCCCTTAGAACTTGCCTAATCTGAGACCCACTAAAAATTCCTTCTTTTTTTTATTTCAAATAAGCAAACCCACCACCATTTTTGTCCATAGGTTAGGTTAGGTTAGGTTAGGTTAGGTTAGGTTAGGTGAAGCAGGCACCTTCTTATAGAAGGAAAGAAAACAATCAGGAAAGGAGAGGAGAAACAAAATAGCTCAGATGGTTCCATTATGTCGTGTCTCTTTGTGATACCTGCAGATAAGAGAAGGGATAGAAAGAAAAGATAAAGAACAGAGATTATGGTCATTACAGACTAAGGAAGAATCATAGAGACAAAAGTCTCTATTTTTGTCCATGAATTTCACAAAATTTTCACAAGTCCTTATTTAAGCATAGAGGTGGCAAAAAAATATTTTTAGATCGACCAAATTCTGAAAAAGGACATCACTGCAAAGTGAAAAAAAATAATTTAAATTCGTTCTGGCGAGATCGATGCATAGAAATTTTTATATTTTGCAATTTTCAACCCTATAAATGTGATTCTAAGATTTCACTCTGCTTTTACAACAAATTTAAATTGCGCACTTGATCTTGAATTATAAAATGAGATCCATCAGATGTACTACGTCCGAAATTTGGGTCCTTCGAGTTTTCGAATCTTTCTTGATTACTTTCTGAATCTTCACCGGTAGTTCCGACACTGGTAAACTTTCTGATTGATTGCCCACACTGTTGTCATCTGTCCCAAAGAAACTAGACGATATGTAAAGAATTTAGGCACAGATTCAGAATCAGCACGACGAAAAATACGTCCAAGTTTACTCAGCAAGGTCTCTATACAGAAAAAATATTTTCACCAATTAAAGGTTTTAAATTGGTTTCAGATTAAAATTTAATTAAATAATGAATTGATTCAATTATTCGTTTAGTTAGGAAACTTTTTTGTTCTGTTTTAAACAAATATATATTTGAATCAATTAAAAAAGTTAATTGAACTTTAATTTAAAACTATTTAAAACCCTTAATTGGTTCAACAAATTTTTTCTATGTAGAATAAAGTTATTGTTAACCAGTGTATTTCTAAATTTGTAAATTTAGATAGTCCTTGAAAATATATATAAAAAATTTGCTCACATATCAGTCTAATACATAATAGTTTGGGAGAAGATTAACTTTTGTTTTTTTAAATTCTGGCCAACCTTAAGTTAGTATTTTTTTACGTGGTAGACTTATTTATAATTGAATTTTGATTTTGATTTTGAAATATCTTCTGTACTTTGAATAAAAATTAGAATAAAAATATATCCAGTTTTGTGCTGATAGCTCGTTTCTTTTAAAAGTAACACGACTCTGAATTGGGCAAATGCACAAACTACTGTGTAAACCACTGGTAGGGGTGAATGAGTACTAGTCTTTACAGATATTAAATTTCATTCATGCTTTGGGCCCTCTAACTTTGTATTTTTCTTTTCTTTCCCCCACCCCAAACATAATTTTGTAGGTAAGTAAACTTTAGCTTTAAACAAAACAAAACAACAACAGTTTGCAAATATGAACAAATGTTGATAAAATTTGGTTTATTGACTGGTGTGTGTGAGTTTCAGTATGTGTGTGAACATGTAAGCGAGTAAACAGATATACCCAGTAGTAAAACTAAAGAGGCCTTTTCACTAAAGGACAGTTTAGACATTTTGTATTTGATTCTAAGTTTTTCGATCCTTCCAAAGAAGCTTGGTTCTCGTTTCTAAAGGATCTACTGCACATTTCTACTTTCCTTTACTTAGAAGCAAAACATCATGCTCTTTCCCACTGAACTACTGATGAGCTAGTTGAGCACTATCGAAATAATAATCTGGGTATTCTCTCCCCATTGTAATCATATCGATTGCAAAAATATTGCTTGATGTTTTCATTAATTATTTATTTAATAAATTTAAAAATGAGGAATTTCAATTTACATAAAAAGTAAATAATGAAGCAAAAATAAAAAAACAAAACTTTGATCGCATCACGCAAAAATTACTGGATGAATTTTAGAAAAATTTTGTGAGGGACTATCTTAGTATCCTGATGCATAGATACTTTGGAGAAAATGCAGTGAAAGTACGACATTTTTTTTGATATGCATACTTTAAGGCGGACTATTTTAGTAGGGATGAGACCCTTTATATAAATTAAGTACATAAACCATAACTGAAGCACTCAAAAAGTAAAGGTCTTTAGTATGAATTGCTTTCAAAACAAAATCGAGCAAGTATTGTAAGGACGAAGTGGCGGGCACAGTTAGAATTTAATAAAATTTGAGAAACAATAACTGGTTTCAAAATACAAAAGCAATTGTAAAATTGATGGTAATTATGATGTAAGGACAGTCAGGCCGTTCTTCGAGTGAGTTTACTCTATTTACTCTCGCATATACTGATTGACATGTCTCGAATAGCAATATTGTGATACAGTTATTCGTGGTTTCATCAATCTGCCACGTGAATCCGTTTTATAATGGATTACAACCTAAAAAATTTGTTAATCAAAAGTCGTACATTGGTGGAGTACCACTAAAAACTCAATTTCATTTAATTAATAAAAGCCGAATTTGGGACGTCTCACTTCCTATACAAGTGTATAAAAGCATGGTGTAATTGGTAACTGCTTGCCTACATAACCAAGCACTGCAGCTTTAATCCCTGGCAGAGGACGAAAAATGTTTATCATGGTTTTTCGAGTTTGAAAAATTAGGTGGATTCAATCCCAATCCCAATTCAATACAGATAATCCATTAAATAAGCCCCATGACCTCTCCCCTCCAGGAAAAATAGATGATAAAATCATGGCTAAAGTTTAGACAACCACCACCCCCTGGCAAAAAAAAATAAGTAGAAATAAAAGATTAGCACGGTTTCCCACCACTACTACAAATATACGGAGGGCGTTGTTTCTAGGCAACGACAGATGGTACTCCATTCCCATTATCCTAGGACTCACTAAAGCAGACCAAACATCTACTTAGCTGGAACAACAACCGATTAACGGAACTAACAAATTAATAATAGACTAAATCCTACGGTAACACCTTTGGCACACGAAACGAAAGACGCGGTCAGTGATAGGATGGGTCCGGCTGCAGAACCTGCTCCAGGAAAAGCATTAGCCATTGGCTACGACATACAAATTTTTCTTCTTATCCCAAAAAACATAAAACAAGTAAGAGTGCTATATTCGGCCATGCCGAATCTTATATACCCTTTACCATAGTAATGTTAAATATTCCCTTAATCTGGTGTGTTTCCCAATTTCTTATTTTCATCTTCATTATTACAAAAAATAATATAAAGATATAGATTTTTTTTTATAAATTTTGTCTAAAATGTTTTGTTAAAATTTTATTGAAAATTTTGTGTAAAAATTTCATCGAAAGTTTTTTGAAAAATTTTACAGAAATTTTTTTTGTAAAACTTAGGTCCATTCTGCAGTCTACATTGCGTTAGAATAATCAGACTAAAGCACATTGACCCTCAAACAAACAAATTTTAAACAAAAATTTTACGAGCTGCAAAAAGAAGTATTGATGGACTACATAAAGGGTAGAAAAAAAGATTTTAATAATTTTGCTGAAAATTTTGGAAGGAGTTCACAAACATCTTTTAACAATTGTCGATCAGTAGTGCGATTCACTATGCTTTTTAAACCACAATTGTTTCGTTTAAAAATGTTAACCACTAAATTAACCATTTTGCTATTCACTAACACATTAAACCCTATCTACTGGTGTTTAAAGCCAGTTGTTTCAGTCAGCTGTTATTTTTAACAAAACAAATTGTGGTTTATTAACAGCAGAATTTTTTGTGTGGTTTAATCCGTTTAGAAAAGTGTTTAATTTGTGTGTACCTAACAATCGTTGAATATAATGGCTTTGGAGTATTTAGTCTACGATTTATTGGAGAATGAGCCATATGATAATGCTGCTTTAGTCAACCGTCGTGATCTTCGTGATACAGATGATCCTTTTGAGTTGGCATCAACAGAATTTAAAAAACTCTACCGTGTAAGTCCGGAATTGGCGGAAGAAATTGTGTCACAACTTGATGGCCTTTTGAAAGGTTCTAGGATTACTGGAATATCGTCTGAAAAACAGGTATATATATATGTGTGTATGCATTCTCAAATATTTTTATAAAAAATATTTTTTTAGGTGCTAGCGACTTTACGTTTCTATGCAACTGGATGTTTCCAACGGCCTGTAGGAGAGCAATGGGGTATATCCATGAGCCAGTCATCAGTAAGTCGTTGCATACATCGAGTAACTGATGCAATTAACAACAAAATGTTTTGTCCAAATATAAAGTTCCCAATGACACAGGAAGAACGTCACACTGCAAAGGCAATTTTTGCATCAGCTTCGTCACCCTTTGTTGCGGGTACAATTGGTGCAATCGATTGCACACATGTTGCAATATTAGCGCCAAAAATCCATGAAGAAGCTTACGTCAATCATCATGGCTACCACTCCATTAATGTCCAAATGGTAAGTACAGCTTAAAAAACAACAAAAGCAACAATAAAATTGTGTTTTTTAACTTATGTACATGTAGATATGTGATCCTAATTTGAAAATTTTAAACGTAAATGCTAAATTCCCAGGAGCACGACACGACTCTTATGTATGGAGCTCTTCTGCAGTTCGAAGAGTCATGCAGCGAAGTTTCGAAAACGGAAACCACAATATGTTTTTAATTGGTATGTAGATTTAATATTTGTACATAAAATACAAAAACTAACAATTTAAAAAAAACACATAAAAATCTACAGGAGATTCTGGATACCCGTTGGAACCATGGTTGATGACTCCTCTACCAAACCAATTAGAAGGAAGTTCTAAATACCGTTATAATGAGGCCTTGTGTAAGGCTCGTAATCCTGTTGAACGACTGTTCGGCGTCCTAAAGGGAACTTGGCGATGCTTATCTAAGCAAAGAATGCTGCTATATGATCCAGGCTTTGCCGGAAAAGTTGTTAACGCTTGCGCAACGTTACATAACATAAATTTACCTGACCAAAGCTATGAAACAGAGTTTGAGACTTCAGTGACTCATTCAAGTAGCGATTTGGAAAATCAAAATCTACCATCTTCAATTGCGAAACGTGTCCAAGAGCGCTTAATTGCAAATTATTTTACATAGAAAAAAGTTCATTAGGACAAAGTTAAACCTTCCACTTTTTTCCTAAGAACTATTTATTGCCATGTTAAAAATGTGGGATTCAAATTTCCAAGCTAAATTTTTTTGTTACAATTGTCAAAAAGTATTTAGCAATACCTATTTTATTAAATAAAACCCTTTTTTAATGAAATCGTGAAGTAAAACGACTTTATTTATTTATTTATTGATTTATTTATTATTGAAAAAAAATTTAACATTGGCAGTGGATAATGTTAAGAAATAAAAAGATGAACTATTCAATGAAATTAAAAAAAAAATAATAAAGTTCAAAGAAAAAAATTCATTAAACAAATAATTAAAATAAAATAAAAAAAGCAATTAAAATTAACAAAAATAACCAAAAGCCAAACATTAGGTACATAAAAGCAATTAGAAATTGTAAGTAAGTAAAAAAGTACTGTTAATAAATAAAAAATAAAAAGATAAATTAAACAACATTCAAATAAATAAAGAAAAGATTTTATAAAAAAATAATCTAGTAATAATAAACAAAGTAAACAATTCAAGAGATCAACAATTCAAAAGAACCAATAACAATTAAAATAAAATAACAAAAATAAAAAAATATGTACATGTACTTAGTATGTATGTTACTCTTTAAGTCTGAAACAAAAAATTAATGATCGTTATTAAACCTCTGATAAATTATTATGAATAAGACTCATAGTACATATGTATATGCCACTCGATAATTGCATTATTACATTAACGTTTTCTTGTTAATTGTTAACAAAAAATGTTAGCCTTACTCATAATAGTTTCTTAAAAGGTTTTTAAATATGTAGATAGATAAACAAACATTTTAATGCACAGGGTTACTTACATTTTGCTTATTACATTGCCTAAATTAGTAATCGCAGTGGCAGTTTCTTTCAGACCTTCCCCCATCGTTTTTATCGCATCGGCCATAATTTTGTTATTTGCTACGCTCGAAGCAAAACATTCGGATATCATCTATCAAAATAAAACAAAGCAAAAACAAATAATTATTCATTGTTAATGATAATTTATCTTAACTTAATAACTACCTTTAAAGCATCAGCCTGTGTTTTTGCAATCTCCAAGAATTCTTTCTTTGTTTCATTATTATTCTCGGCTCGCTTTCTTTTCATCCCTCTGCGTGGTGTCCTTTTGGAAGTGCTTGGCGTATCACACATTAAATCCAAAGCTTCTTCTGAAAGGAAAGGCGATTGCACGACAATCTCCTCGCCATCTTCACAAAGTATTTGCAGATTCTTATGGAAAAAGAACTTGATTTAGCTAATCATACATATTAACTTCACCGTAACTTACCTCTTCCATTGGCACATTTTCGGCAACGGATGCATGGCCCTCAATGTAGTCGTTGCCGATAATAGATATTACCCGCCTTTCCATTTCACTCAAGGCCTCTTGTGTCAACGGCTTATTTCCCGTTAGCGCCTGTTGCCTTTTTCGGTCTCGTACTTTGGTACTGGTACGACTTTTTAATTCCTTCCAAACCTTTTTAAATATGAACAATTTTACATTTTTCTATATTTATTCAAATGTGTTCACTTACCGCCTGCCACTGGTTTACTGCTTTAACAGCCCCACCAAGACAATTTAGGGTTTCGGACAATTCGTTCCACTTCTTATCGCACTCCAGTTTTCCATGCAGCTTTTTAAATTTGCCGCCAGCAAGTTCCGGGTTACTTACCATAAAGTCAACCATATGACTTAGCTGCTCGGCAGACGCACGGCTTCTTTTGACAGAGGTACTAGCCATTCTACTTTAAAATTTAAAAACCTTTAGTAAATGAATAAAATAGTAAAAATTTATAATTTTTTACTTACTTTGCACAAAACTATTAGAAATTTATAAAAAAGGTTTTTGTTTTTTGTATTCTTCTTTGTTATTTTCTTCTATTTTGACATTTCGCATGGCAGAGTTGCCATGTTATATCAATTTGAATAGAGAGAAATATAAAACTGTTTACCGTGGTTAATAATGAGTTAGTGAATCAAATAGTGGTTAGTGCAAACCATAAAATGTGTGGTTAAAGTTAACACCTTTTAAAGTGTTAAAAGTTAGTGAATCGCACTACAGAAGTCATTTCAACAGGCTTTGATTTGGAGGCTGTTCTTTACAAAACCTGTTAAGAGGCATAAATGCAAGGCCTTTTAACAAGCCTGCTACGGACAAGTTACTAAGAGTCATTATATTTTAAGTCTTATATTAGACTGTTTTAAAAATACATTTTTTTTTTAATTCCAGTGTGGAAGCAATGCCTTCATACACCTTCCTTTTACCACCGGCTTTATATTATTAAATTTTAATAAATTTATATTGGAAAAATAAAAAGTTTTTTTCCCTTTATTATTTTATTTCTAAAAAATAAACTTTACTTTGCAAATTGTGTTTGTATTTTTATAGAAGTTTTCGAATTTTGGTTCCTATTTGTTTCTCTTATTGAAAACATTTCTATAATATTCCGAAGTGATTGCTTTTAAAAAACAACAAAAAACATAAAAAACTTATATTTAAGTTTTTTCTCCATAGTATGTGCATCGTAATGTAAAACTTGTTCACCTTTATAGAGGCACCATAACATATTTATATATTTTTATATTTCTCTTTTGAATATGCGAATTCTAGTACTACGACAAACAAAAAAAAAATACTTCCTTTCATACGCATTTGCCTAATGAAAGCACAGGTGTATTTGTTGTTTCAATACACGAACTCATGAATAAATTATGTTTTATGGGGGATATAAAATGCTAAAGGAACATTAAAGGAATGAACAGAAAATCACAATTCGGCTATTGAAAATGAAGTTAAGTTGCTACAAGAGTTTATAAAAATAAACACAACAAAAAAATATTAAATTATTTAATTTGATATTTTTTTTGCAAATTTCTTTTGTCATACAAATTTAAAAAAAAAAAAATTATAAAAAATTGAAATACTTGAATACTTGAAATATTTTATAAATTGGCTAGAAGGTCTATGAGCTCTTAGTGAAAATAAGTATCGTTCACAGGAAACAATGTCTAAAATTTATGCTAAGACTGCTTAAATTAACCAAGTTTGATTTCAAGTTTATTTCTGTAGATATCGAAGGGCTCTTGAGGGAAAAATGTAAATTCAAATACTGTCAAATTTTAAGTCTAAACTTGCTCCAGCTCTTATTAGGCCATGTCGGGTTTCTTGCAAATTTCGTCTTCACAGCAAATTCAGTCTTCACAACCATTATGTGACAACCATTTGAGTAATAGGTTACGGTTTCAGTACTAGTATTTTACTTCCCACAAATTTTGGTTCTGAAACAGCTTTACGTCAGTGCTTAGCTTATCTTACCACTATATATTAGTATTATATTATCAAAGGGGAATACCAAAGCAGACCACTAATATTACACAGTGCAACACGGAAAAAAATAACCATATACGGACACCACTACGTGATAAAAGACCCCTGTCTCCCAGTTTTGCCCAAAGTCCTCCAGGTTTTTTTTTATGGGCCCTCAAAGATGTGGGGCCTTGATGTCATTTTTGCAGAAAAATGATTATTTACTCAAGCTCATATTTTGCAAACCGTTTGAAATTTTGATATACTCTCTGAGGCAAAGTTGTAGCTCTTGTCATAAAGAACAAAAATTGTTAACATATAAAATCAAAAAACTTCATCTTCAAGGTCAAAATCGCAAAAAACTTTAAAAAATTCAATTTTTTTTAAATGTTTTCCCCTGTTTAGGTCCATAGGTAGCAAACAGTTCAAAATTCAAGGAAACGATCAAATACAAAAATGAATCTAAGGTCTCAATAAACCACTTTCTAGAACATATGAACTTTCTAGGAATGATTTTTAACACCGTTTAGGTATCGCTTAGGTAGCCGCAAAAGTGAAAAATTTCCCGAAAATTTTTAAATTCATTTCGGATATAATTTTTGTTCTTTATGACAAGAGCTACAGCTTTGCCGCAGAGAGTATATCAAAATTTCAAACGGTTTGCAAAATATGAGCTTGAGTAAATGATCATTTTTTGCAAAAATGACATCGAGGCCCCACATATTTGAGGGCCCATAAAAAAAAACCTGGAGGACTTTGAGCAAAACTGGGAGACAGGGGTCTTTTATATTTGAGGGCCTATAAAAAAAAACCTGGAGGACTTTGGGCAAAACTGGGAGACAGGGGTCTTTTTTTATGGTCTTTTATCACGTAGTGGAGTCCGTATATGGTTATTTTGCCATGACTTAAAAAATTACACAGTGTGTTAAGGTCCTTTTTTCGAACCCCTTCATTCCTCAAAGATTTCAGGTATCCAACTGGTAACTTACGACTACCTTACATTAATGGAGGCTCCTGTTGGCCTACCAACGCCTTTGTTGCCTACCAACGCCTTTGTTGAAGTTTTTTTGATTTTATATGTTCACAATTTTTGTTCTTTATGACAAGAGCTACAACTTTGCCTCAGAGAGTGTATCAAAATTCCAAACGGTTTGCAAAATATGAGCTTGAGTAAATTATCATTTTTATGCAAAAATGACATCGAGGCCCCACATCTTTGAGGGGCCATAAAAAAAAACTTGGAGGACTTTGGGCAAAACTGGGAGACAGGGGTCTTTTTTTTTGGTCTTTTATCACGTAGTGGTGTCTGTATATGGTTATTTTTTTCGTGTTGCACTGTGTTATTATTGCTTACTGTCAATAGAATCTAAGGTATAAGGTAGTTTTCGTGTCTAAATATATTATAGGAATTTAGAATTTGGTTTTTTCAAACTTCATTGATGATATTTTTCACGTTTTGGCTTTTGAAATATATTTTTATGTTTAATATTTTTTGCAAAAACTTTCTTCTACGTTCTTTTCAATTGTGGCAAATAATTTTTATACATAAAAACCTGTCGTTATATACACTTTATTTGTCCTCTTGCATTTTTTCATTGCAATATAATATTTTATATTTAATGTAAAATAGCTTAAACACTCACTCATACTAAGAGCACTCACATGTACAAATACACGCATTGATATGTTTTTTTTTTCTTTTTTATACTTCCTCAGTCATTTCCTCATTTTTCACAACATATTTTCCTTCTCATTTTTATTTTTTTGTTTTACTATATTTATACTTATTTATACGATAAATAAAAATCTTTTTTTCATTTTATATTTTTTTTTGTAGGATTTACAATCGGAAATTGAAACACATCGTGTGGTTTATGATCGTCTCGATGGGACAGGACGTAAACTTTTGGGTTCACTCACCTCCCAAGAAGATGCGGTAATGTTACAGCGTCGTTTGGATGAAATGAATCAACGCTGGAATAATTTGAAATCAAAAAGTATTGCAATCAGGTAAGTGAACAAAAAATATCTGTATGAAGAGACAAAAAAAAAACACAAAAGCAAAAAGAAACAGAAACAGAAAAACATAAAAATTGTAAGGGATGAATAACAACTGGAAAAATGTATTAAAATACATGAGGTAAATATAATTTCTGTGGCAATAAAGAATAAGTGCTTAAGTCGACTTAAGCAAAAATTAAGTTATTGGCACCTTTGAAATCTCCGTACTTCATAGTACCCATGTGCAAATTTTCAATTATTTTGAACTATTTTTCAGGAAGTTATAGCAAAAAAACTTTCTGCTAATCTTTTTTCAATGCCGAATCGTATTTGGAAAAAAGCTTAAGAAACTACATGGTATTTATCGAAATCAAAGAAACTCCTTTTACAACTTATTAATTGCAACGCCTGCGTACTTTTGGTAGATATAAAATATTTTTCAAAATCATTCGTTTGACTCCCATAGGTAAACTTTAAAGATAAATTATTTTTTTAAAAAAAATTATTTTAAAGTTTAAAATTGCTCTCCTACAAAACTTAAAAATCAGACTTAAGCACTTTTTCCTTATTGCCACAGATTTATATTTTCTTTTCCATTTATGTGTCATACTGATGTCGTATAAAAGCAACAAAAAAAAAAACAAAACAAAAAATATGTAAATGAAACAGAAAATTAAATATTGATCATACGCCTCACAGGACAATGTAACAAGAAGCAATTTATGGCCTTTTGGTTTATAAATATGTGTGTTTGTGTGTGTGTGTATGTAAATGAAACTAAAATTGGTTTTCTTTCGTTTAATAGTCTGCGTATGTAAGTGAGGCCAACAACTATTAAGGGCGGCTAAAATGTATTTTACATATTTCATTTCCAGTAAATATATATTTAATCAAAAGAAATTTTATGGCAGTTACATTTTGTTGTTATTTAAGGTTCTTTGAATCTCCTTAAAATAAAGTTAACTAAAACACTGTTCATCTAAAATCCGGATGATATAAAGTAATCACTCCCTTCATTAAAAACTTATAACTAAATTTCTAAAACAAGAAGCAAAAAGCATTAAATGAAAGTATTTTAAATAATATTTAAATTTCTTTGTCTACACATATAATAAAATAGTAACTCATTTCCGTCTGTCTGGCTGTATGTCTGCTTGTCTGCTTTTAGTTTGTGTTCGCATCACGTAAAAACTACAGGATGGATTTTAACAAAATTTTGTCTGGAGGTACCTTAGCATCCTGATTCTAATATAAGATACTTCCGCAAAAATATCTCACTTCTAAGAGAAAGTGGAGAAAGAGCAGCTAAAAAACACAATTTCCGGGTTTAAGTTACAGAAATGTTCGGTTTAAAACTGGGATATTTTAACCGCGGTTGCACACCTTTTATTGTTGAAACTGGGATATTTTAAACACTATTGTTTAGCATTGTTATTTAAATATTTTAAAAACCTTTTTTAAGGGGGTTTGAAATAATTTTCAGAATTTTATATTAATTTTAGAATTTTATCCAGGGATGGGTACCTTTATGTAAAGAAAATATGAATCTGGATGGATTTTAACAAAATTTTATGGGGATGTACTTTAGCATTCTGATTCCGTTATAGGATACTTTTTTTCCCCAAAAAAATAACTTATTTGCTAAAGATAATAAAGAGAAAAAACAGTAAGCAGATTTAAGGGTACTGCATCTCTTATTTTTGCAAGCGTAATATTTTAAACACTGTTGCGCAACAGATGGCGCTGTTTTAAAATAATGACAAAATATGAATTACTTACTGCGAAATAGAGTATTGAATAAAATTTTTATATAAATTGTATTTTTACTTTGTGGATTTTTATTGTTATCAAAATATGTTAAACACCTTTTACAGAGCTTAACAATAATATTTAGAATTTTTCATAAATTTTAGAATTTCATCCAGGGAGATGAATACCTTTATATAAATTAAATACATAAACCATAACTGAAGCACTATTAAAGTAAGAGTCTTGTGTGGGTGTGGAATACTTTCAAAGCAAAATCGAGCAAAATATTGTCAGGGCGCCCACGACGTAGCGGTCACAGCTAGTTTCTAATAAATTTTTGGCCATATTTTCCTATAGTCCACGTTTAATACACACAAAATTTCAACAGCATTTTAGATCTGAACAGCATTTTAGTTCGAAATTATTTCGTTAAATTTTACTTGTGAATAAAACCGCGCACATCCAAAGTAATTTATTTTGAACGACAATATTGTACTCTTCTACGTATTACCAATGATCCAAGTGTTGACACTAAATAATAGTATTATACCAATACTACATTTCTGCCTTCAGATATCTAATTGGGTAATTCATACTGGGCTCCGACAACTCAGATAAGTCGTCTGTTTTGATGTTTTTCCGGATGTTCGAACAGAAAGTAAAAGACGGTCTACTTCTTATTATATACCCAGCCGCTATGGCACCATAACTTTCTAATTGGAAACACTGTTGCGGCTAATCCGTTTTTGTTTGGTCCAGAAATTCACCATGAATCGACTTACAAACGAAAAATTTTATTATCAGTTAAGAAAGTTTCGGTTAGCATGGCACTTCTTCTATATTATTGTCAGTTTGGGCGACCTTCTGAGACAACTATACGAAATCTTTTCACTTGTAAGGAGCTGCCTAAAGTATTGCCAGAACTTCCAATGCATTCCGAAAAAGACACTATTTGGTGTGTATAATGGGCCGGTAGCATACTGGACCGTACTTTTTCAAAGACGACGAAGGAAGGAAGGAACGTTGGTCTGAACGGCAAGCCTTACCGTGCAATGGAAACAATTTCTTTTTGTCCCAAAATGGACTTGGATGACATGTGATTTCAACCAGACGGTGCCATATTCCACAAAGCACGCGAAACAATGGCCCAATTGAAAGGCGAGTTGGATGAACAGGTTATTACACGTTTAGGGCCAATACATTGGCCTCCTAGATTGTGCGATTAAACGCCTTTAGACTATTTTTTGTGGGCCATGATAATGCTCATGTCTATGCTCAGCCCACAATGGTTGATGCACAATACTGAAAGCCAATATTGATGAATTTATTCGTGAAATACCTGCCGATATGTGGGAGATACTATGCCAAAATTGGATCCGGTGTATGAACCATTTGAGGCGTTGCCTCATCAACAACTTTTACATGAAATCACCTTTAAATATAAAGTTATATTGATCGTTCTATCGACTCAAAGAAGGATTTCATTGAATTCTCTTAATATAATGTGATTTTTTATTCAATCAAATCCGAAAGGTGCTTAAGAATCACACATTACTAACGTGTACTAGCGATCGGTGCCGGGCACTAACTATAGCCTAGTTATCATATTTACCAGTGGTGGGCTGAACGCATGTATTCATAATTGAGGGTGCTGTAGCTTATGTAGTTAGCACATCGGCTACAAAGCATTTAAGTTGACTAAAGTCGCCGGCTTCGTATCCCAGCCGCTACATACCATTAACATAAATTATTCTTTGATTTGTATTAGTTTTTTTTTATTCTTACTAGTATGTACTACAGCGTCCTCCGAAGGTAAGCTAAATGTTATTAAAAAGAAAATACAGCTTTAACATTAATATGCCTACTTGACACCAGAGGCGCTGCAACACTGTTCTAAATATAAAAATAAAAATGAAAAGTGAAGCTTTTCTATTCTTTTATTTTACACATGTCTTACCTGTGCTGTATCCTTTTCCCAAAGAAAAAAACGAAAATAATTCGAAGGCATAATTATTGCCTGAGGGATAGTTCTCTTTAAAACAAAATGAAAAATAAAAATTGGCTCACATTTTTCTAGAGACAGATGTTCACTTTACTGCATCTTACCTTCTCTGCTCTTTGAGAGCATTACTCGTATTTATAAATAGTTTTCGAAACAGTACCAGATCCAAATCAAGAGATACTACATTGGTGACGTGCAAAGCACTTTTAACCTGGATAATCCCTACGCTTATTGATTCTTTAAAAAGAAACTTTGTAAAGTAGACGACAGCTTGTTGACTCACTACTGGACAAGGATGTGGGACAGCCTTCATGAACTGGTAAAATAAATCCAGAATTTTAGTTTGTGTATCTGTTTAATTAAATTAATAAAAATTTTAAACAATTACGGAATTTTTTTTAACTATGAATGTCTTAATTAAAATCATTAATAACAATGCTGCCATCATCATCGAATTGAAACAAATTTTCGCTTTGGTCATTAACAACCAGTTGATAAATTGTTTTAGATCTTCAAAGTAAATTGATTATAAATAAATTGATTATAAATAAATAAAATTTTTATATAATATGTCATACACAATTCTAATGAAAACATGACCAAATAAAAGATCTATTGTCTACAGCCATGTGCAAGACCCATCCATCCTGAATTTATCCTAAAAACAGTTGAATGGTTTTACACCATTCATCTAGACACGCAGCCTAAAAGCAATAAAATCTATAAAATTGTTTTTTTTTTTTGTTTCCTTTCTTCCTTTCACTTGATTACAATGTCTCTTTAATTGATTAAAGATTTCTTTTGCTGCGTGCTTGGCCTACGAAAGCAGCTAAAAGTAAGAAATAAAAATAAAAACAAATGTGTCACATCCTTTCAACGGAAATAAGACAATGATTTCGTTTCTAATTATTATAACTTGTAATAAATATTATCATCAACATTAGCTTTCTTCTAAATCACATTTATGTTGACACATTTGTTATCATCAACAGCAATAGGAACAGAAACACAAATATAATTAAATTGTCAAGTTCGTGAGTAAAATTAAGAACAACAAGAGGTTGGTTGAAATACTTGTAAGACACTTGCCTGCCATTGACATTTGACGGTTTTATTTGTTTGAAGGAATAGTAACAAATAGTAAATTTAGAACAATTAAATGTAAAGGGATTTAATAATTTATAAGAACTTTATATTTAATATTGATATTTATTTGCCGAACTACATATTTATTAACAATAAAAAAAAATCAAAAAAGGCTGGAGTTCATTTTATGAAAAAATACTTTTTAAATTTATTGGACTAAAAGGGTTCTATGAAGAGCTACCCAACTTTTTTTTTTGGTTTTTTGCCGCAAAAATATCTTTTATTCAAATAGTCGCGAAATTATCAAATTGGCCTCGTTCTCGTATTGTGTTGGAAGGCTGCACGAATGTATTTTGTCTCAATCTCGTTGCAGACCAATCTTAGAGTCATTAACCGTGTCATATCTTTTAGTTGGCAACTTGGCCTTCAAAATAGAATATATTTTAACAAATCCTCTGGATTAAATTCCAAGAAAAATTAAACTAAAAACTTTTCTTGTACAAAATGTTGGTGTGAGCAGATTTATGGGATGATGTAGCACCACGGTTGTCAGATTTTTTTTCTCTCTCCCCTAACAGAAAATAAAAAACACCTAAATTAAACTTTTAAAAAAAAAAATCTCCTAAAATAATTTTTCTTGATTACATAAATAAATATTTTTCTGTAATTTTCAAAAAATAAAATCCAAATTAACTAAATAAAAAATCCCATAATTTTAACAAAAATCCCCCAAAACAAAAATTTTATGTGTTTAAGTTTTCATTATATTAAAGTATGTATTATAATATAAATAAACATATTTATATATATAAATATACTCTGTCGTAAAAAGAAGTATGAGAGGCTTCTAGAAGGCCTCTTTACTCCTTCTTTTGGAAGCACTTTAATTTACACAGTGCAACACGGAAAAAATAACCATATACGAACACCATTACGTAATAAAAGACCAAAAAAAAGACCCCTGTATCCCAGTTTTGCCCAAAGTCCTCCAGGCTTTTTTTATGGGCCCTCAAAGATGTGGGGCATCGATGTAATTTTTGCAAAAAAATGATCATTTACTCAAGCTCATATTTTGCACACCGTTTTGAATTTTGATATACTCTCTGAGGCAATGTTGTAGCTCTTGTCATAAAGAACAAAAATTGTTAACATATAAAATCAAAAAAACTTCATCTTCAAGGTCAAAATCGCAAAAAACTTTAAAAAATTAAATTTTTTTTACCTTTTTTCCCCTGTTTAGGTCCATAGGTAGCAAACCGTTCAAAATTCAAGGAAACAATCAACTACAAAAATGAACCTAAGATCTCAATAAACAACTTTCTAGAACATATGAACTTTCTAGGAATGATTCTTAACACCGTTTAGAAATTAAAAATTTTTCGGTTTTGCGGCTACCTAAGCGCTACCTAAAAGGTGTTAAGCATCATTGCTAGGAAATTGCAATTTTGACCTTGAAGATGAAGTTTTTTTGATTTTATATGTTAACAATTTTTGTTCTTTATGACAAGATCTACAACTTTGCCTCAAAGAGTATATCAAAATTCCAAACGGTTTGCAAAATATGAGCTTAGGAAATGATCATTTTTTTGCAAAAATGAAATCGAGGCCCCACATCTTTGAGGGCCCATAAAAAAAAACTGGAGGACTTTGGGCAAAACTGGGAGACAGGGGTCTTTTTTTTTGGTGTTTTATGACGTAGTGGTGTCCGTATATGGTTATATTGCCATGACTTAAAAAATTACACAGTGTGTTATTTTTATTTTTATTTTTAATTGAAATATTAAAATTTTTTGGGATTCGAACCATCAATTCCAGGCTGATAGAACCTCGCACTGCCAATCATTCTATCGCAGCATCTTAATTTCAAACAGCAATGATGTATATATATAAAGGCAATTCAATGAACTTTTGTGTTTTATAAATAAGAAATCTAAAAATTAAAAATTATGTATTTGTCATACAAAATGAGTACACATTCCTACTTCACTACCAAGAGAAGCGAAGTAGGAAGTAGAAACTGAATCTTTTAGAAGAAAAACCCAAGCTCTTCTAAAAGGCCTTCTTTGGAAGGCACACAAGAATGAGGATCGTATCCACATGCCTTATAGAAGGGTTGAAGTGAGAAGGCCTCTTTAAATTTACCACTGGGATGTTTCTTATGTTGTTGTTGTAAGCGTATTCTTAAAATTAGAGTTCATCATTATATTTGTACGAATTTTGTTGTTTTTTCATGACATACTAAATGCATAAAAAAATTAGCGTTTAATTACGTTGTTTAAATAGTTTAGAAGAACCTATCAGAGAGCTGATTTTTAATTTATTGGTTGCAAAAAAATAGGAATAGACCAATTATGCATCTGGTAAAACATATAAAATCCCCCAAAAAACACCCTAAATATGTTTTAAACTCTCAATTTTTTCCCTAAAAAATGTTAACCCCCAAATGCTCCCCTAAATGATTTCATTTCAAAATCCCCTAAATCTAGGAAAAAAAACCCTAATCTGGCAACCCTGCGTAGAACCTTGTTTAAACTTTCAACGGTGTATAACGAGTTGTTTATATACTCAAGACAACTTTATACTATATATACATATAATAAATTGTAACTCATTTCCTTCTGTCTGTCTGTCTGTCTGTCTGCCCTTCATTTGTGTTCGCATCACGTAAAACGTACTGGATGGATTTTAACAAAATTTTGAGAGGAGGTACCTTAGCAACCTTATACCAATATAGGATTTTTTTCGCAAAAATATCTCATTTCCAAGAGAAAGTAAAGAAAAAGTAGTGAAAAAAGGCAATTGCCTGTTTAATGTTACTGACATTTTCGTTCTACAACTGGGATATTTTAGAAACTATTGCGCAACATTAGGCGCCAATTGAATAAAATTTTTATTTGATTTGTATTTTTACATTGTGGAATTACATTGTTATTTAAATATTTTAAACACCTTTTACAAAGCTTTACAATAATTTTTAGAATTTTTTATAAATTTTAGAAATTTATCCAGGGATGGGTACCTTTGTATAAAGTAAATACATAAACCATAACTGAAGCACTATAAAAGTAAGAGTCTTACAATTGGTGTGGAATACTTTCAAAGCAAAATCGAGAAAAATATTGTCAGGACCCCCACAACGTGGCGGGCACAGCTAGTTTTTTCAGTTGTTAAACAGTAATTTTTTTTATGCAAGAGTTGTAACACTTTAGATCATGCTAGGCGGACTAGCATTTGTGCAAGAGTTACATCTTCGATTTCTGTATTTTTTTAGATTGAAATTAATTTTTTAAGCTTCTTCAATTGAAACTTTATATTCATTGCCAATTGATCTACACTTCATCGTAAATTACGTCGATTTCTGTCCTTCATCTTTTAAGAGGTTTTTTTGTGATGTTGTCAGCATTACTGCAATGCCTCCTATGCACAAATATTTGACTCAAACGTATTATTACACAGTGCTACAGTGCAAAAAAAATTTCAAGGAACTGACTGTGCAAATTCGATTTCTACTGTCGAAGGGTAGTAAACCCTATACTCAGTTTGGCGAAGTCGGTAACTAATTTTTATTTATGGGTCTCGAAGGATTTGGAAAATCAAAAGCCCCTTCAAAAAAGGTTTCATCTGTTTTTTCTAATATCTTATATACATTTACAGTGCTTAACTTTGTTCAGCAATAATATAGCTAAGGATTTGTTTAATAAATTCTATAAACATTTGATGTTAAAAAATAATTTATTTTATTTTACCGATAATTTAATTTTGTTTAGATCTCTTTCAATCAATTCGTCTGAATGTTACTTTTTTATGTTTGTGCCCGCAGAACTTAGTCTTTTCTGGACCAATTTTAAAATTTTTTTCTTTATTAGAAAGGAAATGCTTACAGATTGGTCCCATTTTAACAGAAGTTCAGAATTTTGAAAATTAAAGGGTGTCCCCATACAACATACGTGTTTTTTACGTGTAATATGAACCGTAAAGGGCACCCTTTTAAAATTTTAAAAAACTGCATATCACTGTAGCTGCCAATAACAGAAATTGATAAAAAATAAACATAAAAATTAAAGGGTGACCCCATATGTGACGTCAATGTAAATATATGAACCATTTAAACCATTGTAGACAATCACTTGAAAATTGGATAGAATGTCCAATATTTATAATTAGGAATTAAATATTTATTATTAGAAGTTAAAGGGTGTCCCAATAGTTGATGTAATTTGATATATCTTGCAAAACTTTTGAACCGTAACAGAGAGCCGGTTGAAATTTACAAAGAACCTGTATATCTAAGTGCTTTATAACATCAAGTATATAATTTAAATTTGGAAACTAAAGGGTGTCCCCTTAATTGATAAAATTTTACCTATCTAGCCCTATCTTTTGAACCGTTATAGACAAACACTTGAAAATTGGGCAGAATCTCCACTACTATGTCCCGTATAATTACATTTATAAATATTTAAAATTATAAAGGGTGTCTCAATAGTTAATGTAAATTGATGCATATGGCCAAACCTTTGAACCGTTTTAGACAGACATTTGAAATTTACCAAGAATCTGTCCTTAAAATAAGTGTTTAATTTAAAATTGTGCATTAAAGGGTGTCCCTATGTGATATTGTTTAAGCTATATGGCCATATCTTTGGAACCGTTACTTTTTATTACTGTGTCAGTAATAATAAGTGTAAAAAAATAAAGGGTGTCCTCATATCTGACGTAATTTGTCGTATATGGCTTTATCTGCTGAACCATTATGGATAGACATTTAAATGTACCGAACGTATATTACTATGTCCGCTAGAGCAACAAGTATAAAAGAATTTGATTTGAGCACTATTTCTTACAGATTACTTCCTTTTAAATTTTTAGTTTAGTATGCTTTTGATACAAGAACTACGTCATGTCGACCATCTTCGACTCGCCTGTTAAAGACATCCACATTAAAACAAATTAGTAATTAAAATGAAAAAGGAAAAAAGAAATAGAAATAAATTAATTCGATTGTTTGTTAAATTAATTCTAAAAAATAATGATAATGACAATGACAATGACATCAATTCATTTTGCGCTTTGAGAGGAATTAAACCAAAGCATTTGTATGCGAGTGAAAACGCAAAAAAAAAATAAAAGTGCAATTACTTCAACAACACAACAACATGAGCAAAAACTAAAAATAATTACTTGAAAGCTGTTTAGACCTGAAAATGTCATAGAAAATAGCAAGTGTCATTATAATCATTTAAGAGTGACAAAATCAGTGTAAAAAAGTAAAAAATAAAATAAGACTTCAAAGGAAATTAAACACATTCGAAATGAACAAATAACAATGTGTTGTAAGCATTTCAGGATGCCATATCTCATGCTTAAATAGTTTCATCGCTTTTGCTACAATATTCAAAGGGCATAAAGAAAATTTATTTAAAAACATCATGTCGTAATTAGTTGCTTGTAAGCTGCAAATGTCTGCTCATAAGGATGGAATACCTATAACTGCTTTCAACAATTTTCGAGATTTTCTATTAGAAAATTTTTGTATTATGCTTGGTTTTTTCAACAAGTGCTGATAGCTTTTGAGAATGTCCTTGGGAATGAACTTTCTCTTCGAAATATATGTGATTCATATTCATAAGATTCAATAGTAATTCCTCTTAAAGGCTAAGTTCTTATGCGCCTAATAATAAGCATTTACTTTGAGGTTTGTTACAGTCAACTAAAATTTAGTGGCTACTAAAAATCAAAGAGCCCACTGTGAAGGACGACCGCAACAAATGACAAGCCCTTTAGAGCAATATGGACGCTTGGCTTGTCCATATTGGATTTGTACTTTACCATACGTAGTATAAGGTAAAGTAAAGTAATCATGAAAAAAATCAAGGTCGGGATTTCGACGAATTTATACGTTTCGAAGTCTCCTGAATCCATTTTGGCTATTTTCGGGATGATGTCTGTGGGTGGGTTGGTGGGTGTGGATGCCACTATTTTTGTGGAGTTTGTACAGGTCATACCGTTTGACATATCAAAATGAAATTTAGTACGTGCCTTTAGTATATAGAGATAAAGTGCTGTATAGTTTTTGGGCATAATCAGGAGGGGGCAAGGGGTAATTTACTTACTCCGAAATTTTGTCAACGCTCTACAGGTCATACCGTATGACATATAAAAACGAAATTTAGTATGTGCCTTTGGTAGATAGAGATGAAGAGTTGTGTAAATATTGGGCATAATAGGGAAGGGGCAAGGGGTAATTTATTTACTACCAAATTTTGTCAACGTTCTACAGCTCATATCAAAATGAAATTCAGTATATGCCTTTTATTTGTGGAGATGAAAATCTGTATAAATTTTGGACATAATCGGGAAGGAGCAAAGGGTAGTTTACTTAACACCCCATACCAAAAATAATTAATTTTTCGATTAGAATATACTTTGAACTTTTATTCTTTATGTAATATATCCATAAAAATATCTGTTTCCACTGGGTATGTTAAAGTTGAGTGTAGGCCACTCCGGTTTTTTTAATAAAATTGTCGGTAAACTGATCTTAATGAGAAATTTAGGGTGCCTAGACTTGTTCGGATTGTATTAGTATGTTTATAAAAGTTGTTCAGTTTTACAGTGGCTACAATTTTCCCAAATATTTTTAGTGAAAATTTAAGAGTCCCTGTAAGTTATACTATAAAAAAATTAAAAAAAAAAATTTATTAATTCTTTTTTCATAAAAAGTGAAGGAATAAATTATTTTTTTTGTTTTGTAAATTGACATAAAACCAAATGACATAAATAAAATAAACGAATCCTCGGCTATATTATTGCCGAACAAAGGCAAGCGCTAGCACCTAGTTTGAATGAGATATTAGACAATAACACACTGTGTAATTTTTTAAGTCACGGCAAAATAACCATATACGGACACCACTACATGATAAAAGACAAAAAAAAGACCCCTTTCTCCCAGTTTTGCCCAAAGTCCTCCAGGTTTTTTTTTATTGGCCCTCAAAGATGTGGGGCCTCGATGTCATTTTTGCAAAAAAATGATCATTTACTCAAGCTCATATTTTGCAAACCGTTTGGAATTTCGATATACTCTCTGAGGCAAACTTGTAGCTCTTGTCATAAAGAACAAAAATTGTGAACATATAAAACTCACTTACGGGAGAAGGATTTATAGTATCTCAATGTTGAAGTAAAGAAAAAACAAATGAAATTACAAAATTTTCGGGAAATTTTTCACTTTTGCGGCTACGTAAGCGCTACCTAAACTGTGTTAAGAATCATTCCTAGGAAGTTCATATGTTCTAGAAAGTTGTTTATCTTAGGTTCATTTTTGTAGTTGATTGTTTCCTTGAATTTTGAACGGTTTGCTAGCTATGGAGGACTTTGGGCAAAACTGGGAGACAGGGGTCTTTTTTTTTGGTCTCTTATCACGTAGTGGTGTCCGTATATGGGTACTTTTTTCCGTGTTGCACTGTGTAACTGATGACACCTTTTTGGAAGGCCCCACTGATTCTTCGAATTTTTCCAGGCCCATAAATAAAAATTTGTCAGCAATTTCACCAAACTGAGTATAAGGTTTTACTACCTTTTTTTAATAGAAGCGAACCTATATTGTCAAGTTCGTGTATTTTTTAAAAAAATTTTATTCGTTGTACGGTGCAATTATTTATTGTAGCAGCAAACATACTATAGCAGCCATATTTTTTAATTGTATTCATGAAAAACCTTTAGCCAATTTTCTTATCATATCCTTCTTTTTCCCCCCAAAGTTATTAAAATAAAGCTAAAAGTTTCAGCTCTAACTTGTTAATTTTAAATATTTAAAATCTTCCTTTTTAATCTTTAATTTCAATTAAAAATGTGTTACTTCATTCCACACCAGTTGACTGAGTAAAAATAAATTAAAAACATATATATTTAAACGTAAACTTTAACTTGTAAAACTGTTTGGAAAATTTGGTATTTTAATGCCCCCATAAAAAAAGAAAATGATGAAAAAAAAAACACACCAACCATTAAACAGAGAAAATGAAAATGCGTGTTACGGCCACCACAGAGCAGTAAGAAAAACCATTTTTAATGTTTTTTACACACACAAACACAGCCAAGGATATGACTTCTATCAGCAAATAACTTTTTATGATGCTTCTGTTTACAAAAAAAAAATAAAATTAACAAATTTTTGTTTTTGTCTTTTTTTCTTCAAAGTTTAACGTTTATTTTTAATTTTTCACAAAATATAAATTGAATTTTATTTTTTTTTAGTCTCTTTATGTTGAAAATTTTAAAAAGTAATATTTATTAATTAAAATGTTTACTTTATTTTGTCATTTACAGAAATCGTTTAGAAAACAATTCAGATCATTGGAATGCTTTGCTCTTGTCGCTGCGAGAATTAACTGAATGGGTCATACGCAAGGATACCGAGCTATCTGGCTTGGGTATGGGACCGGTACGTGGTGATGCGGCTAGTTTGCAAAAGCAGTTGGTAAGTAGATTTTTGTAATCGATTTAAATATTAAAAGGAAAAATTTGGGTTTCTTAGGATCCTTTAAATATATTTGCAAGGTAAAACGCCTTTATAAATTGAATAAATATTTACAGATGGGGGCAATTTAAAAAATTGTCCCTTTTGATTTTTCTTTACGGGGTTCCATAGAGGCCATAATTTTAACGAATATGGACTTATCTCTTAAACCGTTATACACAAATTTATTACGGAAGGTTCTTTTTATAAAAGGCCCAACATTAATTTGCAATAAATATACATAATTCTTGCAAAAAAAACCGACTACAAAACAAACAAAAAATATGTGCATCAATTCTAAACTAAAAATTTAAAAGGAAGTAATCATAAAAGAAATAGTACTCAAATCAAATACTCTTATACTTGTTGCTCTAACGGACATAGTAATATATGTTTTGTACATTCAAATGTCTATCCATAACGGTTTAGCTGATAATGATACGACAAATTACGTCAGATATGAGGAAACCGTTTATTTTTTTTACACTTATTATTACTGACACAGTAACGGTTCCAAGGATATGGTCATACAGGTTAAACAATATCACCTAGGGGACACCCTTTAATGTACAATTTTAAATTAAACACTTATTTTAAAGAAGAGATTCTTTTTAAATTTCAAATGTCTGTCTTTAACGGTTGAAAAGTTTGGCTATATCCATCAATTTACATCAACTATTGAGACACCCTTTAATATTTTAAATATTTATAAATGTTATTATATGGGACATAGTAGTGGAGATTCTGTCTAATTTTCAAGTGTTTGTCTATAACGGTTCAAAAGATAGGGCTAGATAGGTAAAATTATATCAATTATGGGGACACCCTTTAGTTTCCAAATTTAAATTATATATTTGATGTTATAAAGGACTTAGATATACAGGTTCTTTGTAAATTTCAACCGTCTCTCTGTTACGGTTCAAAAGTTTTGCAATATATATCAAATTACATCAAGTATTGGGACACCCTTTAACTTCTAATTATAAATATTTCATTTCTGATTATTATATATTGGACATTTTGACCAATTTTCAAGTGATTGTCTACAATGGTTCAAATGGTTCATATATTTAAATTGACGTCACATATGGGGACACCCTTTAATTTTAAAGTTTATTTTTTTATTAATTTCTGTTATTGGCAGCTATAGTGATATGCAGTTTTTTAAAATTTTAAAAGGGTGCCCTTTACGGTTCATAATACACGTAAAAAACACGTATGTTGTATGGGGACACCCTTCAACTTTCAAATTTCTGAACTTCTTTTAAAATGGGACCAATCTGTAAGCATTTCCTTTCTAATAAAGAAAAAAATTTTAAAATCGGTTCAGAAATGACTGAGTTCTGCGGGCAAAAACTTAAAAAAAGCAACATTCAGACGAATTGATAACCTACTTCTTTTTTTGAAGTCGGTTAAAATAATATTCAATGACATTTTTAATCTGTTTGGGGGGAAATTCCATGATATCTAATAAACAGTTACATGAGCAAGCTCATCTAATAGATGTACTCATAAGCTCATGAGCAGTTTGCTGAACACATGCCTACTCCTACCACACTATTAGTGAGTAAACTTCTGTTTGTATCATAAACGCAATGAGCTGACCGGCTAAAACGAACTTTCTATACTAGTGAGCGCCGTATTTACTCGTCTCATGTTCGTGTGTTTTGTTTAGGAATTGTGAAGAATTTTTGAGTAAGGCTTATTGCTTGCACCAGTTTTGTTTTTGGTATATCTTAAGAAATGAAGACCTTAAAATGAACATAAGTTTTTAAAAAATCAGGTGTTTTTTTTTTTTTTTTGTACACTCAAACTGTGTTCGTGTTTCACTCAAAGCATAAAACTGCTTGAACTCACCTAAGTTCATTATTATTATGTTCAACATTTACTCATACTTATTTCAACATGGAAACTCTGCAAGCATATCGGATTTAGCTCGCTGGTCTTCGCTGTTTATTATTGTCCACTCATCGTTACTCGTGTGCAATGAAATATTATAATGAGCGTCTTTTGAACTTGGGTTTTTGTGCTCATGCAAAGCTTTCATATTTAATAAATTACCAACACGACTAGCTGTTATACGAAGCTTTCCGTCCATACAATTTTAACAACTTAATATGTGGTCTTATTTTCTTATGTTGATCTAAAATTGGTTTGCCAGCATAACACATAATCGGCTTAATGTGCACTACAAGCAAGAAAAATTAGGAGAAAAGTTACATGAGTTTTAAAGTCAGACACATTTTGTGATCATATTATACTGTTAATATCCCTTCATTATTAGTCCCCCAGAAGGCCTTATTGTCTTATTGACTTCTAACACCTTGACGCCAGTGGTCTCGCAGCATATCGGTGCTAACAGGGGTCTAAAACTTGATGATAAGAAACTTCGAGGTCTGAACAACGACTAAACGACTGATACCACAGAAATCGGTAGCCACATAGTGATTTTCCGAAATCTCGGCAACCATTTTTGGTACGAATAGTACTGCTTGTTGTTTCGCCAGTGCTAAGACCACCGTCAGTGTGAGCCAATACGCCATGCACTGATGTTAATCTGTGTCACATGACTTTAATATCAACTCGTCCGAATGTAATGTTATACCGTTATAGGTATATATTTAAAAAAAATTATCCAGGGATGGGTATCTTTACATAAAGATATCTGTCCGTCTGTCAGCGCCTTTTATCTCTGCCACCATAATAGGTAGACTCTTAAAATTTTCACAGATGATGTATAGCTGTTGCCGCTACAGCAACAAATACTAAAACTTATAGGGTGTTCCGATAGAGAGGTATTATTCACGAATATGTGTTTATTTCTTGAACTGTAGGAGGCATAGACTCAAGATTTAAAAACATTAATTAAAACTTAGTTGGCTATATAAACAAGTATAAAAAAATAAACCTAAAAATTAAAGGGTGTTCCGATAGTGGTGTGATTTGCATATATAAGGCCTAAGTTTTGAACCATAATAGGTAGATGCTTGAAATTTTCACAGAAGGTGTATAACTGTCGCCGCTATAGTAGTAAATTCTAAAACTTATAGGGTGTTCCGACAGAGAGGTGTTATTCACGAATATGTGCTTATTTCTTGAACTTTAGGAGGAATACACTAAAAATATGCAAGCAGTAATTTAAACTTAGTTCGCTATATAAACAAGTCTAAAAAAATAAACCTAAAAATTAAAGGGTGTTTCGATAGTGGCGTGATTTGCATGTATAAGGCCTAAGTTTTGAATCATAATAGGTAGACTCTTGAAATTTTCACAGAGGGTGTATAACTGTGGCCACTATAGCAATAAATAATAAAACTTATCGGGTGTTCCGAAAGTGAGGTGTTATTTGCCGTTATGTCTTTATTTCTTGAGCTATAGGAGGCAATCACTTAAAATTTACAGACAGTAATTAACTCTATGTTCGCTTTCTATTAAATTAAACCTTAAAGGGTGTTCCTAGAGTGACTTGCTTTGCGTGTATATGCCCTAAGTTTTGAACAATAAAACTAGAATCTTGAAGTTTTTACAAGAGGTTTATTACTATGGAAACTATAACAAATATTAAAAATTATAGGGTGATCCATCAGTGACATGTTTTTGGCGTATATACCCTTATTTTTTGAACCGCAATAGGTAGGCCTGATAATTTTATAGAAAGTGTATTACCATGGCCGTTATGACAACAATTCCTAAAATTTAAAGGGTGTTCCAATAGCGATACAATTTTCGCGAAAATGACTTTGATTTTAAAAACTAAAGGTTGCCCCATTAGACATGAAAAAATTATCAACTTGAATTTTTCAAGGCGTACTAAACATAGTACGGAACCCTACGTGTGTGAGACTAACTCGCACTTGACTGATTTATTTATTACATGTATAGATAACAACTTACAACTTTTTTTTAAATATTTTTATTACTTTCAAAATAATATTTCTTAAAAAATAATAATTATCCTGGCAACTAATAAGTAATTTTCAGACTTTTTTTCAGACTATTTTAAATAAAATACTTTATGAATACATCAGCCTGAAATATACAATCAGTTTAATTCAGTTCTTTAACATTTAAGAAAAAAACTTTCTGCCCTTGACAATCAGTTCCTTTACCCACAAATCAACACAAGCTCTCACTTTTTCGTTCTCCTTTTTTTTCTCTTACTCTTCTTGTCACATCTTCTGTATCTTTTATAAAATTTCAATTTTATTTTAAAATTTTAGTGAGTGAGTGAGTGTGTTGGTGGGTGATATCGTAAAAATACTTGGTTGTAATAAAAAAAGAACAAGAAAAGAAACTGTTGGTTTTCTATCTAAACTGATACAAATACATATTCACACACACAGTTACGTGTATGCATAAGAATTAATGTAATATGACTACAAAGTATGTGAGTTAGTTGTGGGTTAATGGAATTCCTGCAATCTACAATGTGTGTAAGTAATCACACATTTCTGATATAATTGTATTTGTATAAGAAAGAACATTTAAAGGGTGGTCCCATATATGCGCAACATTTGAAATAAACAGTTTTTTTTTTGTTGAATCATAAAAAATACAAGAAAAACTCATCCCGATATAGGATCGAAGGGATTTTTCTTTCGAATATTTGTACTATTTTGTCGAAAGCAGAATCTTTGCTCAAGTGTAGCTGAACGATGTGGGTTTCTTGGCATAATACTTTGATTTTCAAAAAACCCAATTAAGACTATTTAGGGAGCTAAAATTTTTACTACCTGAAACAAAGAAACCAGATTCAGGAAGTTGTAGAAACCCCAAGTTATCCACATCAATATCATACAAAATGTCTCTCGTGTAATATTTACTGCTTGGCCAGCTTTATAGGATCAAAAATGTATGGTCCTATGCACCTTTTAGCATAAAATTCGCACCAAAATGTTCCGCTTTGTTGATAAATATCTTCCTCTAACATCACTGAACCCAATACGCGGCAAACACAGTGAACTTCCTAGGAATGATTATTAACACCGTTAAAAAATTTTCGGGAAATTTTTCACTTTTGCGGCTACCTAAGCGCTACCTAAACGGTGTTAAGAATCATTCCTAGGAAGTTCATATGTTCTAGAAAGTTGTTTATTGAGATCTTAGGTTCATTTTTGTAGTTGATTGTTTCCTTGAATTTTGAACGGTTTGCTACCTATGGACCTGAAAAAGGGAAAAAAGGTAAAAAAATTGAATTTTTTAAAATTCTTTGATTTTATATGTTAACAATTTTTGTTCTTTATGACAAGAGCTACAACTTTGCCTCAGAGAGTATATCAAAATTTCAAACGGTTTGCAAAATATGAGCTTGAGGTCGCACAATCTTCATGGCTGATATTGATTGCCAAATCAAGAAAAAACATGGCCTGTAATGACATTACAACTATTGTTTCACGTGCTATACGGCAGGTTGTACTGTCTTGTTGGAGAAACAAGTCCTTCAGAGTAATTGCATCCAATTCAAGGCACAAAAGATTAAATTAACATTTTCAAATTTTGTAATTAAATGCCTCAGTGTTGATTTCTTGGCGCAATTGGCAAAGCGTTTTCTTAAATCTTTAAAAAAAACGTTGTTCATTTGAACACACGTGGTGGACAAAAAAAAATTCACCGTACAACTCGTATTAAAATAATGACGGAAAATCTGAAATGATGCTCTTTTTGGCATATCCGATATCTTGGGTGAATTTTGCGAAACCCATTTCAAAAGTGAGAATGGGTCAGTATAATATTTGTGTAGGTATTTGTATGTTTGTTAGTTAATATAATAGAATGTATTTTAATTTAATTCTGTGATTGTATGTGTGGTTCCATTATTTACACACGTTCTCACATACATACATATATAAGTTTGCAGGTTTGTGTGCATTCACAAGCAGATTTTTTTTTTCAATTCCCAGTTATTTTCTTTATTTTTTTTAATTAAGTTTCTTCTTGCTACGAGTAACATTAATTATGTTTATTTTATAAAAACAACCTTCACTTAATATTAAATGTATTCTTTGTAAACAATTTTATGGTTTATATACATACATGCACAAATGCATACCATTACACATATATATATATATATGCATTTGTATGTATGGTAGGTTATATGGTTAAAAAGCAATACAACTGAATAAGATTTTAAGAAAATGTAACTAAATTGAACTAATTGTCTCTGTCCAATCATGCACATGCCTGCATACCCTGATAGACAAATGGACGGATGACTTACAACAAGCAATATATATACAATTATTGATTACCGGTTGTCATGTATATTTTTTGACTTCTTTACAAGCTAAGACAACACTGTCAGGAAGATAACACAGTGCAACACGGAAAAAAATAACCATATACGGACACCACTACGTGATAAAAAACCAAAAAAAAAAAGACCCCTGTCTCCCAGTTTTGCCCAAAGTCCTCCAGGTTTTTTTATGGGCCCTCAAAGATGTGGGGCCTCGATGTCATTTTTGCAAAAAATGATAATTACCTCAAGCTCATATTTTGCAAACCGTTTGAAATTTTGATATACTCTCTGAGGCAAAATTGTAGCTCTTGTCATAAAGAACAAAAATTGTGAACATATAAAATCAAAAAAACTTCATCTTCAAGATCAAAATCGCAAAAAACTTTAAAAAATTCATTCGTTTAGGTAGCCGCAAAAGTGAAAAATTTCCCGAAAATTATTTAGCTACCTAAGCGCTACCTAAACGGTGTTAAGAATCATTCCTAGGAAGTTCATATGTTCTAGAAAGTTGTTTACTGAGATCTTAGGTTTATTTTTGTAGTTGATTGTTTCCTTGAATTTTGAACGGTTTGCTACCTATGGACCTGAACAGGGGAAAAAAGGTAAAAAAAAATTGAATTTTTTAAAGTTTATTGCGATTTTGACCTTGAAGATGAAGTTTTTTTCTTTTTATATGTTCAAAATTTTTGTTCTTTATGACAAGAGCTACAACTTCGCCTCAGAGAGTATATCAAAATTCTAAACGGTTTGCAAAATATGAGCTTGAGTAAATAATCAATTTTTTGCAAAAATGACATCGAGGCCCCACATCTTTGAGGGCCCATAAAAAAAAACCTGGAGGACTTTGGGAAAAACTTGGAGACAGGGGTCTTTTTTTTTTGATCTTTTATGATGTAGTGGTGTCCGTATATGGTTATTTTGCCATGACTTAAAAAATTACACAGTGTGTAGTTAAATGTTAAATTTTCAAGTTTAAAATCCTAAACTAAAGAAAATGTTTTATGCAAATGTTAAGAAAAAAATTGTTAAAATTAATTTTAACTATTAAACACATAAAGTTCGAAATGTTCTAAAGAAACCCAAACAAAACTTGGTGGATTTATTTAATACTCACATAAATATACTTCTGTTTGTGTTACCTAGAGAGTGAATCAGTAAAAATTTATACTCGCTATTCTAACCAAAACTTATCCTTGATCGAACAAATTATTTACATTAGATATCATTAGTATATCAGATATTATCCTTTTCAAATCATTAGTTTTCGATTTCGTGATTTCATTCAACATAGACAGCGAAACGAAAGGAAAACGTGAAAAGGCAAAAGAAATCGAACAAGTCTCTCGAACAGCGTCAAATACTTCGATAGGAAAAACAGCTCATATATTTTAATGATCTGATTGCTAATGCTGGGTTGAAGATCAGAAAGTTGTGACATCATGCTTGACAAATGTATATTACAGAGAAATTTATATTACAGAGTGTCTCCAAAAACCTTTATTAAAGCAGTACAGAATGCCTACATAATACTGGCCCTATCTGGGGTTATGGAACAATGGAAAACTGCGCTTAAATGATATTTAAACAATAATGTCTATCTTTGTTCCATATAAACTTTTTTAAGACTTCATCCGCCATGTTGAGATAGGTTGTTCTTCCTTAGTGATAATTCATAATTTTTTTCAACTATGAGTACGATTTTACTTTAACGCTTGCAATGTAATAAGAAATATACTAATTTTGAAAAAAAAATAATCATTTTAATAGTTGCGGTTTTAAATTAAGTTATGTGGTAATTAGAAAATGAGAAAATTGAAAGAGAAGACATTTATTAGGAAATTTATTGCGACCCCTGCAATAGTCTGCCGAAGTCATTCTTCTTTCGAAGAAAAAAACATGGGAACGCAATTTTACGAAGCATCTGTGGTTGTTCGAACCGTTACCTCACACTCTCCAAATACGTGCATTTCTCTAATCTATTGCTATCACTCGTGTTGACAATTTTACAAGTTTAAAACAGGGTTTGATTTGCTTGCTTAAAAATAGCAAAAAGAACTAAAATATTTGCTTTGCTTACATCTTTTTCAGCAAATAAAATAAACTGAATTCCTCAGCATTTAGTTAACATTATATTATAAGGGAAGCAAAAGCAAAAAAAGAAGAGCAACTCATTTGCTTAAGTTATTATGTGTCTCTTTCTGCAGCAAAGCAACGTTTGCTGTTGCTTAAGCAATAAGTTAATGTTTGTTTCTTCTTTTGCTGTTGTTGTAAAACAATATTGGAAATCTTTATTTTGCGGATCTTCAAAATTTAGTTTTTTTTTACATACATACACGTGGCGCAGTAATTTGAATCTCTCACTGTCAAAAAATTTTCCTACTTGAGACTGAAGCAGGGAGTAACAGAAAATAACAGCAAAAAACAGCAATCGTAGTCAGCCACTACTTCACAGTAAAGAGTTAGTCATAAGCAAAAATAAAAATGAAGAACAACTTATTGCTTAAGCAATTGCAAATGTTTTTAAAGTAATTGCTTTGCTGATTGCTTTGCTGCAGAACGAGACATATAGCAAGCTTTTTTTGCTTTTGCTGTACACTTTCTCTAAGCAACAGTTAGGCAATTACATATGCATGGAAAATAGTCAAGCATTTTTAATCACTGGTTTAAAATACAACTGATTAAAAAAATATGTATAAAGCGACATTGTCAATGCACCAAAATTCATGTGTTCAGAAATGACAGTTCCTTTCCGTATACCTTACACTTTGTAGTTTTCCAGTGTTTTAACCCTGCTTGCTTGATGCATTCGTTTATGTGCGTATGGCATCTCCTGTGACTCCCCTGTTATCAACTATAATCAACGATTTCGTTTTCATAAACGCAACCCCCACCATTTAAATATTTCTGTCGATCCATGTGGGAAAACTAAGGAATGGTCGTTATAGAGAGGACACATTTTTCAAGCGTTTTTATAGCTTAGTTCAAAAGAAGTCACTATATGCAGAAACCTAAATTACAATCTTACAGTGCACAGTGGGGTAGAATCAAAATATTTTGACAAATAACTTTATAAATATTTCATTGACAAATAACTTTATAAATATTTCATTACTTTATTACTTTCAATCACTTTCAATCTGAAAGACAAAGACACATGTCATCAACCTTCTACAAATTAAATGTCTGTTGAAAGATCAATATTTTTGGCAAATAAATGTTAAAAAAAGAACAATACAAAGGAGTTCACAGCAAAAAAGAAAGCTAATCAAAATTCTAACATACAAAATCATAAATTAAAAAGCATTTGTAAGAGTATTTATATCCACATAAACGATTATTGCCGGCAAACCGGGCGTATACTTGATAAAAAAAACAACCCGCAATTACATATTTAACAAGTATACGTTACATGGTACAGCACGAAAAGCTTAAAGAAACATCACATGAACAATATTTATGAAGACTTTGACAACAGAATTTAAGGCCAATAATGCTGTAGCAAAGTGTATGTAACAGTCGTAAAAAACACACTAAATGTTGGCCATAAAAATGGAACCACCCAAGTTTCTACGTAGAAGAAAAAAAAAAGCCAAGCAAAGCAGCTATTTTCAGAGATTTATACCCTTGTAACAATTTAAAGGTCCTGCCAGACTAAATGGCTTTCAAAGTCAAACTTAAGTTCTACTCAATTTGTTGTATAGGTGGTCGTTAATATTTACACACATGTGAGGCGAGGGTTGTTGGATAAGTTGAAGAAATATAAATGCATTTAGGTAAAAATATTATATATAAAGGCTTAAATTTTATATTGTCTTAAAATATCATTTTGAGCACAGTAACAAATTGTTGGCAGCAATTAAAGGTTTAAATTAATTTCAGATATAAAATTAATAAATAATTGAATTGAATCAATTAAATCTGTACATATAATAAAACAGTCTGTCTGTCTTTTTCTTTGTGTTCGCATCACATAAAAACTACTGGATGGATTTGAACTGAATTTTGTTAGGAGGTACCTCAATATCCTGATTCCAATATAGGATACCTTATTTTCAAGAGAAAGGGGACAAAAAATAAGCCGATTTTTTTTTACCGATTTAAAGGTGCTGCATAATTTAAGGAGTCTTTTATTTTTTAAAACAATATATTTTACGCAATGTTGCGCAATAGATGGCGCTGTTTTAAAATAATGAGAAACTCATTTCCTTAGAATTTGATATGAATTTTAGAGATTTATCCAGCGATGGATATATAAAGAAGCACTACAAAAGTAAGAGTCGTAAAATTTAGTGTGAATTACCCTCAAAGCACTTTCAAATCGCACAAAATATTACCAGAACGCACACAAAGTGTAAGGGCATAGCAAGTATTTAAATAAATTTCTGTCTGAAACCAATTGCGATTGATGCACATTTTTTTATGTGAAAACTATGTCCAAAATAAATTTCAGTTAAAAAACTGCCTTAATTTTGTTTGCTCTGTTGTGTGCAAACGCAACGGATTTTCAAGTTATTATGCAGTGAGTTACCCATTTTTAAATGCTTACTTTCTTAACGGACCGCATCTGAACCCTAAACACGTCATTGGATTGATTTTAACCACCTGCAAATTGCTCAAAATTGATTGGCCCTCACTCGATAAAGAAAGGACCGAAATGCTTTTGGTCCTCGGAGAAAAGACCAGATATCGCCTCTAGGAGGTCTGATTGGTTCATGTCAGTATAAGTGTAATTATAAGTTACTCTCATGGTAAGAATTACAGAAGCTGTCTAGATGAGGAGAGGGAAAAGTCAATTCAACATCTGCTCTGTGACTGCTCGGCTCGGCTCTGCACGGCTCGGCAAGAACGCTGGCTCAAATCCTTGAACTAAATTTTTCTTCAGATTCTAGAATGTTTTAGGAATGAGACACTGACTAGCCTAATTGATTTTTCGAAAACCACTGTACTGGTACTATTTCAATTATATGGGGAAAAAGTGGGGATTGATTAATGTAAGGGTATCACAATGGGACTCAATGATCTTGTGGCACATACTTTCAAAAGGCAACGTTATATTACTCGTTGCAAAGTAAATGCTAGTGTAACTCGGGAGCCATAAAATTACTACTCTATTTCAACTGTATCACAGCGAACAGGGTGATCGAAAATGAACTCTCTCGGTATTTTGCTAAAATTGAAAAATTTCTAGAAAATTTTGGTATTAAATCACTATGACTTTTTTGCTTTAAAAAAATTTTTTTGTATAATTACGTAACCTATGAGCTATTCAAGCTAATAAAATTTAAAGTCTTTGCGTGTGTTAGAAATTAGTTAATTTCTTTTATTTTGTAAAGGTCCAAATTGCCCTAAAATCTCCTACTTAATAGAGCATAACTCACTGCCGCCAAACCAGGCCAAACAAAATCTTGCATCATCTTGTAGTTCAAATCCTCCCCTACAATCTTATACCTTACTAGCTGTGCCCGCCACGTCATGGGCGTCTTGACAATATTTTACTCGATTTTGCTTTGAAAGTATTGTAAGTATTTGTAGTGCTTCAGTTTATGGTTTATGTATTTACTTTAAATAAAGGTACCCATCCCTAGATAAAATACTAAAATTTATATTAAATTCTAAAAATTATTGTAAAGCTCTGTAAAAGGTGTTTAAAATATTTAAATAACAATGTAATTCCACAATGTAAAAATACAAATCGAATACAAATTTTATTCCATTGGCGCCTAATGTTACGCAATAGTTTTTAAAATATCACGGTTTTAAACCGAAAATTTCAATGCCTTTAAACCGGAAATTGCGTTTTGTCACTGTTTTTCTCTTCTTTCTCTTGGAAATGGGATATTTTTGCGAAAAGAAGTATTCTATATTAGAATCAGGATTCTAAGGTACCTCCTCATAAAATTCTGTTAAAATCCATCCAGTAGTTTTTACGTGATGCAAACACAAATGAAAAGCAGACAGACAGACGGAAATGAGTTACTATCTTATTATATCTATGTATAGATTATATGTATGTGCGCTTGGATGCGGCTGCGCGCACCAAAACAATTTTGCTGACCCAAGGTCAGATATCTTGTGGAACTTTAAGGAACACAAAAGTTTTACAAAACCCAATTTTTTCAGCGATGCTTTGCAACGTTCCTTTTTGAAGTATTTTTGCCTTCTTAAGACATTTTTAAAGACGAAAACTTTTTATCATTTCTTCTTCTTGAGTGTTTGGTCCTATTACTTTGGGCAGAGCATGTGACTTTATATTAATTAATATAAAAATCATATCCAACAATAGTTAGGTACCTACCTACTAAACAAACAAAAAAAAAACATTTTAATAAACACCTATAAAAATTCAAATCCAAACAAAAGTTATGGATTTTTTACGACCTTACGGCCTGCTGAACCGGAACTACAACTTTCTTTACTACCTATAGCAAAAATACATGAATTGATCGCCCAGTGCTTCTCAATCCAGTTTACACCGACGCACAAACTTTCGAATTTATCAATAAAATACAAATGGGATGAAAGCTGAGACTCCCATGATTCCAGGGGTGGTTTGGTTTGGTTTTTCATGTGCGTTACGCCTATAAAAAGTTACACCACGTCTTTAAATTCGAATTATTTTAATAATTTTTTCATAATTTTTAAGTAAAAAAAATGCATTTGGAAAAATAAATCTCAAAAATTCATTTTTCAATAAAAATGCATGCAATTTATTTGTTTTATTCAGAAATGTAGCGGAAACAATGAAACAATCCTAAAATTCAAATATTTATAACAACACTGTAAAAAAAAATTGTGAAGCTTTTAGCCAAAATATGTACTTTTTAAAAAAAAATATAGTCAGCTTCGATGGACCCGAAAAAATAGGCACATCAAAAAACTACCATTATGAATCAATAATCCTATTTTCTGTTATATATACTAAAATATGTATACAAATATTTAGGTATTTTCTATGCCAACTTTTGAAATATAATGATTTTAAAAATCATCCATATTAGAACTTATACAAAGTGAGTGCACGGGCCAAGGTATATTTATTTTACTAGGTAGTGGCACCCCTACAACAAATACAACAATACAAAAACAACATGGCATTTTGTTGTTGCTTTGTAGTTCGAAATGGCAAAAAACATATAAGAAAATTGAGAAGGCGTGTATGTGTTTTATTGCTTTCTCACTTCTAAACTATAAAATTTCTGAACAGATACAACTTTTGACATGTCGAACTACTAAATCAGCTGGGCGGACGACACTACCTAGTAAAATAAATATACCTTGGCACGAGCGAATGCTTTAGAATGCCTTCACAAAACAATTAAGAAGGAACAGACTTGAATACACTCGAAAAATTAGCAGAGAAAATTTTAATCAAGATTTAATGAATAAACTCCTAATTTCTTCTGATTCATTAATTTCATCTAATAGAAATACAAGAAATACAAGTAGCTCTTCCCACAATAATTAAGATATTAGTAACTACATAATAGTAGATGAATCTCTTTACACTGATTCCGACTCAGAAACTTATTTTAGTGATTAAGAAATTGTTTACAATTATTGTGTTATTTGAATTTGTTTGTAACTTTATTATTAGTCTTTATATAAATATGTTTTTTATCTTAAATAATTATTTAATTTTTAAATATTTAGGGTTGTCAATTTGGTACCCCTATTCATATAATGTTATTTGAATACCAATGAGTATTTTCAAAAATTTTAAAAAATAAAAATATTAAAAAGTTTAAAGTAATGTTATATTCAAAAAAGGTATATGGCAGCCCTAAACAATTAGTGATTGGTTATATTTTATAAAAAAAAACTATCACGCTTTATCATTTTGTATGTGAAATGATGGATTAAAATTCAAAAAAATAATAATTACTGAAATGGGGAAATTTTGGGTATTTAATTGTCCCCGCACCGGAAAAGTAAAGGATTTCTAAAAATGTTAATTCATTTTTTAAATAGTAGGCCAAGAGAGATATGTGCCAGATATTTCATTAACCTACCATAACTCCTTCGATTTTTTTCCAGTTTAAATATGGGGACCGTTCACTGTACGACGATTAAAAATTTTATGATTCTTCTTGTGTAGAATGCTGCTTGGCTTTTGTAATGCTTTGTATGACACTTCTATACATATAATAAAATAGTAACTAATTTCCTGTCTGTCTGTCTGTCTTACTTGTTTGTGTTCGGATCAGGTAAAAGCTACTGAATGGAATTTAACAAAATTTTGTGGGGAGGTACCTTAGTATCCTGATTCTAATATAGTATACTTTTTTTCCGCAAAGATATCATATTTTCAAGAGAAAGTGGAGCAAAAAAAAAAAAGGGAAAATATGCCGATTTTTTTACCGATTTAAAGGTGCTGCATACTTTAAGAATCTTTTATTTTTGATATTTTTAAAATTTCAAATACTGCCATTTAAGATTATTTGGGCCATCCTTGTATTGTTTTTATCTGTTCTGTGTTCCTTCAAACTCCGTATCACACCATCCTCGTTTATAATGAACGTGACCCAATACCTTTCATTTGATTTTCTGCTTCATCAATTTTTACACACTATTAGTCGAAGCATTTTTACATGATTTTTTTTTTATTTTTTTTATTATTATTTTTGTTTTCACATGAGAAATGATGTCCTGCTCGAGCAGTTATTTTACTTAAGTGTGTGTTATGTAGTTGTTGTTTCTTGACTTTTTTTTATAGCTCTCGTAGTTGTGTTGTTGTAGTGATTGTTATTATTTAAGTGGCCACATTTAATGGCTGTTCATTTTTTCCCTTTCCATTTTGGCTACAATAGTTGTTTTATTGGGGTTCAGAAAGACAACTACACAAACAAAAACAGAAACTGAAACATCAAGCAGAAGACTTTCATCTGTTAAGTAATTTTTGTGTTGCCTGTCTATTTTTATAGATTTTCTGCCTTTGGTTTTTTCTGCTCTTGAAATGTCTATCAATATTTTGCTGTTGTATCAAGGTTCTTATGTGCAAATGTATGTCTTTATGTGGGTGTGTATAAGTGAATCTCATGGTAATGCTCTATTTGCTGTCAGATAGTACACATATAAGAGTATTATTATTTATTTAATATAATTTATTTATTTTTTGTTTTTTTTTCCTAAACCTTTTGTAAATTGAAGTGCGTGCATGCTTTGATTTTTTTATATGAATTTTGGTTTCTTTTAGTGTGAATTTATGAGCATACTTTTAGGGTGTTAAATATATCTCAAGTAAATATCTTTTGGGGTTTCCCTTTCAAATATTTGTAACAGTGTCAAGCACCATTAACCAATTACTTATGAATTGAATGTGTTTGATTATAATAACCATTCGGACCACTGCTAAGAAAAGCTTTTGAGTTATTTGCATATATTTTGTTTATGACTTTAAACTTTGCAAATTAAAACCACAAAATACAAATTTTTAAACATAACGAAATTATATAAGGTGCAACACAGAGTTTAAGTTAAAATAAAAACACCTATGAAGGCGTTGGCGCTCTAAGTGCTAGCAAATTAAAAATACTGCCATTTAAAAAAATTTTTTTTTCTTGTTTAAAATTTTCGGTATTGTAAAAACATTTCAAATTTAAAAAAAAAACTACTGCTTGATGTAGCCACCTTTAACGCGGATACTAATGTCTAGTCTATCATGGAAGGTTTCTTACCTTGTACGAACATAGACTGATAGATCGTTGGGACTGTGTCTCATATACTTTATGTTATAGCATCCAGATTGGACTATATGGAAAGCCCGGGAAATATGTTTATCATTGTTGTTAAATATGAATCTAGGATCTAGAATCTTTTTTCCTGTAGAAATCGTGGGGTTTTACAGCCTATATGGTTCGATTGTACGTAAAAAAAAGAAAATTAAAAATGGTTTCTGCCAAAGATAAAAAATCATAGTTTAAAATCTAGATTTGTTGATTTTGCTAAAAGCGCTTTTCAATAAACAAATAGTGCGCGTGAGCATTCTGTGGCAGCTACTTTGTCCTTACCATCACTGATGCACATCTACCTACTGGCTTAATTGTGTATTGAGTTGCACAGATGAAGATTTACTGACACAGATTTATTTCAGTGTTTGGAATGTTGCCTTAATCTGATGGTGGTCTTACCAGTGGGTGCAAACAAGGCCAATATCAACGCATTGGTTGCTCATAGCGACACAACTACTAGCAATTTTAGAAATTGGGTGGCAGGAATATGTACGTACCCCTTGTGTAAGAGTTTACGACCATCTAAATTTCTGAGAGCGCGAAATAAATCACCCTTCCTCTTATTAATGTTCAACTCGTTACTCCCCGAATGTTCCACCAATAAGAGAAATTCAAGGAAATTCCTGTGTGGCAGCCGATTCTCATGGTATCAGTCGCTTGAACACTGTTCAGACCTCAAAGGTTTTTTATCTTCCAATTACAGGAACCGTACAACGCTCAACGTCTGGTAACCCATGACTCTAATTGTTTACCTATTGCTACCCCTTCGAAACTTCCTCATTAGAAAGTGCTGCATTTTCAAGGTTGCCACCAATGGACAAGTATTTTAACACCCTGGCTCTTGCGAGACGAACTAGCTCTTTCTTGCATTTTTAGGGTCTCAATCGTAATTAATTTTGCAATGTGAGCCCACATATAAAAATAAAAGGACACACTTAAATTATTTGACATATGTGATCATGATAGCCGTTGGCTATTATTCGACGGTGGTCTTACCACTAGGTGAAATAAAATCATAAACTAGCGCCCCCACTGTGTAGTACGGCACACCCTACGATAACGTGCTGTGTGTGAAGACTTTGCTAAGCGAACTAGATGTACCGCACAGTCACAGTGAGTAGCAGTTTTTAGAACATGGCAAACCGTAGACCAATGTCCTAACCTCTTGCTTAGCGATTGGAGTCTATCCAACTCCTTCTGTTGAGAGTGCAACAGCACACTTCGATCCACAATGCACCATCTCTGCACACATCGATCTTAATCTACACCCTTCGGGGGTACACGTAGTGTGTGTGCCCAATAACCGGGCACACACACGATGGAGTCTTTGTGGGGCTACCGATTCCTGTGGTACTAGTCCTCTGGGTACTAGTCGGGCCTCGAAGAGAACCGGTGATGTAAATCATCATATCTTTTTTTCCAGATTTAGGTTCTAGGGACCCCAGAGTCTGGTGACCCTATTTATCCCAAGAGCACCGCCTTAAAGCATTAAGAACGAACAGCAATGACAATTAGTATCCCCGCGGGGGAAATTATTCGATATTTGAACTCGGTTTGCCTTTCCAACTATTGGTGGGTATGATGCCAAACATTTTTAAATATTCACCCCATGGCGTTTTTCATCCCGCCGGTATCGTGTAGTGGTTAATATGAAGCAATAAATGGTTACTATTTTCCAGCTAAATACAAAACAATAGCACTTTTGAAATCAATTTCGATAATTTTTTCTAGCTGCGTTCTACAAGATTATAATTCCGTACGCTTGTAAACTAAATAATGGACTGATGCTACAACAGCGTTGAGTTAGAAATACTTCAAACTCTTTTTAAGAGATAAATTAGAGCAATTTATTAAATACATTACAAAAACAGAACCTAAACAATTCTTAAAATTATGGGACCTTTTAAAGTTTGACTAATCTCTTTAAAATTTGCAAAAACTTCTTACTTATTTTTTTTTTTCTTTTAGATACAAAATAAATCCTCACTATAATATATTTCCTAAGTTTTTTGTTTTATTTGTTATTCTTTGCAGGATGATCATAAAGCCTTCCGCCGTCAACTGGAGGATAAACGTCCAATCGTTGAAAGTACTTTACAAAGTGGCAGACAATATATTGCCAGTGAACCACCTGTATCGGATACCAGTGATACCGAAGGTAAATATTAAATATCAATACCATGAACAAACTTACAAAAATTTATAAAACAAAAACGAAAATTCGTTAAATAATATTCTGAAGAAGAATAAGCTAAAGCAATAACACAAAAATAGTTGCCTGCATAGTATTGTATGAGTTTTATCCTCAATATCCTAAACAATTTATAACTTGCTTGTACAAAAGTAAAGATAGAAAAATTGAGTCTTTAACAGTACAAAGTGACTAACTCCATTGCTTAAAAAATGTTTATATTTTTACAAGAAATAAGAGAAAATCATGCCAACGGATAGATTAGTACTTGTAATCAAAATGTATTTACTTAAAAAAAGTAAAAAGTTTTCTTTTCGAAATAAACATTTAAAAAATCCCTTAAATTAAAGAACCCTTTTGAAAAATTATTCTTTGAAAAGATACTTTTAAAAACGTACTTTTAATCAAAACTACATCTATACTTATATTGAAACTGTAACACGACTCTTTCTATACATGAAATATTTTTTTAAAATTTTGTTGCTGTTGCAATTAGTTGTCGAAATGGAATACAGCAATTTTTAGAGTTGTTGTCTGTCTGTCTGTCTGTCTGTCTGCCGGCCTGTCTGTATGTCTGTCTGTCTGTCTGTCTATCTGCCTGTGTTCGCATCGCATAAAAACTACTGGATGAATTTTAATAAAATTTTGTGAGAAGGTACCTTGGTGTCCTGATTCAAATATAGGATATTCCTTTCCCGTAAAAATATCTCATTGCTAAGAGGAAATAGAGAAAAATTACAGCAAGTTGGCAATTTTACCGATTTAAAGTTACTGCAGAATTGTCAGCACCTTTTATTTGTGTCAGCGGGATATTTTAAATAAATATTTACAGAACTCTACAATATTTTTAGAATTTAATATAAATTTTAAAATTTTATCCAGGGATGGGTAACAGGGAAAGGATAACTGAAACACAGCTTATATAAAATAATATATTTTAAAAAAGTTTTTGTTTTTTCAAAAACTAAATTTCAAAAAATACGCTTGACAACAGCAAATACTTAACAACTTTACTCTTCAAACAAAACACATTTTCGAAAAATTTATTAAAAAAAAGTACTTCTCAAAATATGTAGAAGTCCTTTTCAAAGAGGACATTTTAAAACAACAAAGAAAACCTTAAAAGGTTTCTCATAAAAAGCTGGACTTTATAAGAAATATCTTTAAAAAGTTTTGTTTTTAGAAAGTAACTTTAAGTAAATTCAGTTAAAAAAAGTAACTTTAAGAAAAGTACATCTTAAAAATTAATATTTAAAAAGAGCAGGTAGTAAAATGTACTTCTTAAAAGAATAGCTCTTTAAAAAAGAACGTGTGGAAAGAAGGCTTCTTAAAAAAAACATTTTAAGAAAGTACCTAAAAAAGAATGCCTTTCGAAAACAGTACGATTAAAAAACAAGTAAGAGTGCTATGGCGAATTTTATATACCCTGCTAAAATTTGTGTTACCCTCTTATGTTTCCTTGAAAATTTTTTTGAGATTTTTTGATACTTTTTTTTTAATTTGTTGTAAAAATATTTTTTAAACATTATTTGTATATTTATTTAATTTTTTTTTTAATATTTTTAAAAATATTTCGTAAATATTTTTTTTTGGAAAATTTTTTTGAAAATTTGTTGGAAAATTTTTTTTAAAATGTTTTGTAAAAATTTTTTGTAAAAATTGCTTTGAAATTTTTTAAAATTTTTTTTTAAAAATTAAGAACAAAAGCAAAAATATCCTTTAAAAAATTGCCTCGTAATGACCCCTTATTGACCTGCAGGTCTATTCGCTATCTCTATATGTATTGCTATCTATAAAGGAATTTAATACAAATAAAAGCAGAAAAACGTTACCAACCTAAATAATATAAAATCGGACCTCACAGTGGGTTATTGATCCACCGAGATCTGTATGTACTCCTTGCGATCTACCGGTTGCGGTCTAATATTTATTTAACAAAAAAAAAAAAGCAAAACAGAATCATTAAAACCGAAAAAAAGCATGAAGAAACATAGGTGTGCGTGGTCTTTTGGCCGCAGCCTGCAAAGGAATGATCTGATGTTGCTGAATTGCACTCCCAAAATTTTTGAAACAGATTGGTGGGCTTTAATAGTTTGTGGCTCGTCTGGTGCCTTGGCAAATGACATATCAACCCGAACACGGACAGAAGGACAGAGGGACATCGCTTAATCATTTTTTTTTATCTATAAGGATCTAGAATACATTATGGAGTCGGAAATTATTATTGTAGAAATTACACACGAATGACAAACTTATACGTAGTCTTTCCACCTGTGGTGAAGGGTACAATAACGTACCCTAAAGTAGTTAAGTAGTTAATTTGTTAACTATTTATGGTCCAATGGGCTCAGTTATATTGGAAGAATAATAAATAAAATATAAATAAATAGAATAATAGCTTTTATAAACCTTTAACTTTCCAATTTTTTTTTTCTACTTCCTTTCACAAGGGCTGTTTTAAGAAGTTCACTTTAACATCGGAATTCCACCACAAAAGAATCATAGTTTCACAAAAATAACTTTTTTAAATAAATTTAAAATTACAAACAACAACAAAAATGTACCTTAAACAGGAAATAGACTCAAAACTCATTAAAAATTTAATTTCATAAATCGAAATTTATTTAAGCTTCATTAAAATAATTGAAATTCACCAAAAAAAAAAGCAAAAATTATATATAACTGTTATTACGAAAATTAATTATAAATCTGTTTTGCACAAAAAAATATTGAAATTTCAGCAAAAAATCGAAATATATTACGAAAATTAATTATAAATCTGATTTGCGCAAAAAATGTATTAAATTTTAGCAAAAAAATCGAAATATAACCAATTTTGCTCCAATTGCAGCCAAAAATAAATATTTTTACAAAATAAAAATCAATAAATCAAAAATTTACCAAAAAAATCGATATTTAACTGAAAATAGAAATATTGTTAAAAATCTATATCTATACATATAATAAAATAGTACCTCATATCCGTCTGTCTGTCTGATTTTCGTTTGTATTCGCATCACGTAAAAATTACTGGATGGATTTTAGCAGAAATTTATGAGGTGGTACCTTAGCATCCTGATCCCAATATAGGATAGTTTTTTCCGCAAAAATATCTTATTTCCAAAAGAAAAATTAGAAAAAGCAGTGAAAACGCAATTTCCGGTTTAAAAGTACTGAAAATTTTGGTTTAAAACTGAGATATTTTCAACACGGTTATTTTCAACACATATTTTTATTTATTTTTATTTTACTATTACGCAACAGATGGCGCCAGTTGAATACAATTTGTATTTTTACTTTGTGACATTACATTGTTATTAAAAAATTTTAAACATCTTTTACAAAGGTTTACAATAATTTTAAGAATTTTAGGTTTTTTATAAATTTTAAAATTTTATCCAAGGATGGGTACCTTTATATAAAGAAATACATAAACCATAACTGAAGCACTATAAAAGTAAGATTTTTACAATTTTTGTGGAATACTTTCAAAGCAAAATCGAGTAAAATATTGTCAGGACGAGTTGGCGGGCACAGCCAGTTTTAAAATAAACTTATCTCTTTGCTGTTTTGAATTTTTTTTTATGTTGTCGTTAAACTTAAATTGAAATTTACAATTAAAATGAAAAATGAATTAAGAGTAATAATCCTTATTCAGATAAAAAAAAACAAATACTTGGAGCAATATGGTTACGACCACTAAATACACAGTAAATTTTATTGCACCAATTAAAGGTTTTAATTAGTTTTAAAATCAAAGTTCAATTCATTTTTTAATTGATCCAAATATATATTTGTTTAAAACAGAATAAAAAATTTTCCTAATTAAACAAATAATTAAATCATATAATTATTTAATTATATTTTAATTTGAATCCGATTAAAACATTTAATTGGTTTCAAATTTAATAGATTTTTTTCTGTGTAATAAAAGAAATTTTTATTTTATTTTTAGTTGATATTTATTAATTTATACAATTTCCTTCTCGATTTAAAAGCACTTTAAGTGCCATGAAAGATTAAACAATCATTTGCCACGACTGAGCTAAGCTTTAGTTAATACGTTGTTGTTATGGTGAAAGGTATATAAGACTCAACAGGGCAAAATAAAACACTTTTACTCGTTATTTTTCAGTATTGGATACTTTATTTTAGCATTAAAAAGGCATAAAAGAAAACTACATAAAAACACAAAATGTTCGATAAATAATTTATTTTATTTATGTGTTGAAGTCAAAAAGTTGGGAAACATTTAAAAGAGAAATTGCAAAAACAAAAACATTTTGTACGAATATTTTTTCAGCAAATAACCACTTAACGTTTCCACAGAATTATTAGCTGTTTCTCTATTTTAATACCTTCTTTACCCAATTGATTTTAAAAAGTTATAACTGTGGCCAGTGTTTAGTGTGTGTGTGTGTGTGTGAGTAATTGCTGAAAATGTTTGTGTGTTTTTGCAGCTGCCCTGCACAACAAGAGCGTTAAATGTTAAGGGATTTGTTGTTGTTGCACCATTTACACAAACACATTTTTTGGAAGTTTTTATGTGTTTTTTTCATTTCATTTGTTGCAAGTTTTTCATTTTAATTTCTGCTATTTTCTTCTCTTTTTATTCTTTTCCTTAAATAGTGTTTTATGCCAAAAATTATTTTTATGGTTTTTCATTCGGTTCAATTTGGTTTTGCTGCTCTTTGCACAACGATAAACTGAAATAAACTTTATTTTGTCTTTACTTTTATTATCAAACCGTTTATATGGTTTGCTGGGTAAACCAACACAATAACATTTTTACGATGGACTTGATGTCCTGTAATACACACACTTTTATGTTTAAATTTATAGAAACATTTATTTTTCAATTGGCTTTTTTTATATGAATAAAAACAGGTGAAAATGTATAGTTCAGATAAGCAATATTTTTCCTTTTTCTACCAATTTCAAGATAATTCCGTTCTACCGAATTTCTTATACCCTTCAACATAGTGATGTTATATTTCGTTATGCTGTTACAACGCTGCACATTGGGGTATTTTGGCAATCTAGACGGACATTCATTTTTTTTTATTTTATATTGGCTCTCAAAAGTTATTGAGTAATTCTACAGGGTGGGCCAAAAGAAACCAAGGGGTGTAAAAGTTTAATAACTTTTTTGTTTATTAACTTTTTTTTATTTTTTCTTTCAGATTATATAGACAACACTTGGAATTGTATTATTTAAACCAGAGATCAATTATTTTAACGCAAAGAGCATATCGCCGGCATTATTGAAAATTTGATTATGAGTGATGAAGCTCATTTTCATTTGAATGGCTTTGTTAATAAGCAGAACTGTAGGTTCTGGGGTTCTGAAAATCCAAGAGCCATTCATCAACGCCAATTGCACCCCATCAGGTGTACAGTATGGTGTGGGATCACATCTGAAAATGTCATTGGGCCCTACTTCTTCGAGAATGAAGATGGAAGTGCTGTAACCGTAAATGGAGAGCGGTATCGGTTTATTATAGAAAATTTTTTACGTCCTGCTCTTGAAAACAGACCTGGTATGTGGTTTCAGCAGGACGGAGCCACTGCCCATACTGCCCGAGACACAATGGCACTTTTAAGACAAATTTTTGGAGAGCCCTTGGTTTCTTTTGGCCCACCCTGTAGATCAAATCAAACTTGACAGAAAAATATCTTATGGTCTTAGGCTGTTAAGGCTTGAAAATAAAAAAATCAGACCAAGGTGAAAAAAGTTCCCCTTAAAAGAACTAATCCTAGCTCTGAAAAATTAAATTTTGTTTTCAATTTTCTCACACTTTCGTTTAGCAAATGCAACTGTTAAGGTCAGCGAATGTTCAAATCCTAAACCTGGATCCAGGAGATTCTAAAATAAGATTTTCGCCCCTCCCCTTTTTTTGTGGGCGGTGACATAAAATATATTTTTGAAGAAATAATGTAATTATTAAAAGTAAAGAATGAACATACGCCTTAATACCATAAAAATAAAATTTTTTAAGTTTTTATGAGCATGGGAAGGTATCCCTCCAATCCCACCCCCGAAATGTGAAAATGTGATATTTTTTTTTTTTATTTTTTGGTAATTTCCAAAAATATTAATTTTGAAGCTTTTATGTGGAAAAGAACTAACCAATCCCCACCACGTAAGAATATAATTAAAAATACCAATTATATCTTTTATTTCTTTTCTTTTTTAAAATTTTATTTGTACTTATATCGTGCATGGACGCATTTCTTTAATTTTTAAAATTCATAATTATAACTACGAATTGGGGGATCAAAACGAATTTCAAGAGTATATGAATATGTGTGCCCGCCCCTTTTAATTGTTCTCTACCCTCTCTCCAAGTATGTAAGAATTGCAGCGACAAAACATGCACGATGTAAAAAGCGAGATGTCAAATTCTAAGACTCTTACTTTTTAAGTGCTTCAGATATGGTTAATGTATTTACTTTATACAAAAGTACCCATCCCTGGTATTTAGAAACATAAAATTTTACATATAAAAATTCTAACTTTATTAAAAATTCTAAAATTATTGTAGAGTTCTGTAAATAGTGTTTGAAAAAATCAAAGTTGCTTCCAAGTCTGCAGTAACATTGAATCGGTACTTTCACTACTTTTTTAATCGACTTCAAAAATAGAAGGAGGTTATCAATTCGTCTGTGTGTTGCTTTTTTTTGTATGTTTGTGCCTTCAGAACTCGGTCATTTCTGAACCGTTTTTATTTTATGGTTACAGATTGGTCCCTTTTTAAAAACAGTTTAAAAGTTTAAAAATTAAAGGGTGTCCTAATACAACATACATGTTTTTTACGTGTATTATGAACTTTATAGGTCACCCATTTAAAATTAGAAAAAAGTGCGTATCACTATAGCTCCCAATAACAAAAAGTAATTAAAAAATAAAATTTAAAATTAAAGGGTGACCCCATAGGTGACGTAATTTCACCTTTATGGTCCTATCTTTTGAACCGTTTTAGACAAACACTTGAAAGTTACACAGAATGTTCGTTGCTATGTCTGTTATAATGAGTATAAATATTTAAAATTAGATATTAAAGGGTGTCCCATTAGCTGGTTTATTTTGATATATATATGGCCAAACTTTTGAACCGTTATAGACAGACAGTTGAAATTTACAAAGAACTTGTATTGCTAAGTCCGCTAAAATAACAAGTGTAAAATATGAATTTGGAAATTAAAGGGTGTCCCAATAGTTAATGTAAAAGTGATATATATGGCCAAACTTTTCAACTGTTATAGATAGACAGTTGAAATGTACAAAGAACCTATATTGCTTAGTCCGCTATTACAACAAGTATAAAATTTGGATCGATAAATTAAAGGGTGTCCCCATTATTGATGTAATTTAACCATTATGTCCTCATCTTTGGAACCGTTATAGACAAACACTTGAAAAATAGACAGAATGTTTACTACTATGTCCGGCATAACAACAAGTATAAATATTTAAAATTGGAAATAAAAGGGTGTCCCAATAGTTGATGTAATTTGATGTATATGGACACAAAGTTAAATTTTACAAAGAATCTGTATGAAAAAGTTCTCTTTAACAAGTATTTATATTAAAATTTGAATTTAAAGGGTGTCCCAATAGGTAACGTCATTTTATATATATGACCCTATCTTTTAAATAGTTACTGACAAACACTTAACAATTAGACAGAATGTCCATTACTATGTGTGTTAAAATAAGTATAAATATTTAAAATTATAAATTACAGGGTGTGGCAATAGTTTATGTAATTTGATGTATATTACCAAACTTTTAAACCGTTACAGACAGACGGTTGAAATTTACAATGAACCTGTATTGCTACGATCGCTATAACAAGTATAAAATTTGAACTCGGAAATTACAGGGTGTCGCAATAGTTAGTGAAATTTTATGTATATAGCCAAACTTTTGATACGCTGTATACAGACAGTCGTTTGGCATTGGTTTGACCTGAAAAAGCACAGAACCCTGGGGTCTTGTGCCCCTATATACTGCGGAAGTACTGCTCCCCCGGTAGAAAATCGACTGATATTTGTTTTAGATTATTGAATTCAAAAATTAGTTTTTTTATCTGAATTGACAGTTTGTGTAATGACATTTAAAAAATCCCGCTACAATCTTCCTCGAATATAATATAATCATTGTATAATTACGGTAATTACCGTCTTAAAGAAACATGATTTTAAGTTTGTCTGTTTTGAAGTCGGTTTTTTTTTTTGCAAGAATTATCTTTATTTTTTCATGGAAATTACATATTTCTAGGGGAAAAAAGAGCCTATATCTTAACTTAGACATTAAGGTAACTCTCCGTAAAATTTTATTTAAATTTATCCAGTAATTTTTACGTAATGTGAACACAAACGGACAAAAAGGCAAAAAGTTGCAGTTTTATTTTATGTATAGATAATAATTTATTTATAATAGTAACAATAAGTTATATTTAAAATATTAAAAATTAATTTATTTAAAACAACTTAAAAATAAAAAAAATATTTTATTAGCGAGAAAAAGGTTTCTTACTCGCATCTACCCATGCAAGATGAGCAAAAAGAGAAATAAAGAGAAATTTGCAAAAAAATCGTAAGAAAAATGGCTAAAAAAAAGCGCAAAAATATTTTTTTTAATTTCGATCGACATTCTTTATCATAAAATTTTAAAATTAAAATTTTTCTAAAAATTAATATGACTAGCTGTTAATGTAGCCTTTTACAGAAAAAAAAAATACATAAAATCTGTAGTCCTTTAGCTACAAAAAAATAATTGCAAACCTCTCAAAATCGTATAAAGTCAATAAAAACGTATGCAATTTACTCGACATTCATGATTTTAACAGTGTCCAAAAACTACAAATTTTTAAGCAAAAGTCTTGAAAATTCACTATCGATGCAGAATAGACTGGCGATCTGCGTACTTAAATTACGTTTCTTAAATTTATATTTTGGCTTAATGTCCGACAAAATACCCTTCTGTGCGCTGTAACTTAAAGATTTTATAAGGATAAATAAACTAAATTATTAATTTAAAAAGTTTTTAGATTGAAGTTTGATCCGTAAGAAATAACCAATATTTATGTATATCGATCGTACAATTTAGACAAAAAAATTGTTCAATAAATAAACCAGTTTCGCATAAATAGTTGCACACAATTTTAATCAAAGTACCCTCGTTCATGTTTTCATATATATTTCTTAAATTTAGAACAGATACGTGTTCTAAAATATGCACTTCTTGGCAGCACCTCCTTATTTATATTTTAATATAACCTATCGTTTCTACAGGATTTCCTGTGTTTCTCACACTACCAAATATAAATCGCTTGTCCTTTTTCTAAATTCTATTCGTTACACTTTTCTTATCCTGTCTTCAGTGTGCAATAACCAATTTTGCAAATTGTTGTTATTTTTCTTTTTCTGCTGTCAGAAACTTTTCACGTTTCTAAATTTGCACTTTTCAAAACTGTCATCGTTTTTCTTTAAAAAATTTTCAACTTTATCAAATGATTTAATTTATAAAATTGTTATTGTTACCATTTTTTCATATTTCTTTATCGCATCTGCATTTACATATTTATATCCGCAAAAAATAAAATATAAAAAATATGAAAAAAAACACAAGGTGAAACGGAAACGTATAAAAAATAGAATTGAATTTCAAGATAAATTTGAGCATCAAAAAAAAAAACAAAATACTCGCAGATGCAATAATATTAAATTTATTGCATAAAATTGTAGAACTAGAGCATGAAATATAAAACGATAAAAAAAAGTTTTATTAACAAAAAAAAAAGTGAAAAGATAAACAATAAATTTTACTCGTTAGTAAATGAAAGTATATATAAAATGAAAGCCCAAAAAAGTATGCTACCCACCCCAACTGAAGGATCCATATAAAGCAGACTTTATTAAATTTAAAGTAAACGGGATAGAATGCAGAAAGTAGGCAACATTTCGTCGAATTTTTAACTATATGAAACCTCATTTTAGGCATAATCTGACATGTTATAAATATTAAGTTATTATACGGACGTAACTAAACTATTACTCGGACACAGCTAAAGTATGGCAGTAACTTTGTGGCTATTACTCTTGATGAGATTCTGATTAGACTATGAGTAGACTATGAATAGACTATGCATAGACTATTACTATACTATGAATAGACTATGACTAAAATATGACTGTGCTATGCTTAGACTATGACGAGACTATGATTAGATTGCTACAAAACTGTGCATAGTCTATGACCAGACTATGACTAGACTATGACTAAAATATGACTGTGATATGCTTAGACTATGTCTAAAATATGACTGTGGTATGCTTAGACTATGACGAGATTATGATTAGATTATGACTAGACTATGACTAGACTATGACTAGACTATGACTAGACTATGACTAAACTATGACTAGACTATGACTAGACTATGACTAGACTATGACTAGACTATCACTAGACTATGACTAGACTATGACTAGACTATGACTAGACTATGACTAGACTATGACTAGACTATGACTAGACTATGACTAGACTATGACTAGACTAGACTATGACTAGACTATGACTAGACTATGACTAGACTATGACTAGACTATGACTAGACTATGACTAGACTATGACTAGACTATGACTAGACTATGACTAGACTATGACTAGACTATGACTAGACTATGACTAGACTATGACTAGACTATGACTAGACTATGACTAGACTATGACTAGACTATGACTAGACTATGACTAGACTATGACTAGACTATGACTAGACTATGACTAGACTATGACTAGACTATGACTAGACTATGACTAGACTATGACTAGACTATGACTAGACTATGACTAGACTATGACTAGACTATGACTAGACTATGACTAGACTATGACTAGACTATGACTAGACTATGACTAGACTATGACTAGACTATGACTAGACTATGACTAGACTATGACTAGACTATGACTAGACTATGACTAGACTATGACTAGACTATGACTAGACTATGACTAGACTATGACTAGACTATGACTAGACTATGACTAGACTATGACTAGACTATGACTAGACTATGACTAGACTATGACTAGACTATGACTAGACTATGACTAGACTATGACTAGACTATGAATAGACTATGACTAGACTATATCTAGACTATGACTAGACTATGACTAGACTATGACTAGACTATGACTAGACTATGACTAGACTATAACTAGACTGTGACTAGACTATGACTAAACTATGACTAAACTATGACTAAACTATGACTAAACTATGACTAAACTATGACTAAACTATGACTAAACTATGACTAAACTATGACTAAACTATGACTAAACTATGACTAAACTATGACTAAACTATGACTAAACTATGACTAAACTATGACTAAACTATGACTAAACTATGCCTAAACTATGACTAAACTATGCCTAGACTATGATGAGACTACGATAAGGCTATGAATAGACTAAACTATGTCTTGACTATTAATGAACTATGCTAGACTGTGGCTAAACTTTGACTATGCTATGACTAGTCTATTACTTAATTATGACTATTTTATGACTTGACTATGACTAGATTATTACAAGACTATTAATACACTATATCTAGAATATGATATTCTATGACTTGACTACGACGGAACTATGACTAGACTATGACTATAATATGAGGCGGCTACAACTAGACCATGATGACTTGACTGTGACTAGACTATTATTTGAATTTGAATAGACTACGATTAGACTGTAAATAAATTATAACTAAACTGCTGCATTTTAAAGATTACACTAGTCGTAAAAAAAAAAAAATACGGGAGTTATGGACTTTTGTGTGCTGACTCCAAATTTGTTCACGGATTTTTTCTATCACGTCTAGTTTTCGAGATATTCTTATTTAAATAAAATATAAATTTTGAAGTATTAAATATGTAATAACAATGATCGGCAAAAAAAAGTCGGGAGCTTGAACGTTGTTATGGGAAAATATTAAGGGAAAATATTTGAAAAAAAAATTGTACGTAATACGCGAAAACTGAAAGCGGATTTGGTTTAACAAGTTCAGATCATTATCTTCCACATATTTATGATCAGGCAGCAAATTTTTTGGGAACCAGTGTAATTATTTAATAATTGTATTGCTTCAATAAGTTGAATTATAAAATTGCAATAGCTTGATTATTATTGTAATAATAAATAAAATACAAGGAACGTGGCTAATAAGCAAGAGCCCCCACGCAAATCCCTAAGGGTCTGTGAGCACACTAAAATTCAACAATAATCTCACAAAGAGAACAAAATATGTAAATATTTTAATATAGCAGTAGCATACCAGCTTTCAACAAGGTAGGTTTTTGTCACTTTGCTAAGTATTTAGCAAACCAATGCATTTTCATTTTAACCACTTTTTTCGGGTTGGGGGCCTTTGGTAATAAGTAATAAATATTTCTTCTGAGCTTTAAAAAGTATCTCATTTAATATTTATTGACTTTAATTTTAAACTATGTATATGGTCCTCACATACTATTACAAAACTTATACAGCCCAGAAATGTCAGCTTGAAATATACAGAAACTACAATAACAATCCGTATCATTTTATCTTCTTTATGTCTTAATTTATTTTAAATTGTAAGCTAAAAGTCTCTTAAAAATTTTTTGTTCAATTTCTTTTTTTATCTTTCTCTTTTTAGCCCATGATACAGATTCACGTTATTTAACTGCTGAGGAGCAGAGTCGCGAGTTGACACGCAGTATAAGACGTGAAGTTGCTAAACTTTCAGAGCAATGGAATAATCTTATCGATAAATCTGACAATTGGAAACATCGTTTAGATGAATACATGACGGTGAGTGTGTGTGTAAATTTTAAGTTTTAACTTTTCAGAAATAAAATAGGAAATATAGGTTATTAAACATTTTAAATATAAGCAGAAATTGAAAAGCAAAAATTTACAACGAAAAATTAAAATTTTTTTTTTAAATGAAGTTAAAGACATGAGCGGTCCTTAACAATACTTATGGAAATTTACATCTACAATTGTTTAACAATGATGTTCATAAAAAGTGAAATTTAAAAAAAAAAATAAATTATAAAAAACGTAATTTGATTGTAGGTGAGAACCTGTTTCTTTGGCTTTAGCAATAATTCTTTGAAGAGTTTTTTTTTTCTTCTCCCCTTAACTCTTTGACCTCTTTCGTACAAGATTTGCCTGATAATAAGTAGATTTTTAGAACTGTTTAACAAAAAACCAAACATTCATTATCCTTGAATATTTTTACATTTCAACAACATTTAACAACTTAAATCCGTAATAGTGGCTACCAAACATTAAGCTGCAACCAAAGTTTTTTTTTTATTTTTTTGTAAGTTTTTTGCAAAGTCAAGTTAGAAACTAAAATTGTTCACAAATCTAAAACAAATCCTGATGAATATAAAAAAAAACTTACGAAGTAGTAGATATAAAAAATTATTGTGTGGCAACTGATAAAAAGTGTGCAGCAGGAGATGAGGATGAGATGCTAAAGCAAAATAGTTTTTCACAGTACATTAGAAAAAGCCACAAATGAAATGTTAAATGGTTTAAAAAGTAAAATTAAAATAAGATTTTTTTTGGTAGGATTTGTTGAAAAGGGAAACAAAAAATTGGAAAATTCAACTGGCTGACCGAACCTTTTAGGGAGATAGAAAAAATGTATTTTATAGTTTTTTTATCTCCTGCTTTAATTAATGAACTCTGACATTTTAACAAATGAGATTTCATTTACATAAATAATCATTTTAGAAAACTTAAATTCATTTTTAAACTAAAAGTCGAAAGAATTTCAAATTTTAGCTGAGTCCTCACTATTATTTTCTGGTTCGCTTAGCAGAAGATAATAAATAAAATAAAAATATCCTTAATACTTTTAACATTTAACAGGCTGGATAAGTTATTATCATAAAGTCAAAATCATTTTCATAAATAATAACATAACTCAAACTCTAGTTTCTCTCTGAAGTTCCAATTTTCTACATCAAGATCAATAAACCTTCGGTTGAAGATCATCGAAAGATTCTTTATACTGGTGATGAGATCTTTTTAGTGATAAAATATTTCTATCATTTCTATGATAATTTTCTTCTTAAGGACCGTCAAAACAGTTAAGAGGTTTTCAGACACCCATCACTTGATAAAAATATGACAAATTCAAAAAGAATTGGAACAATCACTAGGAATGATTCAACAACCAGTATCGAAACACTTCCGAGACAAGTAAATTTTGAAAAAGAAAAAAATTATAACACAAAAAAGTTGAGAAACGTACTTTGAAAACTGAAACCATGCAAATGGAAATACTTGCAAAACCGCAGGGCCAAAAAATAAAGAAGCTCATAAGACGCTCATTATAATATTTAATTGAATTCATGCCTGTTCATTGCAAACGAGTAACGATGAGTAGACAATAATACACAGGGAGCTTATTGCGACGATGAGCTTGCAGAGTTTCCATAAGCAAGTTTAGATTTGAAAAAGTATGAGTAAATGTTGAATATAATAACGATGAACTTGGGCGAGTTCAAGCAGTTTTATGCTTTGAGTGAAACACGACCACAGTCCGCTTGTATAAACAAAAAACACAGAATTTTATAACAACATTACTTACGTTTATTTTAAGGCTTTGATTTCTTAAGTAACACAAAAAACAAAAAAACCAATATGACACGAGTAAACATGGCGCTCACTAGCATAGACAGTTCGTGTTACTCGGTTAGCTCATTGCTTTTATGACAATAATAGTGTGATGGTGTGAGTAGGCTTATGTTTATTACGCTAGCTGATGTTCGAGTATGCACACTGACTCATGAGCGTATGAGCGCACGCATTAGATGAGCTTGCTCATGCAACTGTTTATCTGAAACATAGTTACATTTATAAGATCTTTCTCACAGTTCGACCAACTAGTTTTAGTGTAGTTTCAGTAGCAGTTTAAGACAGCGAAAACCATCACACGCAAGTGATTTCCAGAATGGGGTAAAAAAACTCTGAAAGCTTTGAAATAAGAAGTTTTTACGTCTTGCTGCTACGTCTTGGTGCTAAATGGCCTAGGCGATTAGCAGTTATGGTCCCATGTAAGAGATTTTTCAATAGCGTCTCTATATCATTCCAGAATGTTTTTGTGATATCAGATATCGTGTTGAAACTATATTCCCTTCATATCATATATGATGCATTCCTACATCTATTTGTAAAATTTGGACCATTAACGGTAGAAACGAAATATTTGTATTGAACGTTACCCTTGTTTTATAGATAAAAACTATCGAAAACATATACATATTAAAGAAAAAGATTAAAAGAATTGTTTTCTATGATGGTTACTTGAAAGATACCACTAAAAAGATACCAGTAATTTTTTAAAAACTCGTAAACTATTCAAAACCAATTGCAAAAAAGAGAATCTCAAAAAAAAATTATAAATTTTTTTGTTAACATTTTTTTGAAACGCAGATTTATTTTAAATATTGAAAAGATTTAGTAAAGCAATACTTTGCAGCAGATTTGTTTCTATAATATTATCCCCAGAAGAATTGATATTAGATATCGTTGCTCTCAAGTAGAAAGGCCTTATGGCAAGTAATTATAACTTTACAGGAGAAGGGAAAAATTTAATAGAGACTGTATTGTCCAAAATGTTTTTTGTAACATATAATTGCTTATAAAAGTGTTATTTATTTACGCTCTCGCAATATATTTTTATAACAAGGCGTATTTGAGTGAAATGTATTGGAATCACTGGAAAACACAATTTCGTGAAAAATACGAGTTAGGGTCTTTCTATTTGAGTCCACCAAAATGCATTAATTTTTAAGTACTTATTGCCCTTCGAGGGATTTTACCATTTTTTAATTTTTATATTTAAACCTATTTTTGTCGTATATATAAATACATTTCTTTTTCTTTCTTTTACAGTGAGCATTTTTGATTTTCAGCTATCTTCTATATAATTTCTGATTTTCCATTTTTTTCCCATTCTTATTTTTACCATCTTGAAATTCTAAACGAAATTAATTTAAGGAATTTTAGCAAGGTAACGTTCAATACATTTTTTATATATTTCATATTTTTGCAAAATTCACGGGATAAAAAAAGTGGGATAATTGAAGGATATGTTTTAAATTATATCCTATAATTTTATCACCTATATAATTTAAAACCTATCAATTTAAAGAAATGTAGGCAAATTTCCAAAAAAAAAAATTAGTATACAAACCAGGATCAGTTGATGAGACTTTTTGTAATACAATAATTTTTAATAAGTTTAAAATGCTTTTAAATATTTAAAATCATAAACACTTGACACTATTGTGATAGTTGATGGATTTAATTAAAATAAGTGAAAAATTATACTTTGCAAGAGTAACGTTCAGTACATAAAACTACAGTTAATAAATAATAGAAAAAATTATAAATTAATAATATAAATGGGAAAAATTTTTACCAAGGGGACGTTGCCGCATGACCGCAATATTTTTTATTCAATTTAAAATAAAATATTTTATTTTCAGTATGTTTATAATTGCTTTGTTGGAATTTATTAAAATTTTATATATTCAACCAACTATAAAGCCTGCACTATTCACCATCTTTTAATTATAAAACGAAAAAAAAAATGTTAAAGAAGACTAAGACTTGTAAAAAGTTTTACAATTTTTTTTTTTTTTTTTTAATTTTTTTAATTTTTATTTAAATTTTGAAAAACAAATTTTCAAAAATTCCATAACTAATATTTTTAACTTTCTTTAAAAAAAATTTTTGATTTTTTATAAGTAAAAAATTTACTTATATATAAATAATTTCGCCAGAAAATAACACAAAAACCTAAAAAATACAAACAGTTGTTTATTACTTCTTGTTGTTATTCTTAAAACAAGCTTTTATATTTTCTTCCCAAAGTCAATAGAAGCCTCAGTTGTTGTTAATAATTTGAAAATATACATTTATCGTTACCCATATTTTTTTCTTCCACAAAACTATTTAATAAACTTGAAGCGAAACTAATCTTCTTGTTTTTCTCTCTCTCTCTCTTTAAATCTTCTAAATCAACTGGAGACAAATTTTACCCCAGGCTTTAAATGAACCTTTCTATTACAAGTGGGTGGCGGCAAAAATCAATTGTTTATTGCTTTTGTTGACTAGAATATTTTCGTTGTTGTTGTTGTTTAGTATATTATATTTCATGCAACAATAGCAACAACATTAACAATGCCATGATTAAACAAAAGAAACACACACTACATTAGAGTCCGAAAATGAACATTATCTTTGGTCATCACTCAAAGGACTTTTTATGGTTGAATTACATTATGATGCATTTATTTTAGTCAACGTGGGCGGAGAGAGTATAAAAATCACTTGAACTTTAATCTTTATCGAATGGCCAAGACAACTTGTAGTATTTATTTCATTTTATACCAGTGAATTGCAAAAGGGCTTTACAATAAAAGCTTTATGTATGATACGTTTAAACTATGACTTGTAGTAAGACTGACTGACTTTTAGTAGACTAATAATCGACTGGACTATAAATCGACTATAATAAAACTATAGTCTACGATAGTCTATGAGTAGACTTTCGATAGATTACGACTAGATTATAGTTAGACTATGACTCGTTCATAATTATACTATTACTATGGTATGAATATGCTATAGCTACACTAGAAAAGATTATGGTTAAAATATGACTCGACTATGGCTATACTACAACTAGACTATAGGTAGGATATGACTAGGCTATGAATAGTGTAGACAATAATGAGACTGTGGCCAGACTATGCTATAAGTAGGCTATCACTAGACTATGAGAATACAATGGCTAGACTATGACAAGACAGAGAGTAGACGGTGACTAGAATTTGACTCGAATATAACTAGAAAATAACAAGACTATGACAAGACACTGAATAGGCTATAACAATGCTACTCGACTATAACTACACTATGACTAGATTACCTAGACTATGATAAGGCTATGACTTGACTATGATTACGGCAGGGCTGTGACTAGTCTATAGCTATGCTATGACTCTACTATAACTAGACTATGCCTAGATTATAACTAGACTATGATTAGACTATGACTTGACTTTGATTACGACAAGACTGTGACTATACTATGGCTAGAATATTAGAAGACAATAAATATACATAGAATAATACAAGACTATTGCTTTATTACGACTAGATTATAGTTATGAATCGTTTATAACTATACTATTATTATGATATGACTAGACTATAGCTACACATACTATAGCTAAACTATGACTCTGGCTATAGTATGACAAGACTGTGGAGTGACTAAAGCTAAACTATGAGCAGGATATGACTAGACTATGACTAGACTATGACTAGACTATGACTAGACTATGACTAGACTATGACCAGACTATGACTAGACTATGACTAGACTATGACTAGACTATGACTAGACTATGACTAGACTATGACTAGACTATGACTAGACTATGACTAGACTATGACTAGACTATGACTAGACTATGACTAGACTATGACTAGACTATGACTAGACTATGACTAGACTATGACTAGACTATGACTAGACTATGACTTGACTACAACAAGACTTTGAATATACTATAACTATGCTATGACTTGACTACGACAGGACTTTGAATAGACTATAACTATGCTATGACTCGACTATATCTAGGCTATGCCTAGATTATGACTAGACTATGATTACACTATGACTTGACTACGAAAAGACTGTGACTAGACTATAACTATGCTATGATTCGACTATAACTAGACTATGCCTATATTATGACTAGACTATGATTGGACTATCGTAAGAGTTAGAATAGACTAGACTATGGTTATATTACTTCTAAAATGTGAATAGTCTTTGACAAGTCTATGACTAGCCTCGAGTAAACTGTTATGGTAAGCTATGCCTTAGCTACAAGCAGACTACGATTATAATATGTCTCAGCTATGGCTTAACTTTAACTAGACTCACCTAAATCATGACTATACATAACTGGATTATAATGAAGCTACAACTAGACTTCGAGTATGCAAAACCAAGATTTTAGCTGTCCTATGAATAAAGAATGTTTAAATTTGTACTTGACTATGAACAGACTATAGCAAACTTATGAGCAGTCTATGACTAGATAATGACTAGCTTATGAATATATTTGGCTATAAAGTGACTACGACTAGACTATGACCATCACTTATTTGATTCCTGACTATGATTTGTGCAGAGAATGACAAATATATATCTAAACTCTGACTAGGCTGTGTCTAGGTATAACTAGCTATATCATGACTGTCTAGACTATGAGTAGATTTTCAGTGCACTCTTATTTAACTAGAAAATCATTCTGATAAAACTATGACAAGACTATGACTAAACTTTACTGTGACTAACTTTGTCTATGGGCAGACTTCATCTTTGGCTTGTCGAGACCATAAGTAGATTATAACTATGTCATGAAAAAAATATGATGAAGTAAAATTAATTTAACTAAAAATAGCACAACTGCTACAATTGTTGCTATTCAAAAATGAGTAAATTCTAGAATACCCAAACCATAATATTTTTACAGTTTTGTGTTAATATTTATGTTTCGTAAGTTAAAGTGTCATTGAATCTTACAGTTCTCTGTTTATTCAGACTTCTGCTATTTTTCTTTCTTTTTAGTCGTTACGTTTTCTATGTTTCTTATTCTTCTGGAGACTTTATAGCCAAAAGTTTTCTTAAGAAATACTTATATCAAACAAAAACAAAAAAAAGAACAACAGAAACTTTCTTGGAATTATGTATTTCAGTATTTTATAAGAAACGCAAAAAGCTTGGAGAAAATTAAATGACTAAAATATATAATTTCATAAACTCCTGAAAGTATGCTTCAAATAACAAACTTCATTATAACAATACTAAGTATGCCATAAATTAACATTATAATGTTTATTTTTATTTTTATTTTTAATTTCATTTTTATGTTTCACTTTAAGAGTTATATATTGCATTTACATAATTAATAAAATGCTATATCCTCCACTTAATTTAACCCGACCAATTACTCAGCTCAATTAGGTAGTAAAAAGTTACCAAACAAATTATTTATAAATGGGGGAGAAAAAAAAATATGAACATTAATTTTAACATAAAGCGGTTTTTATGTGGTTTTATTTGTTGATTCCCGTAGTAGCCCACCACTAGTTTCAGTGGCAACTTCATCATCTATATTTGTTATTTGAATTGTCGTGGCTTCTCTCTGTACAATTTTCCCATTGAAAAATTGTGAAAGTAATTTTTCACTGTGAAATATTATGAAAGGCGACCGGTGCACGTTTGCATTTCATTGTTTTATTTTCTGTTTTTTTGTTTTATTATTGCAGAATTTTACTTTTGTTATTCTATTTCTCTTTTGCTTCTTTTGAAAAATGTTCCCAGCTAAACAAATTGTGTCAATACAATGATTTATAATGGTTTATGGCCAAAGTTATCAAATGACTCGTGTGTTGCAAATATAAACAATTCATGTACCGGTGTATGGCATAAGGATGGTGGGTGTTAAAAGTTTATTAGCAAATTTTTAAATAAAGAAAAACTAACAGGACTTATTGTACACGTTCGCAAATTTATATTAAAGTGTTGAAAATATTAAAAAGTAGCTAAAAAGTTAGAAAACATCATCTTAAACTTAATAAATCAGTCAAGTGCGAGTTAGTCTCACACACGTAGGGTTCCGTACTATGTTTAGTACGCCTTTAAAAACTCAAGTTGTTAATTTTTCATGCCTTATGGGGCACCCTTTTCTTTTTAAATTCAAAGTCATATTCGCGAAAATTGCATCGCTATTGGAACACCCTTTAAATTTTAGGAATTGTTGTTATAACGGCCATGGTATACACTTTCTACAAAAATATCAGGCCTACCTATTGCGGTTCAAAAAATAAGGTATAATTCGTGAAAAACATGTCACTGATGGATCACTCTTTAGTAATTAGTAATTGTTACAGTGTCCGAAGTACAACATCTACAGTAAACAATTCAAGAGTCTACCTATTACGGTTCAAAAAATAAGGCTATTTAAGTAAAAATCATGTCTCTGTCGGAACACCCTTTAGTTTTTTATTATTTGTTATAGTTTCCATAGTAATAAACCTCTTGTAAAAACTTCAAAAGTCTACTTATTATCGTTCAAAACTTAGGCCATATACACGCAAAGCACGTCACTCTCGGAACACCCTTTAATTTTAAGGTTTAATTTAATAGAAAGCGAACATAGAGTTAATTACTGTCTGCAAATTTTAAGTGGTTGCTTCCTATAGCTCAAGAAATAAAGACATAACGGCAAATAACAAATCACTTTCGGAACACCCTATAAGTTTAGGTATTTATTGCTATAGTTGCCTGAGGTATACACCTTCTGTGAAAATTTCAAGAGTCTGCCTATTATGGATCAAAACTTAGGCCTTATACATGCAAATTACTCCACTATCGGAACACCCTTTAATTTTTAGGTTTATTTTTTTATACTTGTTTATATAGCGAACTAAGTTTTAATAACTGTTTGTAAATTTCAAGTGTATCCCTCCTACAGTTCACGAAATAGGCACATATTCTTGAATAACACCTCTCTATCGGAACACCCTATAAGTTTTAGTATTTGTTGTTATAGCGGCAATAGCTATACATCATCTGTGAAAATTTCAACAGTCTACCTATTACGGTTCCAGAGATAAAAGGCGCTGACAGACGGACAGACGGACATACATTGTAACGAAAACAATAAGGTACGTTTTTACACTTTGTGTACGGAACCCTAATAAAAAACACTGTATAGCAATTTCAAACTTTTTTCCAAAATAACGGAGTTCTGACAATAGATTCTGGTAGAGGAGACCAAACAAAAAATATACATGTGTCAGCGTTTTGAAATAATTTTAAAATATTTTAGAGACGGTTTAGAGACGGTTAAAGTTTCCCAGCTCTGGACCACATCCTGATATAAAACTATGATTTCTTTTTATCTGAGGTATAGGGTATATTTAGCAACTTTGTAGAAAATGCTATGGCATATAATTTTGTAGAACATAGTAACCCTCGTATAAAGGCATTTTGTGGCTTTATTTTAAGAAATCGCTAAAAACTCCCTGAAAAAAAGGAAGGGTACGAATGAAATATTCTACAAAAATGTTAGCCATAAAATTATACTATAATCGACAAAACACACCATAACCAAAACCTTAACACGAACACCAAAAACCAATCAAATTTAAGATTGTACATCAAGGGTTAATCGGCAAATGCTGTCCTTAAATTAAAATTCTGATGTAATCGTTAATTTTTTTTTTTTTTGCCTCTCCACTATCAGAATCAATCGTTGAATTCCTGCAATTTTTATCCTGTTGAACTGTGTAATAGAAATGATTGTAGATAGCTTTTGAAGCAACCTTTTCAAAAGAACCGTTTTGTAAAAAAAAACACAACAAAAATTAACCTACTGCAAACAGGGCCATTTTATAAAAAAAACAATTATTTTTTTTTCTCAAAATTTTTTGTTTTTAGTAAATTTAGCTTTTATAAAACATCATTTATAAACGGGAAATTTACCAAAAGTGCCTTTTTACAAAAATAGTTCATTAAGTATATTTTACATACTTTTAAAAAATTACAATTTATTAAAGGTAAATTTATATTTGTAAAAAAGTACCTTTTTCTTAAAAATATAATTTAACCAGAAGTACTTTGTTCCCTTTTTACAAAAAAAGTTCCCATTTACACAAATATCGTCTTAACTAGAGATTAATACTCTAAAACGTTCTTTTTCGCATAAAAATAAGTTTATACAAAAAAAAAACTTTACTAAGAAAAAATCTTAAAAAAGTTCCTTATCGTTAAAAAAAATAATTTTACCACAAGTATTAATAAAGGAGGCTCTTTTCTTAAGATAACAATTATTAAAAAAAAATCGCCTTTAAACAAATAGATATTCCTATTACATAAAAGTACTTTTATACAAAAGGTAACTTCAGGCAGACAATTTATGCTGGAATCGTGAAAACGCTCTAATTTTAACCAATAAAATTTGCAAAACTGCAATTTTTTGCTAAAAACACCACACTTTTAAAAAATTATTTCTTACTAAAACTTTTTGCATTATTGCCAAAAAGTACCTTTTTACAAAAGAGTGCCTGTTTATACAAAGAACATGTTAAAAGATAGTTGCTTTTGTTGAAAGTACCCTTTAACTAAAAGCAGCCTGTTAAGAATTACACTGCCTGAGTAAAAATTATTTTAAAAGTTTTTTTGTAAAAATAATCTTTTTTACAAAACCTCTCTTCAAAAATATAGACCTTGTTACCAGGAACAGTTTTTTACTAAGATTACTTTATTATGAATTTTTTTCTATAACATTGCTTTTAAAATGGTGTTTTTAAAAAGAGGAATTCATTACAAAAAAAAGAACTTTTCCAAAAAAGGTACTCTTATATAAAAAACGCAACAACAAAATAATCTTTTATAAGAATATACGTTTACATCTAAGTGTCTTACAAAAATACCCTTTAACTAAAAGTTACTTTTTATAAAAAAGTTAAAAAAGTACCTCTTTATAAAAAAAGTCACTTTGTTTAAAGAAGTAAATTTTTACAGAAAAGTTCTCTAACACATAAAAGTACCTTTTTACATAAAAGTACCTTTTTACATAAAAGTTCCTTCTTAAATAAATGAACGAAAGTCAGCCTTTTTGAAAGGCAACAGCTTTAATCTTGTCAGCAGCTTTACTTTTGTGATGAAGATTTTAGTGCTCTTCACCGAAATGGTCGAAATATTAAAATAATAAAACATTTTTTACATAAAAGTACCATTTTACATAAAAGTACTTTTTTATATAAAAGTAACTTTTTCTATAAGGTATTCTGAATAACACCAAAGTTGTTGTAAATATTGGAATAATAAAGTACCTTTTTCATAAAAGTACGTAAGTAAGCGGTGTACTCTATTTGGAAGAGGACAGCTTTACTCAATTTTTGATTAAGAGCACTAAACGTGGTCGAAATATTGAAATAATAAATAACCTTTTTAGATAAAAGTACCTTTTTATATAAAAGTACCTTTTTATATAAATGTACCTTTTTATATAAAATTACCTTTTTATATAAAAGTACCTTTTTATATAAAAGTACCTTTTTATATAAATGTACCTTCTTATATAAAAGTACCTTTTTATATAAATGTACCTTTTTATATAAAAGTACCTTTTTATACATATAAAAGTACTATTTCTCACAAAAGATCTTTTTATGTAACAAACAGTACCTTCTTATTGAAACATCACTATAGGTGTTGAGTATATTAAAATAATAAAGTATCTTTTTACATTGCCCTCTTTTTGAAAGTGAATAGCTTTACTCAATTTTAGATGAATAATTAAGGTGGTCGAAATATTGAAATAAATTATTTTTTAACATAAAAATACCTTTTTACATAAAAGTACTATATTACATAAAAGTGTCTTTTTATATAAAAGTACTTTTTTACATAAAAGTAACTTTTTACAAAAAAAAGTTTTTTTTTTAATGTATTTTTTGCAAAAGTCACCTTTTCACAAAATAGAAACATCTTACAGAAAATTGTACCTTGTTACAAAAGGAAGGCCTTTTCTTACTAAAAAAAAAAAGTAATTTTAAACTCTTTTATATTTACTTTAAATTCAAAATAAGAACCAACCTAGAATTTTAGTGTTAAGGAAAAGATTTTGGTTGCCATTTTGATATCAAAACATTTGAAGGCTTATAATTTCAAAAGGAACCTGGTCTTATTTTCACATTTCAATGTTAGTTTAAGCCACGAAAAGAGTAATACTTTTAGATCTAGATTATGTGTGAGGTAGACTGCGTTCTAACCCACTGACTATGGATGATGGATTACGCACTGTGTAATTTTTTAAGTCATGGCAAAATAACCATATACGGACACCACTACGACATAAAAGACCACTGTCTCGCAGTTTTTTCCAATGTCCTCCAGGTTTTTTTTATGGGCCCTCAAAGATGTGGGGCCTCGATGTCATTTTTGAAAAAACATGATCATTTCCTCAAGCTCATATTTTGCAAACCGTTTGAAATTTTGATATACTCTCTAAGGCAAAGTTGTAGCTTTTGTCATAAAGAACAAAAATTGTGAACATATAAAATCAAAAAAACTTCATCTTCAAGGTCAAAATCGCAAAAAACTTTAAAAAATACTTTTTACCTTTTTTCCCCTGTTCAGGTCCATAGGTAGCAAACCGTTCAAAATTCAAGGAAACAATCAAATACAAAAATGAACCTAAGATTTCAATAAACAATTTTCTGGAACATAAGAACTTCCTAGAAATGACTCTTAACACCGTTTAGGTAGCGCTTAGGTAGCCGGGAAATTTTTCACTTTTGCCTGGAGAACTTTGGGCAAAACTGGGAGACAGGGGTCTTTTTTTTGTGGTCTTTTATCACGTAGTGGTGTCCGTATATGGTTATTTTTTTCCGTGTTGCACTGTGTTATGTTAAGTTTTATAAAAATTCTTTTATTTTTTATATTAATTTTTTTGGTAAGATAGACGATTACTATAGCTAAGCACTTCGGAAATAAATAGATATATACGAAAATGCACATATAAGCACAACGTTCTTTTTAACAATTTATCATCTAGTGTATAAAAAATATTCTTTCAATTCCACTGTAGTAATGCGAACTCATGTCTAATTAGAATAATTAATTTAAATGTTAATTAACAGTTCGACAAATTTAGCTATAAATACTATAATTTCTATTTATTTATTAAACAAGTTAACTGCTTTGGTACATTTTTAATAGTTAAATGTATGTACATCTATGATCGATTAATGCATTTTAAATCTGCAAATACTTACCACTAAATACCACAACAACAAATTGAAACATTAAATTCATTGTTTTTATAGAGAGAAAAAAAAACTAATAAAAAGGAAAAACATTGTACACTTGGGAAATCAATAGTTTGTTTTGTCAGACTCATTTTAAAAAGCATTCAATACATTAAACATTTTGTGTAGAGATTAACAGCAGCGGCAGCAGCAGATGTGGTTTTTAAACACTTCAAAATATTAAAACAAATTTTCAAACTGTCAGAGGATTTGTCAGGACATATTAAGTGTTTGCAAATTAAAAACATATTTAATAATCGTAATTTGAATATCAACAATTTTAATTCAGTCAGGATGTTAAACAAACAAATTCAATAAAATTTAAAATTATATTGAGATTTAAATAGAGTTTAAATAAATATTTTACGACAAGAATGTTTCGAAAGAAAAATATATGGAAATCAATAGAATTTATTCAAATAACAGTGTTAGAAGGAAATTGCATGTTTGTTCAATTGAAATTCAAATAACACTTGCAATGAAAAAAAATTGTAAACAAATAAAACTAAAATCAAAGAAAATATACAAACACATTAGCCTTTATGTTCGTGTGCAGAAAGAGGAGGTGATTGAAGAAAATATTTTATTTTCTCCCCTTTCTTAACCTTAAAATTTCGATACGGCACATGTTTGCTGGTTGGCTTTCTTTCTGTAATCCTATAGAATTTTCCTAAGAAAGCCACTTCTTTAATACACTAAAAATATTTGTTAGTTTGTTTTGAACTATGTATGTATTTGTTTTTTTTTTTTCTTAGTGTTGAAATAGTTTTTGTTTTTCCTTTAGGCCTTCAAAGACATTAGAATATAAAATATATGTCTGACTTGAATAAATCCAACATTTATCAATAGTTATACTCACAAACATATTTATAAACACGCTAACATATAATTTCTTTGTCAAACAATGTTCTTAAAATATTTGATTGTATTTCTTAGTTGGCAACAAAGAGAAACATAACGTTACCTTAATATAGAAAGGCCCTAACTCGTTTTTTTTCAATCGAGTTTTTTTTTGCATATTTGAATAGTTGATCTTCTAATACATATGTAGAAATAAAAAAAATTTGTTACAGCATTAGAACGCTAGGAGAATTTAATAAAAAAAATTGCGTTGAAAAATAATTCGCGACTACAAGACTATAATTTTTATTAAGTTTTTTCCCTCTCTTGTAAAGTAGGAAAAATGCTAGTTAGGGCCTTTCTATATTAAGGTATCGATAAGTACATGTGCACTGAAATAAAAGTTCCATATCTTCAAAATAGTATAAAAGTCTAAATCTGTTTTAACTGTTTGAAATTTTTTCAAAAAAACACGTTTAAAAATATTCCTATTATAAAAAAGCACTTTGTATAAAATAGTACTATTTGAGAGGGAGATTTTTTTACAAAAAGCAGATTTTATAAAAAGATTCTTCTGAAAAAGACTTTTATAAAAAAGTACTTTTTATAAAAAAAGTACCTTTTGATAAAAAAAGTATTATAAAAAAATCAAGTGCCTTTTAAAACAATAAAATTGCTAGAAAAAAAAGAGAAAGGCCTTCTTAAAAATATTTTTTCTAAGAAAGTACTTTTTATGACTAAAGTACATTTTGATAAAAAAGTATTTTTTTTTTAAACCGATTATAAAAAAACAAGTGCCTTTTAAAACATTAAAATTGCCAGAAAAAAAGAGAAAGGCCTTTTATAAGAAAGTACTTTTTATTACAAAGTACCTTTTGATAAAAAAAAAGTATTTTTTTTTAGCCGGTTATAAAAAAAAATCAAGTGCCTTTTAAAACAATAAAATATCTAGAAAAAAAGAGAAAGGCCTTTTCAAAAGTATTTTTTATAAGAAAGTACTTTTCATGACAAAAGTACTTTTTGATAAAAAAAAGTATTTTTTTAGCCGGTTATAAAAAAAATCAACTGCCTTTTAAAACAATAAAATATCTAGAAAAAAAGAGAAAGGCCTTTTCAAAAGTATTTTTTATAAGAAAGTACTTTTCATGACAAAAGTACATTTTGATAAAAAAAGTATTTTTTTTAGCCGATTATAAAAAAAACAAATGCCTTTTAAAACAATAAAATTGCCAGAAAAAAAGAGAAAGGCCTTTTCAAAGGTATTTTTTTATAAGAAAGTACTTTTTATGACAAAAGTACATTTTGATAAAAAAAAAAGTATTTTTTTAGCCGATTATAAAAAAAGCAAGTGCCTTTTAAACAAATAAAATTGCCAGAAAAAAAGAGAAAGGCCTTTTTAAAAATATTTTTTTTAAGAAAGTACATTTTATGACAAAAGTACATTTTGATAAAAAAAAGTATTTTTTAAACAGATTATAAAAAAACAAGTCCCTTTTTAAACAATAAAAATGCCACAAAATACAGCAGCAACTCCAGGCAGTGAACTAAGTAAGGCTCATAATAAAATCGACGGCAGTAACTTCAAATAATCTCTACTTTTATGTAAAATAAACTATTTTTTTTTTGTCCTTAATTATCGTTAATAATTTTGTTTTCAAGGTCAATAAAATTCAATGACAAAAAAGGAGTTTTTTAACCACAACCACAATTTATCAAAATTTTTTGTTTTAAGTGAAAACTTCTTTAGGCTCGTTGAGCTCTTTTTGGTTGAAGAAAAATGATTGAAATCGCATCATCGTCACCATTATCACAACCGTAACAGTCGTCACCCTCATCGTCATCGGCAACTAACATTGGTTTCTATAGAAAGGTCTGCAAGTTTTAGTTGAAGAAAAATTATTGAACTCGCATAATCTTCACCATCGTCACCTAACATTGGTTTTTATACATAGGTCTGCACGTTTTGCTTGAAAAAAAGATGGAACTCACATCATCGTTACTTAACATTGGTTTCTATATATAGGTCCGCATGCTTTGGTTGAAGAAAAAGAGATTAAACTCGCATCATCGTCACCTAACATTGGTTTGTCTAGGAAGGTCTGCACTTTTAGGTCGAACAAAAACGATTGAACTCGCGTATTTCGCATTATTTCCTAAAATAATAATTTAAATATAAATTATTATAGTTACTTAGTTTTCACCTCTATTGGCAATCCCAACGAGTGCCGTGTACTTTTTTTTAAAGACAACACTACCAGCAAAGCCTTGTGTCTTTGGCAGGAATCGAACCCGCAACCCCCAGACTGATAGACTAGCGCGCTACCAATCAATGTAACGAGATATGATAACGCGAGTAAGGCTTCTAATTAAAACTTGCCTGTAAAGTATCTATTAGCTGAAAGTTATTTTTAGCTTACTTATAACGAAAAACTACTTATCTTTCCGATAAAATCCTAACTTTAGCTATTGGCAAGTTATCATAATGGGCCTATATGTGACTTTGTATGTTAAAAATTGTTTTTGTTCTGTTTTATTATTAACTTTTTTTAAAGAAGCTTTTTAAATAAACACTTTTTTCAAAAGTACTTTTTTGAACTTTTCAAATTACCTTCTCTACAAGGGATTGTTTTGTAAAAAACCAAAATCCCTATGCAAATTAGAATTTGTTATAAAATTAATTTTTAAAAAAATTATTTTTTTATAAAGAGATCTGTTTAAAGATCGTCTTATAATAAACTAGTTGTGTAAAAAAAAGTGATTTTATAAAAAAGTATTTTCAAAAACCTTTTTTAAAAAACACCTAATAAATAAATTCAAATTCTAATGCTTCTCCAAAAAACAACGCTAATTTTTAATATAATTTTTTAATAAAAAAAGTAATTTTTTTAAAAGTGCAAGTGATTTTTAAATTATTTTTCGTAAAAAATATTTTTAATAAATAAGAACAAAAAACAGTTATTAAAAACACTTTTGACAAAAAAGTTAATTATTATAAAAAACAGTAATTTTTTAAAGTGCCTTTTGGGCATGTCTTTTTAAAATAAACCGTTAACAATAATACTGTAAACATTTCAAGAGTCTACCTATTACGGTTCAGATAAGTAAAATCACGTCTCTGGCGGAACACCCTTTATTTTCGTTATTTGTTATAACGGCCATGGAAATTCTTTTTCTATGAATATATCAAGAGTTTACCTATTACGATTAAAAAAATAAGTCATTATACGTGAAAAACATGTCATTGTCGGAACAATCTATAATTTTTAGTAATTTTCATATCGGCCGTGGCAACATGTCTCCTGTACAAAATTTTAAGAGTCTACCTATTTCGGTTCAAGAAATAAGGCGTTATACATGAGAATCATGTCACAGTCGGAACACTCTTTAATTGTTATTATTTACTATAGATTCGATAGTAATAAACCTCCAATAAAAACTTCAAGAGTCTACTTATTATCGTGCTAAACTTAGGCCATATACACGCAAAGCACGTCACCGTTGGAACACCCTTTAATTTTAAGGTTTAGTTGTATATACTTGATTAGAAAGCGAACATAGTGTTAATTACTGTCTGCAAATTTTAAGTGGTTGCCTCCTATAGCTCAAGAAATAACTATATAAAGGCAAATAACACGACACTTTCGGAACACCCTATAAGTTCTAATTTTTGTTGCTATAGCGGCCACCGCTATACACCTTCTGTGAAAAGTTCAAGAGTCTACCTATTATGGTTCAAAACTTAGGCCTTATCTTAGGCCTAATCACACCACTATCGGAACACCCTTTAATTTTTATTTTTATTTTTTTATACTTGTTTATATAGTGAACTACGTTTTAATTAGTGTTTGTTAGTTTCCTTTTCGTGAATAACACCTCTCTGTGAAAATTTCAAGAGTCTACCTATTACGGTTCCAGAGACAGACGGACAGACATTGTAGCGAAAACAATAGGGTTACGTTTTTACAGTTTGTGCACGGAACCCTAAAAAGGATTTTTTAAACGTACCCTTTTGAGCAAGTAATTTTTAAAATATTTTTGGTAAAAATTATTTTTAATAAAAAAGAACAAAAAACACATTATTAAAAACACTTTTGAAAAAAGGTGTTTATTATAAAAAAATCCCTTTATTAAAAAAGTACCATCTATAGAGAAAATACCTGTTATAAAATAAACCAGTATATTAAAAAAAAGAAATTATAAGAACAAGAATTTGTTGAAATGTCTTTTGGATCAAATACTTTTTTAAAATAACTTACTATTTATATAAAATAAAAAATATAAATAATAAATAATATTTTATAAAAATATATGTAAATAATAAAAAGTACGTTTTATAAAATTTATCTTAATTTTACAAAAAAGTAAATTTGATTAACTAGTATATATAGGTAACTGGTATATACATATCTGTCTTATTATAATCCAACCAAAGTACATTTTTATAGCACGTTTTGCTAAAATTGAATATTAATAAAAAAGTACATTTTATAACAAAATTATTTTTAGAAAAATCATTTTACTTAATTTTTTTTTTATAGTACCTTTTATTGAAAAGTTACTTTTTTTAAAGTAGATATTTATATAAAATAAACCTTTTAAAAAATTCTTTTTAAAACAGTGCCTTTTTTAAACAAACACTTTTAAAATAAAATTTCTTTATCAAACAATTAAAGTAACTTCTTTGTAAAAGGTACTTTCATAAAGTAACTTCTTTATTAAAGTACCTCTTCGAACAGGTACTTTTTCCTAAGAATGGTTTTTCATAAAAAAGTAGTTTTATGACAAAAATTTTTTAATAAAATAGTAGTTTTTATAACAAAAATTCCGCTTATCGTTATATTTATTGAAAAAAGTACTTTTCATTAAAAAATATTTATTAAATAGTACCTTTTATAGTAACAAGTAAATTTTTATAGGAATTTTTAATAAAAGTAAATTATTGTGAAAAAATTATTATAAAAAAACTCGTGAATTTAAAAACCCGCAAAAAGTACTTTTCATTTAAAAATACCTATTTAAAACAAATTTTTATTAACAAGTCTATTTTATAGAAGAAAAAGAGCCGTTAGTAAAAATATCCTTTTGCAGAAAGTACTTTTCATTTAAAAATACCTATTATAAAAAAGTACTTTTTATAGAAAAATAAGATTTTTAAAAAGTACCTTTTGTAAAAACGTACCTTTTATATTTAAAAACTCTTAGTTAAAGGATTATCTTGCATTCTTTAAGGTTGTACGAAGTTTGTAGTTGGTACTTTAAAATCAAAAACTAACAAACAATTAAATATCCGATACTATTTGGACATTTAGACAAAAACGAGTGAAAACATATTGTTATAAAATATGCAAACAATTTTATAAGTGTCTGCGACGGGAGAAGAACTGCAAAACAAAACATGATAAGGGTGTTGAAAATTTTAACACTTGCCAAAAAAAAAAATATGTTAAATAGAAAATGTTAAATAAAATTTATTTGAAAGGAATTTAAATGAACTAATATGCGTATATGGGTAAAAAAAAACCTTGGCGTAGGAGGACATATTTTCTAGAGGGTGCAAAACGGTTTTTATTCAATTTTATCAAAATCAATGTTTATCAAAATAATATTATGAAAATAAGTATATAGTATAATTTTTAAAAATGCCTAGGAGAATAAAAGCCAGTCTGCATTGCACTCCCCAGAATAGCCTTTCCACGCCGATGGTAAAAATATGGAAAAAAATCGTCGAGTATAAAACTATAGTTTAGACATTGGCTTTTATCAAAATATTTTTTTGTTTAGTAAAACTAATTATTTTATAAATAGATCCTTTAAGAGCCTTTTTTATATCCTTATGATTTTCAAATAATAAAAAGCTAATGTCCTTACTTTCTTCCTTTCTCTTTTTTATTTTACTCTATTTATTGTTTTTATGGCTTTCAGAGCGCTTCATTTTTACTGCCAAAGTTTTTCTCGATAACATAAGCCACGTTTCAAATGTTATATTTGCCAGCCATTAATGCACATTTATTGTTAGATAATATTATTTCTACAAATAGAATAGAAACCATAAATGTTTCTAGAAAAAAAAAACTGACAAATAAAAGGACATAAAATTTATTTCTGCTCCATTTAAAGCTAAACACAGGATAGTCTTTCTTAAAAATCCCAACATGCCAAGAAATTTAAACTTCTTTTTATTTTCTTAACAATTTTGGATATTGTGTTGCAGTGTTCTATCTTTGACTTAAACACACATTCAACATTACTGCACTTTGCTTCTGGTGTAATGCTGCAACAAATCTATATATGCAACCAGCAGCAAAGAAGAAAAAAAGCGGTTATAAAATTGTTAAAAATGAAAGAAAAATATAACACTTGTTCAAGGACCGACAAGACAGAAGAAAAAAAAGAACTTTCCTGCAAAATACACGTTAAGTGGTTCCGTGTGCCTTTGATAGTTTCTTTTCTTGAAGAGAAATAGAAAAAGGAAATTGTAACTTTTAGTTAAATACAAAAAGTAAAGTGTTCTACCACTACTACTGTCATTTACACTCACATCTACAAATGTTTGTTTACAATCATAAAAGAACACACTCTACATTTGCTGCTTGCAGCAACAATAATACTCTTACTTCTCTGCCACATTTTCTGCTGTTGTGCTTCTGTGATATGTGAATGGTGCAAGACATCTAATACTAATAACTATGTGGAGTGCATCATGTTCCTTTGAAACCCTAAACTCATTTTGTTTTCATTAAATAAAAAAATGGAATCAGAAGAAGATTAAATTTACAAATTAAAGTTGTTAAAACAATAAAGGCAGGCTTTCAAAGATAAGGTTTCAAGTAGCCCTTTTTAGAGTCACATTATTTTAATAGATTTCTTAAATAATTCATGAAATGTAAATAAATAATTTAAGAACCTTAACAGCTTATCACATTATTACGAAAAATGGTCCTTCGAACTGAAATTTTAGGAAATTTGTAAACATTTTGTTTGTTTTTTAACAAAATTAGATTTTACACAAAATTAGCAAATTATTATTATAAGCCCACATTTGCTCTATATAATTTTATATAAATAACTAGCTGTGCCCGCCACGTCGCACAGTGTGGCCGTGTAGTGTATTTAATGGTCTTAAATCAAGGAGGTTGCGGAGCTTCATGAAATTTTGCACACATTTATTTTAAATTTTTTAAGAATTTTAGTTTTTTTTTACAAAAATACGCCCACTTTTACGCCCACCTCCCATACAACTTAAATAGAAAATGTGGCATAACTTCCATGATTTTAAATATATTAACTAAATTTTCATAAAACGTTAATATTATAATAGTAGAATGACCTCCTGAAAATATGAATTTAATCCGCCCACTTTTACCCCCACCTCCCATACAAACAATATTTCAAAAATGCAATATGTTTATTTTTGGCAAAAATGCATATACAATGTATTAAATGCTGTTTTGAAAATATGAAGAAAATCCGCCCACTGTAACACCCACCCCTCATACAATCCCAATATAAAAATTTTGTAAGTTTCACTCCATTTCATTTATTAACAACTTTTCCACATCTTCGTGATAATCTAATTGTTTAATCTTCAATTTCGTTCTAAATGAATTGATGTATGGGTCGGAGGATATCAACAAATGATGCATTACGTCTTCGTTAGGAGAATAGCGCCCAGTCTTGCGGGAGTGCTATAGCCTATAACGTCTATAATCTTTGTTCCTGGTTTCATCTAATAAATTTAAAATGTATGAAACAATTTGTATATTTAACCTACCTATAGGTAGAATGGCCTCAGATACAATTTTGCTACCATGTATCAAAACTTTATGCACTGTGATGGGCATGTAGTACCATCCATACAAATCAATGTACAATTTTTCCTTGTCTATACAATATATTTGGAATTTCTCAGCGTCTATTGCCTGACTGCAACTAATTATTTACTCCGGCTATGTCAGCTGTAATTTCAGGGTTTTCAAAAAATCGTCGAGATATATTCCCATTGTTTCTGGAAGCCATTCTTTGTTTAACCAAATCAACATTTATTATATTTATTATATAAAGTTTACATTTAGATTTTTTTGTTGTTTAGTCTACGTAAACAATGTACCGATATTACTTTGATAAATACTTTTGTGTACATTTGTTTTTCTAATCGGGACTCAAATTTAAGTTTTTTTTTTTTTATATAGTACACATGCAATGAAATTTTCGTATTTCTCGATCCCAAATTGGCACCGGCTTCGTGTACGAGTAGCAATGAAAGAAAGAATGCACAGTTGTTTTTGCACGCGTAAAATACCACATAACGCATATTTTTTACTGTAATTTTTTGGTTTTTCATTGTTTTTTCGGCGGCGGGCAAATTGGGGCAGGTTTTTTTTTTTTAGTCTGTTAGCTGAGACTCTCAGCTATAATTTGGTATAGTACTCCATGTGTCGCACTGCTTCGCACACAACTAAAAGTCTAACGGAAAATCATAAATGTTTTTATTTTTGGTTTAATATACATTGTCAAAAGAAATTTTTTTTTCAATTTTTAAAATTTTTTTTTTAATTTACATATAATGCTTAATGTCCATTTTAATTGAAAAAATACTTATAAGGTACATTCGGTGTATAGTTTATAAGTAACAGGCTTTTGAATATGACATAGAAAACTATCACATTTGAGACTTGTTCACATACTTCAACTTTGCGCTGCTCGGGACAGAAAACCAATGGAGATATTTGCATGAAATTTTTCACACATGACCTCTAGATTGTTGTTAACCATCTGTGCAAAAATCATCAAAATCGGAGAGCAGGTCCAAATTGATTTATTGCCGCAGTGGCCACAGTGTGCGTCGTGGCCTTCCTGACAATATTTTCTTCGAGTTTGCTTTGAAAGTAATCCACAACTAATTTTAAGACTCTTACATTTAGAGTGCTTCAGTTGTGGTTTATATATTTTCATTATACAGAGATACCCATCCCTGCATAAAATTCTAAAATTAAAAATAGTGTTTAAAATATCCCCCTGACAAAAATAAAAGCTGCAGTCAATTTTGCAGTACCATTAAATCGGTAAAATTTCGTTCGTACTTTATCTACTTTTTCTCTATTTTCTCTTGGAAGTGAGATATTCTTGCAAATAAAATCCTATGTTTGAACCGACATATTGAGGTACACCATACAAAATTTTAATAAAATTCATTCAGTAGTTTTTACGTGATGCGAACACATACCGACGGACAGACACAGAAAAATTCGAAGAAATTGTTGTTTTCTATTCCACTTCGGATACTTACTGCACCAGCAAAAAATATTTTATGAACGAAAATGCTACCGTTACAGTTATATTATATGTATAGATTTTCCATAAACAGATACAAACTTTTGCCATATGGTCCTTCGAATCAACAATTTTTCCAAAATGGCTTAAGGCTTTATTCTTCTATGCTTAAGACATAATGTACACGAGCAGCCCTTAATAGAGAAAGAGATGGCAGGAAAACATGACCCCACAATGTTTTTCAATATTTTATTTTAAAAATAATTCGGTTGGTCTGTTATGATAGTAATCTATAGACATTCGTTATAAAAAAAAAAAAAAAATAAATAACTGTTGAAACACTAATTAAATATAACATAATCGTAGGTGTTTTTAAGTTGATTTCCGAATCTGATAAATTGAGTCCTAGGAAGTATTTTATATTATCCTTTAGATTCCAGGATTCATTTAGAATATTATCTGAAGTTTCACTGCATTTAAAAAATCCGGCTTCGTAGTTAAAAATGTATAAACTGAAAATGCCACAAAGTCATGGCGAACAACGCAATTCTTTTAAAGTCAAATATATGCAAAGACATAAGAGATAAAATAGCATAAGAGGCTGGTTATTTCCCCATTTTATCCAGCAGATAACAGAGATTAAAAATCGCTTCAAACGTACGAAAGAAAAGTTATTATATCCACAGTTTTAAATGTATCACTCTATGTCTCTGTTTGAGCTTAAACTATATATTTTTGACATAAATCTAGCCCTAGCTAGATTAGGAACCAAAAATACATATAATAAAACTGTAACAGGTCCCTTTCTGTACATGAAATATTTTTTTACATTTTTTGCTGCTGCATATACATAATAATCGAAATGAAAAACAAAACACCAATTTTTTTAAGTTTTTTTCTGTCTGTCTGTGTCCGAATCAAGAAAAATTGACTGGATGAATTTTAATAAAATTTTATGGGTAGGTACCTCTTAGTACATCAGTTCAAATATAGAATACTTTAATCCAGTAATAATATCTCATTTTCAAGATAAAGTGCTCAATTTGCCGATGCAGTAACACTGAAAACTTGGCAGCACCTTTAATTTTTGTAAACGGTAACTTTTAGATATTATTAACAGAAGTCTACAATAATAGAATTTGATATAAAACCTACATTGCAACATCCTGATTAATACACGTACCCAATACAAACCACATCTGCAGCACTATAAAAGTAAGAGCATTAAAATTTGGAGCGGTCACCACAGATACAAAATTAAGGCTTGCAAAATGCATGCCTTTAGTAACTCCAAAGCTAGCTAATAATTAAATTTTAAATTTTACTCCAATGAGCACATATACGGGTATAGGAACAGATAGTTAAGAGACAAAGTAAAAAGTAAAGAAGAAAAGTTTAGAGGTTTATGTTTCAAACTAGGAAGGTACAAATAAATTTAGATAAAGATAGGCGTAATATTTTCGCTATTTGAATTTATGACTTACTTATATTCAAAATTCAATTTATTAGCAGCTCTTAATGATTATAGAAATATTTTTAGTTCGAAGGACTATTTTCAAGCAAAATCTGTTTGTTGTTAATTCAACAAAAATTATTAATTTTTTTTTTTTGGTAATACTAACGTCTAGTCTATATTTCACTAGAAGTTAGTAGTACTTAAAAATTCATAATTTTTGTTAAATTAACAATAAACAGATTTTGCTTGAAAATGGTCCTTCGAACTAAAAATATTTTTATATAACTAATTTATAGTAAAAAATAGACTAGAGGTTAGTATTATCAAATTAATCTTAATCAACAAATTAATCTTTTTTGTGGAATTAACAATAAATAGATTTTGTAGATTTTATTTTAAAATGGTCCTTCGAACCAAAAACAATTTCATAATCAAAGAATTTATGGGTTTTTTTAGTGTTTTTTAGACATAAGTTTCGCAAACATATTGATTTAAATAATATGTTTAGTTAGTCAAAAATAATTTATCATAAAAACTAATCATTTTATTTTTCTTTATTTTTTTTAGGTAAGTCTGATGTTTATATTTGCTTTTAATGATGTAAGTAAATTAATGCATTTAAAAATACAGGGTGCAAAACAAACTCCATATCTACAAAAATTCTTGTCATAACCTTTGTTAATTTTTTTTTTATTTTCTTTATCAACATATAATTTCGTTATTATTTGGCAACGCGTTAAAATTTTTATTTTATCTTTAAAACGACTCTATATACAAGTTTTTATTTTTAATCATTGCTTTTAGCATAGTATTGAGTATGTAATATTTTTAACACCAAAATGTTGCGTATATATATCAGTATCAGAAGTGTTTAGTTAATTCAAAATTTTTAAACATGGTTCATGATTCTAGCAGAATTATTTCTTTTCAAAATTGTTATTTACAAGCAACATGTTTCCATAAAAATATATATTATTCCTAATCCCTAACAAGATACTCCATCTTGAAAACGACTTATGTAATACTAAGAAAAGAGAACCAACTATTTATTATCTTATTTGCTACAAGGAACATTTCGCTCGATTTAAATTTATACTTCGGTGGTTACCATATACATACATATTGTGGATGCTTTAGCTTAACTTATTCACATGTTGTCTACTAAGCTGTTAAATGTTTTATTTTCAGACTTTTCTAAATTAATATATTCTGATATATGTACATTACTTTATCTTTATAACAGTGTATATTGCAGCTTTCTCCTTTGCATTATGAGGCATTTTTATTATCTTCATTTCAAAATGTTGGGCAACATGTTGAGATTAAATTATGTCGCTAGCAACATGCTTTGTTATTGTTATATTATTAACGTGAGTATTTAGTTTTGCTAATAAGGACATCACAACGGGTCTTAATCGTCTCTGAGTGAATTCGCTTTATATGGAAGACCCGCTCAACCTAACTTATGAATATATCTATTTGTTAACAGCAATATGTTGCTATATACATTTAACTTAATTATCCATTTGTGAAAAAGTTTGGTTTTGTTACCATTTATATTTCTGAAATAATACCAAGATTGATAGAAGCAAGTTTACGCCAACTACATGATAACCTGTTAGATAACGTTGTTTGCTTTTTTTAATATACAATTTGTGTGATATCGTGTTACCATAAGTAACATTTTAAGAACGGTATATCGTCATATTGTTTCTATCATTACTGTACGAGAACAACTGATTTTAACATAGCAACATGTTAGAATTCTTTTGAGAACTTTTTTATGTTGTCAACATGTTGCTACAATATATATCACAAAATTAAACTTGCAACAATGCTACTGAAGTATTGAAAATCTTATCTTTATGTTCTGAGTGGATAACAAATTTTTATTTATAACTCCTGAAGCAGAGTTATAAATATATATTCCAGATATGATTATATTTTTTCTTACATATGAAAAAGACACTAAGTTTAAGATATCATTGGATCAGAGAAGTATTTAATATAAAATATTTAAAATATAAAAAATTTTTGGTCCAAAATATTTTAGTTATAAAATATTTTTATTAAAAAATATTTTTATTATAAAATATTTTTAGTATAAAATATTTTTATGAATAAAAAATTTTTATTTATAACTCCTGAAGCAGAGTTATAAATATATATTCCAGATATGATTATATTTTTTTTCTTACATATGAAAAAGACACTAAGTTTAAGATATCATTGGATCAGAGAGTATTTAATATAAAATATTTTTAATATAAAAAATTTTTGGTCCAAAATATTTTAATTATAAAATATTTTTATTAAAAAATATTTTTATTAAAAAATATTTTATTTAATATTAAAAAATATTTTTATTAAAAAATATTTTTATATTTTTATTAAAAAATATTTTTATTATAAAATATTTTTAGTAGAAAATATTTTTTTTATAAAAAGTTTTTAATATAAATATTTTTAGCATAAAATCACCCCTATCGTGAAGTTGCAATCGTGAATTATTTCCATGTGAAAAAACCAGCATTTTCGAAAAAATATGACATCGCCGATCTTTATTTTCGTGAGTTTTTTCCCAATAATTTTGTGAATTTTTACCCAAACATTTTGATTGGGAATACGAAAGAAAGCACAATGCAAGTAGTTTTCTTGTTACTTTTAAAAATAGTTATTTTTCATTTTTAATTTGATTTTTAAAAGGGTGTGAAAATGCAAACAAGCAACAGCTGGTTACGTTGGTGGAATTAATGTGTGGAAATCTCGAGAAAAAGGAAACATCTTTTTAATAGCTTCCTCTTGCAAAAAACGTAGACATGCTGAAAGCTTTAGAACCGACGGAATCGCTGACGACTTTCTATCCGGCAAGTTGTTCTGTTTTGCTTTCTTAACTCGGAAATATTGATGAAACGTTTAAATAACTATTAACAAATACATACTGCCAACAATATTCCAATATTATTATGATTTCACTTGCATTACTCGCTGTATTTACCAGTGGATATGATGCATCCCTCAAACATCGTCTTTTTATTTTTTCTAAGTTGCTTTTTTCTTCTTCCAAAAATTTAAAACGGAGCGAAATACTATGTATTTTTCTGAATTTATTAAAAATGTAGCTGAATTTATTTTAAATTTACAATAATACGCGTACAAAATAAAATTGGATTAATTCACAATAGATTGTTCGAATTTCACAGATGTTTATTTTTAACCGACTTCAAAAGAGAAGGAGGTTATCTATTCGTCTGAATGTTGCTTTTTTTATGTATGTAACCGCAGAACTCAGCCATTTCTTAACCGATTTTAAAATTTCTTCCTTTATTTGAAAGGTTATGATTTCAGGTTGGTCCCATTTTAAAAACAGTTCATTATATTAAAAATTAAAGGGTGTACCCATACAACATACATGTTTTTTACGTGTATTAAGAACCGCAAAGGGCACCAAATTAAAATTTTAAAAAAGTGCGTGTCGCTATAGCTCTCAACAGCAGAAATGAATAAAAAAATAAATTTAAAATTTAAAGGGTGTCCCCATAGGTGACATAATTTGACCTATTTGGGTCTATCTTTTTAACCGTTATAGACAAAACCTTGAAAATTTGACAGAATGTCGATTACTATGACCGCTATAATAAAATGTATAAATATTCAAAATCTTAAATTAAAGGGTGCTCCAATAGTTCATTTAATTTGATGTATATGGCCATACTTTTGAACAGTTGTACACATACCGCTGAAATTTACAAAGAACCTAAGTAAGCTATAACAAAAAGTATAAAATTTGAATTTGGAACTAAAAGGGTGTCCCAATAGTTAATATAATTCTATGTGAGTGACCAGACTTTTGAACTGTTAGAGACAGACAGCTGAAATTTACAAGGAACCTGTATTGCAAAGTCCACTATAGCAGGTATACAATTTGAATTTAGAAATTAAAGGGTGTCCCCATAAATTATGTAATTTGATCTATATGGCCGTATCTTTTAAACCGTTAAACACAAACACTTGAAAATAACAAGTATAAATAATTGGAATTATAATTTAAAGGGTGTCCCAATAGTTCATGTAGTTTGATATATATGGCTAAACTTTTTAACCCTTATAGACAGATAGTTGAAATTTACAAAGAATCTTTCTGGCCAAGTCCCGTATAACAACAGGTCTTTAATTTAACATTGTAAATTAAAGGGTGTCCGAATATGTGATGTTATTTGATCTGTGTGCCCCTATCTGTGAAACCGTAGACAGAGGCTTGAATGGTGCCCCTATAAAAGACGGATGCTGATGAAAAGAGGAGAGGCTTGACATTCAAATAGTCTTCATTTTTTCCTCTAAGTTTGGCGCATCTTTTATTTGATTCAAATCTAATTCTTACAGATTACTTCTTACATTTTTAGTTGAGAATTTGTGCCCTTCTATCTGTTTTGAAGTCGGTTTTTTTTTGCAAGAATTATATGCCCTAACAATTGGTAAATATTTTACTAATACCCAAACCCATTTTGAGTCTTCTTTAATTTTAAAAATTTGCTTACTTATAATAATTATTACCTCCTATTTATGTCATTTCATTAAATAAGTGTAGCAACATTTTGCTGTGGCAACATTCATTTTTATGTTTCAGATAAAAATTCTGAAGTTGCTTAGCATAACATTAACGAAACTTTCAATATGAATTGGTTACAATGTATTCGTCGGACTTTATGTAGGGTAATATAAAAGTGATTAGATTTTTATTAGATTATAAATAAAGATATAAAATTAATCATAAAATTTTGTGGGTTTTTACCAAACGTATTGTATACATATAATGTTATATCTTTAGAGATATATATATATATATATATATATAGAGATATATATCTTTGCAACTATAAAGTTGCCAAAGTTTCTTTCCACTTAATTAAATTCACGAAAAACTCTTATAAAATAATATTACTTATTCAATAACATGTTTATTCATAAATTCATGACTAACTGTTCAAACAATTTTTTATTACTATTTTTCCGCTTATAAAGAAAACCCTCCTACCATGATTAACCTTTTAGTGATAGTCATAATTTACAATTAAATTTTTTTTATCTTTTAATGTTTATCATGAAAAACGAAAACATAAACTCCTGTCAAAATATTTTCGATATTATTGAAAATATAAGTTAAAGATACAAGTTTAAATGTGCAAGAAATAACGAGAAAATTTAAGTATTTGTATGCACAAACGTACATGTGTATGTATAATATGGATTTTGGCCGGCTATTAACATTTTTAGGCAGCCAAAAATAATTTGAATAAAGCTAAAGTGGCCAGATGTAAAAAAAAAATATTTAAAAATACTATACGTAAATATTTTAATTTGTATCGGTTTCTGTCAAGGTTTAAAAAAAATATTTTCTGCAATATTTGTTTTTTTAAGAAATATTTTGTGCCTAGAGAAAGCATGAAGGTTGCGAGGAATACAATTGGGCAACATTTTTTTTGTGCAACATATTGCCGGTCAAAACAAAAAATACCTTTTTTATAAATTCTCCAAAAACAGCATTTTAGTGAACGAAAATCGTATAAAATATTTTTCTAGCTTATATCCTCCATATATCAGGTATGCTGTTAGCAACAATATTTATTTCAACATGTTGCTTTATTTTAGACCTCCATATTCTATATACATAAAAAATAGTCACATATATATTAAAACTGTAACACGACTATTTCTAAAATATTTTTTGAATATTTCGTTGCTGGTGCAGATAGTAATCGATATGGAGTACAAAACAGCAATTAGAGGAATTTCTATCTGTCTGTATGACTATATGTGTCCGCATCACGTAAAAACTACTAAATAGATTTTGTGACGAGGTACCTTAGTATCTCTATTCAAATATAGGAAACACCCTTCTCGTAAAAATATCTCATTTCCAAAAGAAAATAGAGAAAACTTAGTGAAAGTACGAAATCTTACCGATTTAATGGTACTGAAAACTTGGCAGCACGTTTTGCTTTTGCCAGCGGGAAATTTTAAATACTATTTCTAAAACTCTACAATAGTTTTAGAATCTTATATAAATTTTAACAATTTATATAAGGCTTTTTTTCTTGAGTAAATACCCAGGGATGGCTACCTCTATATAAAGAAAATACAAAAACTATATCTGAAGCACTATAAAAGTAAGAGTTTTACCATTTGGTGTGGATTAATATCAAAGCAAAATGGTACAAAATATTGAAAGGATCTGTCGAAGAGGCGGACATAGCTGGTCTATACATACAATAAAAATGTAGCAGTCTGTATGTGTTCGCATCACATAACAACTACGGGATGAATGTTTATAAAATTTTGTGACGAGGTAGCTTAATATCTCGATTCAAGTATAGGATACTGTTTTCCCGTTATAATGTCTCATTTCCAAGAGATATTAAAGATAAAACGTAAAAGTGCACAATTTTACTAACTTAACAATACTGAAAACTTGGCAGCACTTTTTTGTAAACGGAATTTAAGCCACTATTTAGAAAACTTTACATAACAGAATTTCATAGAAAATCTATGTTGGAACATCGTAAGTACGGAGTATCCGGTGAGGGGTACCTCTACATAAAGTAAATACATAAACTGTTTCTGAAGCACTATAAAAGTAAAAGTCTTAAAATTGGTTACGAATTATTTTCACAACAAATATTGGTGATGACGTTCACGATGACGCTGGCACTGCTAGTTAGAAAATAAAATAAAATTATAAGAATTTAATGCAAAATTTTTGCTTCGCAACATGTTGCTGTAAACATTTTATAGAATTCTTAACCTACAACTGGTCTTCCCAGCAGCACAAAATTCTTTATATAGACTTTAAAGCATCTATTTAAATTAAATAAACAACACGCATACATACATATGTACATATACATACATATAACTTCTCATTAAATGATCTTTTCCGTTTTTGGTAGTGTTTAATATTTTTTTTTTTTTTTTTGTTGTGTGTGCTTAAGGAAAAACAACAATTTGCCATGAGTTGCAACATAATGTCGCGCCACATAAAAAAACTAAAAAAGTGAGAAAAAAATAAAAATAAAATAAAATCCAGTCAGCAACTTTTCTAAATACTTAAAAGATGAAAAAGTAGAAAACAAAAATAATGGAAATATCTTTATTTAAAACTTTGAAAAGACAAATAAAAAAATGTGTGTGTCTATCTAATGTTTGTAGCTGTAACTAAATGCTGCATTAGCATTTGCGCAAAAAAAAATAAAAAAAGTTGCATCTCCTAGACCTTTGTCATGATGCATGCAGTTTTATTTTTGTTGATGTTTTTTTGTCTTCATAAAATGATGTTGCACTTGTTGGTTCGTTTTTTTTTTTTTGTATTTGGTTTGATACTTAATCAACAATTTAGTGTTAAAAGACAAATAATTTAAGGCAAATGAAATTATCTGTGTGTCTGTATGTCTGTCTATTACTGTGTAACTCCTGTTAGTCTTTTTTTTCTTCTTTGAAGATTTTTTCCCATTTTTTATATAGAAGAGAAAAATCAGAAAAAACTTCATTACCAGTAGGCGTCTGTCTGCATGTGTCTTGCAATTACATTTTAGCCAGAAGTTTTAAAATACTTTCCTGTATTTTTCATGTTCATATTTTTGTTTTAAATTATTATGAAATATTTTATATTTTTTCTTTCCTGTTTTTTCATATTTTTGCACCCACGAGTTTTACTGTTGGGGGCTTAATAAAAACTTTTGTGTTTAATGAGTGTTGAACTTTTTTATTTTTCTTTCTTTTCGTTTTAATATTAGAAAAGCGCAGTACTACTCGTAATTAAACATGTTGCTAGTGGAAAATATGTACCATAATACTATAAATTTAAACATTTTAATGTGCATTTTTTGCAAAGTTTTAAATGGAAAATTTTTTATGTTAGAGAAAATATGCATAATTAATATTTTTGTGGCATACATTTTTTTTAGTCAAAATTAGATTTTTAAAATTTCACTTTTTGCTTCTGCAATGCAAGAAAATTTTTTAATTAAAGCCTAGTACTCTCTTCAAATGTATGAAAAATGTTGATCAACATTTATTATGGCACAAGGAAAAGTTGACATTTAAAATGTGGTGTCTATATCGCGATTTGGAAAAATTTTACGATTTTATTGCTTTCAAATATACCACATTGTTATAAAGAATTTTCCACAAAAAATATTACAACAAATTCCAAATTTATTGATAAAATGTTGCCAGAAACATTTCAATGTTTTTCTACAATAAAGGCCGGGGCATATAGAATCCGTCATACGTTAAGCCAAGTACTCTTTTTAAATGTGTAAAAAATGTTGCGCAACATTTATTATTTCACAAGGTAAATTTGATATTTAAAATGTGGTGGCTATATCGCGATTTGGCAGAATTTTACTATCTTATTGCTTTTAAATATATGACATTGTTTTAAAGAAATTTCCACAAAAATATTACAAAAAATTCGACATGAAAAAAATAAGTCATATTGGCTTTATTTCACAGATTTGATAAAATGTTGCCAGCAACATTTCAATGTTTTTCCACTGTAAAGACAGAGTACTACATCTTCAAAATTTTTTCACGAATTTTTTTATACAAATTTTTTATGTTTGTACTTTGACAGCATTCCGCATGAAAAACTGAACAGAGTACCAGGTTTAAAGAAAGAATACCGTCGCATGAAATAATATATTTTTTATTTTTATCATCAGTTTTTATTATTTTTACTTTTTTTCAATGTGTAGATAAAAAATAATGCTGAAATTTTAGATATCTGTATATATAATAAAATAGTAACTTTTTTCCAGTCTGTCTGTCAGTCTGGGTTCGCATCACGTAAAAACTACTGAATAGATTTTAATAAAATTTTATGTGGAGGTACCTTAGTATCCCAGTTCCAATATAGGATACTTTTTTCCCCACAAAAATATCTTATTTCCAAGAGAAAATGGAGAAAAAGCAGTGAAAGTATGCAATTTTTTGTACCGATTTAAAGCTACTGCATACTTTAAGGCATTTGTTATTTTTGAAAGCGGTATATTTTAAACACTGTTGCGCAACATATGGTGCTGTTTAAAAGAATAACAAGATATCAATTACTTACTGCCAAATAGCCAATTGGAGAAAATTTGTATTTGATTTGTATTTTTACTTTGTGGAATTACATTGTTAATAAAATATTTTATTATTTAATATAATAGGTCGAATATAAAAAGTCGAATATAAAAAGATCGAATTTAAACTATAATACTATTTTTAGTTTAAACACCTTTTACAGAGCTTTAAAATAATTTTTATAATTTTAAAATTTTATGTAAATTTTAGCAATTTTTTTTCTGTCTGTTTGTGTGCGCATCACGTAAAAACTACTAGATTAATTTTAATAAAATTTTGTGAGATGGCACCTTAGTATCCTGGTTCAAATATAGGATACTTTTTTTTCGAAAAAATAATTTATTTCCAAGAGAAAATAAAGAAAACGAAGTAAAAGTACGCAATTTGACCGATGGTGCATACTTTTAGGCACCTTTTAATGTTAAAAGCGGGATATTTTAAAAGTACTGCATACTTTACAGCGTGCGATATTTTAAACACCTTTTACAGAGCTTTACTATAGTTTTTAGAATTTTATATAAATTTTAGAATTTTATCCTGGAATATATTAGGACACACGCAACATATGTGGGCACAGCTAGTTTTATTCTAAAATTAATTGAGACCTTTAACATTATTTCTCTGTGTATATAATTATTTTTTTATATGTATCTGTAAAAAATATTTGAGTTATAAAATTATCTTTTACAAAGTACTGCAACATGTTGTAATAAAATAATCTTTTAATTAGTTCTTTTTAAAAAATAAGAAAATTTCTTTTACATTTCATATTATCTGTAAATTATCTTTGAAATATAAAAGTAATTTTACTTTTACGCACAAGTAAACCATAAAGAATTAGAACTCTTTACCAAAGTGACTTTAAAAGTCTTTGAAAAGCATAAACCAACTGTGATCAGCTATAATGCAGGTTAGGTAAGGCAGTCAGTCAGCTACGTTTACACAACTAACGTAAAAGAAGAGGGAAAACAATATAGTAAGAAAATATGCAGGGAAGGTTTTCGAATAAAGACAGAAGGTTCAAATAAAAGAAATACATTTAAGCGGAGGATATACAGGCAACAGACAAGTGGAGAAGGAAAGCCATAGAAAGCTCATTGGACGGTAAAAGAAGAGAATGAAGAGGAAACACGAAATAGAAGAAAGAAAAAAAGATGCTGGGAAGGGTTTTGAATAAAACGAGAAGATTCTAATAGGAGAAATACAGTTAAGCGAAGGATGCACAGACAACAGACAAGTAAAGAAGAAAAGTTGCCATAGAAGGCTTACTGGCCGGGACACTTTTTTAAAGACAAGAAACACTACTTGCGAGGCTTTTCTGGCTTATATGCAGAAAATACCCAGAGTCTTTGGTAAGAATCGAAACCGCAACCCCCACACTGATAGACTAGCGCTCTACCAATCTTCTATCGAGGCATAATCAATAAGGTAGCAATGTCTCGCCAACTGGCAGTGGTTTAAAAACCCAACCGAAACTCCTTAAAAAGGAATTGATTCTGCTGGTGGGGTACCAATAATGAGGCATCAGATAGGCTTTCAAAATACCGTCGTCCGAGATGCTGAAGACGTCGGTGATCCAGTGCAGGGCATAGTCAAAGAATGTGTTCATCCGGAAGAGGAGGCTCTTCCTCATCATGGCAGCTTCTAAAAAATTCATTGTATGGGAGTCCCATCCTTCTCGCATGAGCTTCAAATAGCCAGTGCTCAGGGACTGTTACGAAATGTAATCAATAGTTTTAGTTTTTCCGTCTAATCACCTCTTCAATAATTTCTAGGATATGGTTAAAGGCATGAGTTATCTTGATCTCCAATTACTCAAGAGTTACTCATGGGTTTAACGTATCCCCCTAAAGTAAATAATCAAGAGGCATAAAATTGCTAGATCTTGGAGGGTAAAATTGCCTTTAAATAATTCGATGTTTTAATGAAATTAATGGCACATAACACCATTTTCTTTCAAACCACAGGTTTTCCTATGGGTTATTGCTTTAACTCATGACTAAGTTGAATCTTGCATTGATGTTAATCAATATCTCTATGCTAAACTTTCCAGTTGGTGCATGAACAAGGCTTAAGTTGCTGACCACTGTTAATTTTCTACAAATCAAGATCATCCTTTAACACATTGACCTAGACAAACGATAATATCCTCCGTACAAATATTTCTCTGTCTTGTTGATAGGTTAACATCATCTAGTAAATAATTGGTGCATAATTTTTCAATAATTTGTTGAATAACACGCTCTGAAAAGCGCTTATGTCCAGGATAAAATTCACAATGTGCTCCATAAGTTCGTCGAATAGAGCAGTGATTTTTTTAAATACATTTCCATTACTTAAAAGCGTTGAGGGTTGGTAACATGGTTCAAGGTGATTTGTTACTATTGAATGCTGAAAAGAAGATTTCAGATTGCACAGGGGGGGGCCAGAATCAAAATATTTTGTAAATAACTCAGCCATTTCTAAAGGGTTAAGCTGATTGTTCCAAAATTTAGCATGAGCATAGCAGAGGAGTATCTCAGCTTAAGTTCTGACAGTGGGCACCATCAACTTGCAAGTTATGGCCCTATGTGGTCTCAAAGTTGACTACCTCTCGCCTGCAAATTCTTTTAGAGCTTGGCATTTCTTCCATTTTTTTGTTGTTTTTTAAAAATTATACACTCTCTAGTTAATACCTATAAAATGATGGTTTAATCTTTAAATTACGTTTTAAAATGAGTAAGTTATACGCATTTTAAAATTAAACTTTTTGATACCCTGGTCCAGTTTTTTTCAAAATATTTTAAATAATATTCAGCAATTTTTTTTTTTAATTTTATACCATAGTTAGTGAGCGAAATTTATCCCATAGTTAGTGAGCGATATTCAAAATATTTTGGAATAATTTCAATATTTTATCTTTTCTGAGTAAAAAACTAGACGATTTCCAATTTAAAAATTCCAAAATTATTTAATTTTTTAGCCCAAAAATGCCTGTCAATTTTATTTTTTTAAAGCAAAAAACTTTCTTAGAAAATGCACTTATAAAAATTTTATATCTTTGTGTAGCTAAACAATATATACGGACGTTGAAACTAAATTTTGAGTTAAATTTATCATCTTTGTAGATATAGGAGGTCTTTCAATTTGACTTTTTTTACATCGAAATTTTGACTTTAGCCTATATGATCTAACATCCCATAGCTAGGATCGAAAAAAGAATAACGCCATTAAAAAGCTGTAGATACTCCCAACTACTGCTAAAAGTATATGGTCGTATGGACTAGGTAAGTGTCATGAAATACTTTCCATATACTCATATGACTTTATGGGCAAAATACTAAAAAAAAATCCATTTTTGGGATTTTTAGTCTTTACTTTAGGAGTTTTGGGATTTCCTTTACCTGAATGTTGCAGATTTTTCGCGATTTGATTTTCGTTAACTAATTACTTATGCACAGAAAATTTCATTTGAATCAGATTTTTAAAGCAGAAATTAATAATAAATAAATTTAAAATTTAAAGGGTGTCGCCATAGGAGACGTAATTTGACCTATATGGGCCTATCTTTTGAACCGTTATAGACAAAACCTTGAAAATGTGATAGAATGTCAATTATTATGACCGTTATAATAAAATGTATAAATATTCAAAATTTTAAATTAAAGGGTGCTCCAATAGCTCATTTAATTTGATGTGTATGGCCATACTTTAGAACAGTTGTACACATACCGCTGAAATTTACAAAGAGCCTGTACTGCTAAGTCAGCTATAACAAAAATAATAAAATTTGAATTTGGAAATAAAAGGGTGTCCCAATAGTTAATGTAATTCTATGTATGTGGCCAAACTTTTGAACTGTTATAGACAGACAGCTGAAATTTACAAGGAATCTGTATTGCAAAGTTCACTATAGCAAGTATACAATTTGAATTTAGAAATTAAAGGGTGTCCCCATAAGTTATATAATTTGATCCATATGGTCCTATGTTTTGAATCGTTAAACACAAATACTTGAAAATTAGGCACTACTTTTTCTGGTGTAATAACAAGTATAAATATTTGGAATTATAATGTAAAGGGTGTCCCAATAGTTCATGTAATTTTATATATATGGCCAAACTTTTGAACCTTTATAGACAGATAGTTGAAATTTTCAAAAAATCTTTGTGGCCAAGTCCTCTAAACCACCAGGTCTTTAATTTAAAATTGTAAATTAAAGGGTGTCCCAATAGAGAGGCTAGACATTCACATAGTCTTTACTTTTTTCCACCTTTAATTTTGGCGCATCTTTTATTTGGTTTAAATTTAGTTCTTACAGATTACTTCTTACATTTTTAGTTTAGAATTGGTGCCCTTCTATCGGTTTTTTTGCAAGAATTATTATCACACTATATTTTGCAAACAATTTTTTTTTTAAATACCAGACTGAAAAATATTTCAATTTGTTACACTAAACCTCAATATTATTTATGTATATGTATGTAGATCCATAAAAAATCTTTAAGATTTTTTCCTTTGTTGCGCTTACATAATTTAATAAAAAAAAAAAAATCACTAAAAGTTCCCTTCCCTTTTTCCAATAAACAACAGCAATAAAAATGCCATAATAAATGCACATAAAAATAATAAAAATATCACAATTAATCAAAAAATTCTTTAGTTCAGTGTTGGAAGTTGTGGTACAATTGTACCAAATGGGATACAATTGAAACTTGGCGCTTTATTAATACAATTGTAATAAATATAAATTAATCAATAGTATTTTTTTTACTTTTGCTTATAATCAATATTTGTAATAAGTTATTGAATCCTTATATCCTAATATCAAAATTAACTCCAAAACTCCAACATTTTTATTTATCAATGTAACACAATTAAATGTTAGGTACAATTGATTAATGTTACTCTTCTTGAACCAAAAAATAATTGGTACAATTTTGTCTTGGACGCGATAAAACTTAAAAACTATTAGATCTCAGCACCTATAGTACAGCCATTAACATAATAATACTTATTGTAACTATTTTAATAATGATCATTAATGTATGTGAGTATGAGTAAAATTAACTTTAACACTCACTGCCTTAAAGCACTCAATTTAGAAAGAAGAATTCACTCATGATAATTACAACAACGACTCGTACTGCACCAAGCGTAAGTAATTTCGTTTTGTAAAAATAAACAAAATTGCTAAAGAGAAGAATAAAAACAAAACAAAAAAATGTAAACAAACTTGTAAACTTACACATTACTTGTTCTCTCTTTCTCTCTCTCTCTCGCAAGGTCTCTGTTTTTTAACAATCGGTGTGTTCAGTATAGCTGCCAGAAGAAAATAATAATAATAGAATCAACAAAATTGGCAGAAACATATTAGTTACTGTTTGTGCATTGCGATCGATTCTTCTAGACGACGATTTGAAATAGAAATAAGTAATAATATTAAGTGCTTTTCTAGACGATTTGCTCGCTTGTGATACAGACACAGCACTTAAAAATACTAGTTTTTCCAATAATGAAGTCACAAAAGTCAAGGAAAATTTTTACTGTTTTTTCAATTTATTTATTTCGATTTATTTTAAGAACTTGTTCTGAAATTACTGACTATAAAACAAGTAAGAGTGCTATATTCGGCCATGTCGAATCTTGTATACCCTTGGCAAAAGTAATATTAAATATTCCCGTACTTTGTTCTGTTTCCCAATTTCACAATAATATACATTCGATTTTTACTTTTATGTTTTTTAACTTCATTATTCCAAATATAATACCTATAATTATATAAATAATTTTTTCTGTAAAAATTTTACAAAAAATTTTCGATGAAATTATAGATTTTTTTTTTAATTTTATCAAAAATTTAATAAAAAATTTTTTGTAAAAGTTTTATGAAAAATTTTTTGTAAAAATGTTATCAAACATTTTTTGTAAATATGTTATCAAAAATTTTTTGTAAAAATTTTATCAAAAATATTTATCAAAAATTTCTTGTAAAAATTTTATCAAAAGTTTTTTGTAAAAATTTTATTAAAAATTTTGTAAAAAATTTTATTTTTTGTGAAAATTTTATTGCAAATTTTTTGTAAAAATTTTATAGATTTTTTTTTTGAATTTTATCAAAATTTTTATAAAAAATTTTTTGTAAACGTTTTATGAAAATTTTTTTGTAAAAATGTTATCAAAAAAAATTTTTGGAAAAATGTTATCTAAAATTTTTTGTAAAAATGTTATCAAAAATTTTTTGTAAAAATTTTATAAAAAAATTTTTGTAAAAATTTTATCAAAAATTTCTTGTAAAAATTTCATCAAAAATTTCTTGTAAAAATTTTATCAAAAGTTTTTTGTAAAAATTTTATCAAAAATTTTATTAAAAATTTTATAAAAAATTTTATAAAAAATGTTATTGAAAATTTTTTGTGAAAATTTTATTGCAAATTTTTTGTAAAAATTTTATTGAAAATTTTTGTAAAAATTTTATAGAAACCTTTTTGTTAAAATCTATAGGGAACTTGTAGTAAAAATTTTATTATAATTTTTTTTTTTTTAAATTTATCAAAATTTTTTGCAAATAATTTTACAGAAAATTTTATGTAAAAGTTAGTACCCTCCTGCAATCTAAATGGCGTTAGTATGGTCAGACTAAAGTATATTGGCGGGTCACTGACTGCTCCTGAATTCCAGTGAACACCCTGTGAAGGAACTAGTTCTTTGGTATTAGTTAGTGACTGTCATTTATTTTTTATCAGCCTAGTTTTTGATACTTTGTCGGGAAAAAAATCTGGCGTTTTTTTACTAAAACAACCTTACTGCACTAAACTGCCAAAATCTCTTAAATATTTTTAAATATATAAATTAATAAACAATTTATAAAATCAGAAAAACAGAATGTCAGCGAATGGTGTAGAATTATTCGCATATCAATTTTAAATAAATCGGCCAAGAACTAGTTTTGTTTGCCACTGTAAAATATTGAAGACTCCACTAAAAGCCCCCTTAAAATTCCTATAGTTTATTATATTGTTAAACCAGGTATTGCTTGGGTCCTCTTTTATGAGAAAGAATTTTGTTAATTTTTTTTTCGGAAGAAGAGTTTCAAAGACAAAAAAAATTTGCTTAGATATTAACAACGGCCTAACCTATCGCCTTGGTCCATTATGAAATTAAACATGTAAAACGAAATTTTTATTCATAAAAAAAAATTTTATTCATATTCTTCTATATGGTACTAAATTTTTAAAACAGATAAGCCAATGGTACCTTCTAGATAAGGTCCCAAATAAGTTTAAAACAACATTTATATCAGTACAGCTGGCCTAAAGAAATGTTGCACTAATTCCATCTGGCAACTCTGAATATAATTTTTTTTAAAGAAAATTTTAGAAGCATGGTTTTAGGGTTTATTTAAATTAATAGAAGTTGTGGATCTACAGTGTAGGCAATACTCTTCATTTTCTAGCTGATTAAGATTAAAGTGATAATAAAAGCTTCAATTTAGGAAATACTGCGTTATATTTATTTTTAGAACTGTGCTGCAGCGCCTCTGTTGATTTATAGACGTAGCCATTTTAAGCTGGCTATTTTATTAATAACTAGCTGTGCCCACCACTTGGTCTCTTACTTTTATAGTGCTTCAGATATGGTTCATGTATTTTCTTTATATAAAGGTATCCATCCCAGGGTACCTATACATAAAGGTACCCAGGGCTTTATATAAAATTCTGGAATTTATATAAATTTTTAAAATTATTATAAAGTTCTGTAAATAATTTTAAAAAATTTACCGTAGACATAAATAAAAAGTTACTGCCAAGTTTGCAGTACCAATGAATCGGTAAAATTGCGTACTTTCACTACTTTTCCTCTATTGTCTCTTGGAAATGAGATATTTTTGCGAAAAAAAATTATCCTATATTTGAATCAAGATACTAAGGTAGCACACTCACAAAATTGTAATAAAATTTATCCAGTAGTTTTAACATGATGTGAACACAGACAGCCGGACAGACAGACAAATGGACAAGAATTCTAAAAATTTCTTTTTTTTATTCCATTTCGATTACTAATTGCACCACCATCAAAATTTTCCAAAAATATTTCATTTACAGAAATGGTGCTGTTACAGTTTTATTCTATATAAAAATATAGATTTTACTTTGCTATACGGTAATACCGGCGACGGAGGACGCTGTGGATAAGTACTATTTTTATTAGAATTAATATATATTAGACAAATTGATGGTTCCACGGTTGGGGATCGAACTCGTGACCATGCCTTAGTTGCATGAGCTATAGCACACATAGGCAGAGCTCCTAGTAACATAATTTTTGTGTAAAATTTAGCAGTATAACAGACGTACCGATATCGGAACGATGGTAATAAAAGCAGTTTTTTAACAAAAAATATTCAAATCATTGGTCGGGATATAACTAGATATTCTGTTTGGTCGGTTAAATTTTCGTTTTTGAAAGCTTTCCAGATGCTGGCGTCAGAAAAATGAATAACAACAAACTCTAGACCCTTCAGCGTGGCTACGGTTAGAACAAATATAAGAATTATTCGAGAGTTACAAAAAATCCACAAAATTACTCTAAAATGAAATATAGAAGTTCTAGAGATAAACTTTCGAACACTAAGGTTAGTACGTTTGAAGGAAGTATTCGAGAGCTCTTACGACTGGTAAAACTGTATTACAAAGAATTTTGACTAAGACAAAAGCATAGTGAACTAAATGAGACTTAAATTAAAAAACAGTCGCCTTTAAATATTCTTATAATGCATGTGTTACTTGTAGCGCCTTTTCCATTTTTACAACAAAAAAAAAAAAAATGCTGCATATAAAATTGTGCAGCCAAAACAAAAAGAAAAAACGTTACATTTATTTCGATAAAAAAACGCTAAATTGCTCACACTATTGGGGAGCAACAAATATGAGAACAAAACGGTATGTTCAGTGATTTTGCGGAAACACCATATACAAAACAATAACCGGCTAAATTTTTTAAACACACACACATACATTTTCAATATCGTTGTGTGGAATTGAAAAAAAAGAGTTTTGTAGAGCGCTGGAGAGTAGAAGAGCAAATATGAAATTGAGTGCATTGGTTTCCCCCCATTTAAATTTCATAAGGCAAAAATTCTTATTGTTATTTTCTGTTATTGTTGGTGCTTTTTGCCTGCTCTGTTTTACTACAGTTCGACTCTAGTCTTAAGGTTAGCACTAACAGTTAGTAAAGACTCTTTCTTTATTTATTCTGTGAGTGGTGTATGTTTGCATAAAAAACTAAATGCGTTCGTTCACAGAGCTGACTGTCTGGCGTATGTAAAATTATTTTAAACTTTTGGTCAGTTCTTGTCGTACAGTAATTGTGCAGTATTTGTTGAAGAGGCGCGAGCATTGGTTCGAATTCGAATAAAATTTCGTGTTAAACTTAAAAGCGTAATATTTTGTTTGTTTAATTTTTGTATGTAACATCTATCTAGAATGATAAATCCTTAATAAGAAATAAAAATAAAAAAGAAAACTATAGAAAAATTATAAAAATATAATAAAAAATTATAATAATATAATAAAAAATTATAATGATATAATAAAAAATTATAATGATATAATTTGTGTAATAACTAAATAAATGATTAAAAATAAAATAAAAAATATTAAAATTTTGAAAGAACATCATGGTTCAGAAAAACATACTTCATCGATAACCTTGTGAAATAATATACAAATATTTAAATCATAAATTTTGTTTGACTTATTTTTATAGCATTTTATTAACGCTCAATAAAAATCATTATAATAATTAAAAACAAACATAAAGAATTTGTATAAATATAAAAAATTAATAAATCAAGTAATAAAAAGTTTTAAGAAAAAAATATAAGCATTTAAATATTGAAAGAATTTTTATTAAAAAAAAAAAAAAGAATTAAACAAAAATAATAAATAATTAAAAATAACAATCAAACAGATGCAATAAAAATATATTGCACGAAAATATTTATTTATTACATCGAATCAGAAATGAACAAAATTGAAAATCAAGTCAGCTACAAATTAAATTATATATTTATTTATTAAAAATCAACTTCAGTATTTAGTGATTTAGTATAATTTAAAAAAGGAATCTACAAGTTATAAAGTTTATAAGTTTTAAAAATTTAATAACTTTAATTTATATTAAAAAAAAAATTAATATTTCGTTTTCGTTGGCAAATTATATAAAGTACATGCGAAAATTAATTGCATAAAAAAGCTTTATCTTAATGTTTGTAGAACAAACTTCTTTCAAATAAACATATAACGCACCCTAAATCGTAAACAGTCACAACTTAAAATTCAAAAATGTTCAGGACAGGCAAAACAAGGTTTAAAATTTTATAATCAAACTAGCTGGGCCAGCCACTTCGTTAGCGTCCTTACAATCCGCCTGAAATACGACTCTGTCTGTTGTGAGACTGAAATACGACTCTGTCGAATTCTATTACAAATTGTGGTATTATGTAAGCCGTTTTTTATTGTTAAATTCGAGAAAAGCAGTCGTAGTGTATTTTGCTGGTGACAACGTCGAATTATTAAATTTTTTTTAACAAACTAAACAGAAAATGGATGTAAAAACGTAAAAGTATTTTCATCAATAATATTTATTAAATATTTTTACAAAATTATATTTCAAACATCTCTTTTTACTTATTTAATAAAAAAAACAACACCAAAGCATTGTATGACACAAAATCCACACCTTGCAAAAGGGTATCGTAAGAACGAAGACAAAGTTTTAATAAAAGAGCAATGGAAGACAATTAAACAAAAGTTGAGTAGCATTGGTCCTCCCTCACGCGAGTTCGAGGGATGGATGAAAGTCTGGGCTGACATGAAGACAAGTGTTAAAAAGAAGCTTGTATTCAATAAGCAACAAAATTGTGGAACTGGAGTTGGCCCCTTTACACAAAAAGCTTTAACAGCTCTAATCTACTACAAAAACACTCACGTCGAAAGTTTTACATAATGCCCATAAAATGTAAATTCGGGTTCGACTACGACATATGTATTTAGGCGGAATATTTTGTTCGATTTTGCTTTGAAAGCAATCCAAACCAAATTGTAAGACTCTTAGGAGATATTTACTTTATATAAAGGTACCCATGGCTAGATAAAATTCTAAAATTTACATAAAATTTTAAAAATTATTGTAAAGCTCTGTAAAATGTGTTTAAAATATTCTAATAACAAAGTAAAAATACAAATCAAATACAATTTTTTTCCATTGACTATTTGGCAGTAAGTAATTCATATTTTGTGATTATTTTAAAACAGCGCCATCTCTTGCGCAACCGTGTTTCAAATATACCGCTTTAAAAAATAAAAGATGCCATAAACTATGCAGTACCTTTAAATCGGTAAAATATCGGTGTATTTTCACTGATTTTTCTCCACTTTCTTTTGGAATTAAGATATTTTTGCGGAAAAAAGGTATCTTTTATTGGAATCAGGATACTAAGGCATCTCCTCACAAAATTTTGTTAAAATCCATCCAGTAGTTTTTTCGTGATGCGAACACAAATAAAGAAAGACAGACAGACAGACAGAAAATGAGTTATTATTTTATTATACATATGTATGTATAGATGTATAGATTAAGATCCACTGCAGTGGCATTTTTCCAGTTCAAAAAGAAAATGATGCAAACGAAATTTTTGTGAGATTTAGGGATTTGACTTGTAAACTGGTTTATGACAACAACAAAAATTTTATAATATTTTTGGTATCTTATTTACATGAGAGAATGTTAGATCGGCAAGAGATCTTAAGATCTCTATTTTTATAAATTTCACGTTGCGACTTTTTATAGTTATTCTGTTTTATCCAAGGAATTTCTTATCATTTATTGGGAAAGTTCTAGTATAAAAAAATAAATAAAAAGATACAAAATAATCCAAGCATCCTCAAAACTCGTTTAAGTAGAAAATAAAAAAAATTTTATTGATCTAAAAGTTATTTTATTATCAGGCCGAAAGGTCAAGCTTGGCATCAATTCGATGCAATGAACTCTTTTAAATAGAAAATTTAAAATTTTTATTGACCTTAAAGTCATTTTATCATTCCGCTGATTTTAATTTAGATATTTGCATTTATTTTTTATTTTATTATTCTTTTAAATTTTGTGTTATTTAAATTAATTGGAAAAAAAAATGTTTACATACTAATTTTTGGCGATCAGACAATTTTTTTTTACATAATATAGCGCTTTTAAGAAAAAGGATATATAGCAGGATATATAACTTCTTGTTCGTTGTATATGCAATACCATTACCACTTTTTATAATTTTGCGAAGCTAAACTTACCATTGTTCTGTGTCAGGACTTATGTGAGGTAGGCGTGTCCATGTACCGTTTTTTCAAAAAATTCACATTTCTCTTAACTAAGCCTTTTCATGGTAGTGTAGCAAAATTTCAAAAATATCTGACAGCTCCTTCTATTTTCACCGCTTCGTTATGGGGGAATGAAGTATTGTGCGGCTGAGATACGAACCTAGGAGTCTTAAGCTAGGCAACATACATACTTTGATACCGAAGTGCTAACTGCTTAAGCACCTATAATGTATTGCCCATCTTTAAGATATTTCAGAAAAATGCTTCTACCAATTAAAGGTTTTAATTGGTTTCAAATTAAAATTTAATTAAATAATTTTTTGATTAAAACAAACATGTATTTAAATCAATTAAAAAATTAATTGAACTTTAATTTAAAACTAGTTAAAACCTTTAATTGCTGCAAAAAAATTTTCTGTGTTGAAAGGTCTCTAGATAATGAAACACGATATATTTTAGAAACCATAAATTTAGCTAAGATCCTTTTAAGCTTAAATAATTTTGAATTTTGCAAAAGTTTCTTAAGATTTATAATAATTTATTATCTGAAAAATACTTATATACCAACTGTACTGAACTGGTTACCCACCCTTCACTAAAAGGGAGCGATAAATAATAATTTTAACAATAACAATAATTTATTAGGAAATCAACAATGTTTATAACAATATGAAATTCTTAAAACTACAACAATTCATTTGCAAAAGTCGTCATTAAGATTTGTATCTCTTTAAAATATCAACATAAAAGCTTTTTTCTTTAAAAATCACAACAACAAAAACAAGACTCTAAGAACAACAATATAAATTATTGACTAGTAATTATTCATACCGTATAATGATATACATTTGTTCCTGTATCTAACAACAACAAAAATAAATAAAAACTTTGTACAATTACAATATAAATATGTAGTTTTCATATGTATCTGCATATCTAGCAAATACAGAACAAAAATTTAATTTCATGCAATTTATCTCAATGTGCTAAGTGAAATATGATGTTAATTATAAAATGTATAACTATAAAAAAAAATTGTAGTAAAATATTATTCATAATAATGATACTCAAAAAAAAATAAAATAAAAAATGAATTATATGTTTCGTGGAAAAATGTTGGAGCTTGAGAAACAGAAATGAAAAATGTGTTCATACATTTGTGTCTGTCATAAAAGATACAAAATTTGAAGGAATTCCAAAATTTTAACTAAGAAAATTACAAACTTAAATTAAAGTTATAATGATAAAAACAAAGATAAAATACTAAAAGTGTAAAATCGTAGTGATACAAGGAATGTGTAGCTAATGGAATGGGTTGGTCCCCTTCAAAAATTATTATTATTTTAAATTATTATTTTATTTAAAAGCCATAACTAGAATGTTTTTAAAGAATTTCCAGGGGCATGAAAAAAAATTAGTATTAAGGGAAAAAGGTTCCAAAATACCAGCAGAGATGTCTGCCATACTAAAACCGTTATCTAGAATTTAAAGTTCTCTTAAAAAAAATTGCAAAGACTAAATTTAAGCTGTGTTCAAATACTATGTATTAACAACGGTATACAATATGCTGCGATAGGACTTAAGATGGCAAGGCAGAAAATCGAGCAAATGGGCTGTATTTTGGGGCGTGGCAATTTTAAAATGGAAACTGGAATGGGTTTTATCCTAAAGGGCAACTAAATATTTTTTTTTAATTTAGCAGATAACGCTACATTTTTAAAAAATTTTTTAAGTCATAACAGAAAAATGGTAATATTTTTTTTTGTGGTATTGCCACCTTGGTGTAGGAAAAAAACACGCAGTATTTTCGGTCATAAGGCCGAGGTTCTATAACAACTCAAGGTTAGAATGATGCACTATAAGACAACTAAAGAATTAAAGCACTTTAATATAAAACAGAAAAAAATACTAGTATGAAATACTATATTTTGTATTCAAAAGAAATATAAATATTTTAAAGATAGAAATGCATCTGAAAAACAAGTAAGAGTGCTATATTCTTATATACCCTTCACCAAAGTAATGCTAAATATTGTCTTACCCTCTTAGGTTTCTTTGACAAATTGCTAGAAAATTTTACCAGAATTTTTTTAAGAATTTTTATTTGTAAAAATTATGTATAAAATTTTTTTTTTAATATTTTGAAAATATTTTTTAAAAAATTTATTGAAAATTAAAAAAAAAATTTTTTTAAAAATTTTTTTAAAACAATAAAATGTTTACAAAAAAGTTTCCAAAAAAATTTTCAAATATATTTTTGCAAAAAAAAAAGTATGTATTACTAAAAATGAAAAAAAAATTACAAAAAATTTTTTAAAACTTAAAAATTTTTAGTAAAATTTTTAAAAAAAATTTTTTTGAAAATTTTTTGTAAAAATATTTTGAATATTATTTGGAAATTTTTTATCAAAATTTTTTGTAAAAATTTTATTGAAAATTTTTTTTAAATTTTTAACACCACATACAACGTGCGTTTTTACTGGTCCTGATTACCAGTGGGTCTAGTGGCTACCTCTAAGTGTATTGATTTCTATAAAGGCCTTTAATACAAATCAAAGCAGAAAAATATTACCAGCCTAAAAAAAACATAAAAACCCCCCTTGCAGAGGGTTACTGAGCCCCCTTGCATTCTACTTGTCGCGGTCTAATATTTTTTTAACAAAAAAAGCTGAAAAAGCGAAGAACTTTAAATTTGCAAGACTTTTTTCTGAGACAGCTAATAGACATTTCAATGAGGTTAGTTTGGTTTGGTTTGGCAATTTATCATGAATAGACTCACGCAAGCCAGAGTGATATTTTGCAAATTGTTCGCATTTATTTTGAAAATCATGGAAATCATGAAAAATTTACTGCTTGGTGCGATTTTGTTTGGAATCACAAATAAATATGATCACAACGTTACAGTCAACGGTGAACGATATATAGACGTGCTTTTTCGTAGCTCAATTAAAAGGTATTGGTATTGCAGACATGCGATTTTAGCAGAATGGTGCAAGCAATTAATTTCAAGAAATGGACCTCTTAACTCACCCTGAACTCGTTCATTTAATTTGACTCCACACAATGCATTAGGTGTGTTTTCGCTCCTGGTTTTCTGTGCAAAATATTGTTTATCACGACTAAGATGAAATACAAATTTTTTATTAATATCAGCATATTTGTCTTGAAAGATTTATCAAGATTTTATTAAAAGACAAGACTAGCTGTGCCAGCCACGTCGTAGTAATCCAAACCAAATTTTGAAATTCTTAGTTTTAAAATTATGGTTTATGTATTTATTTTTTATAATGTTACCTACCCATCCCTGGGTAACAAAGGCTTTAAAAAAATTCTAAAATTTATATAAAATTCTTAAATTATTGTAGAGTTCTGTAAATAGTGTTAAAAATATACCGCTTTAAAAATAAAAGATGCTGCCAAGTTTGCAGTACCTTTAAATCGGTAAAATGGCGTACTTTAGGTACTTTTTCTCTACTTTCTCCTGGAAATGAGATATTTTTGTGAAAAAATGTATCTTACATTGGAATCAGGATACAAAGGTACCACCTTATGAATTTTTATTCACATTCATGTAGTAGTTTTCAAGTGATGCCGACACAAACTGACACATAAAAATTCAAAAATTTGCTGTTTTGTATTCCATTTCGATTGCTATCTGCAATAGCAACAAAATTAAAAAGAAAAAAAATTCATATACAGAAATGTTCCTGTTACAGTTTTGTTATATGTATAGATACAAAAGTATATCTTAAATACATAAGCAGGGTTTAAGTAACATTTTAGAAAAGAATTTTTTTTGTTTATTTCAATATTAGTTCTGTGATTTGGTGAGGTGGATTAAAAAATTTTATATTTTTAAAAATAATTTTTATTTTTTGTTTAACAACCCTTAGATACTTTTATATCTATTTCAATATATTTCCGTTTCGTTGCATTTTTTTTTTAAATAAAATAGAATTTTGAGCGTCAAATGCCATCAACACCTCTTGTAACAAGATATAATTTGGTCACAAAATAAATTAAATTTTTTTTAAATAACTTTTTACCATTAAATTGTAAATTAAACTATAACCGTTTATTGTACGAAAAATAAGAACTAAAAAAAATATCAAATTTCGTAATGAAAAAAAAACAAAACAAATTTTCATTCAAAACTTGAGTAAAAATTTGATATAAATAAAAATAATTGACTCTCTTGAAATTTAAATCTTTTACACAATTTCATAAAATACTTACAGACAGACAAGAAAACTTCATGAAGTAATCAAAAAGAAAAAAAAATGCCTTCTTAACCTCGTTACTTTAAACACATTCCTTTTGTTTTCGTTAGTACTTTATTCTCATATCTGTGTTTTATGGATTTGTTTGATGTATGAATTTTCAAGTTTTACTCGTGAACACTGACAATACTGTATACAATACGAGAATAAGCAACTGATCTTGATAATGATAAAGTACAAAAACAAATATAGGTTTAAGTACAAAAGAAGAAAAAAATAACGTAATAAAAACCCCAACAAGAATCTGAAAATTAAAAAAAAAAAAAAAAAACAATAATAAAATAAAAAATAAATGGAACCTTTAATGTACTCAATGCTGTAACATGATTCATAAATACATGCTGTGCTTTTGGGTGTAAGACAATAAGAAGTTTTACATGATAAAGTTGAACAACAGTTCTGGCTGGTCTACTACAATGTTGTTTTTCAAAAGATAATAAACTCAAGGTTTTTGCGTGTTGTATTAAAAACTGGTAAGGAATTTTCGGATAGTTCAAGTCAAAGCATATTTGACATAATATGAAGTTTTCACCTTTTAAGAAAATTTTTTTAGGGAACTTTACAGTTTGTTTCTCTATTGAACAGGCTTGACATTAAGCAAATAATTAAACTTCTCTCATTTTTCTCCCGGTATTGCAACAACCTTGTAAAATATGCCTTGGTTCAAGTATTTTTTAATTGTTTTCATTATTTTAATAAAAACTCCCCATAAGGACTTTATATGAATTATTTTTCGCTGTCAACTTTGGTTTGTTGTTTGCTATAACTATCCAAAATTATTCATTATTTTTTCTGGTTTTCTTTCTATCTCTCTCTACCTCTATATCTCTCTATCTCTCTCTCTCTCTACCTCTATATCTCTCTATCTCTCTGTAATAAAAAAAAACATATGTTAGGTTCGAAGGACCATTTTAGGCTTATATAGTTGTTTTAATTACGAGAACTATAAGTTTGAAATAACAAAAAAACACATTTTTTAATTCTACTAATTTTTAACATAGTCCCCAGGAAACCAAATTTTTAACATTTTTAAGCTATGCAAAAAGAAAGAAAGATAAATTACAAATGGTGCTGAAAGTAGCTTTCTATTGCATACATATATAATTTTGGCGTTTGACACCGAGTAAAATTACATTGACGATTTTTTCGCTTCTGTTGTATAGTAATGAATCCATGTTTTATCAATAACAAGTAAGATTGCTACATTCGGCCATGCCGCCTCTTATATACCTTTCACCATAGTAATGCTAGATATTGTGTTACCCTCTTATGTTTTGAAAAAAAAATTTTTAATATTTTTTTGAAAATTTTTTGTAAAAATATTTATTTAAAAATTTTTTGGAAAATTTTTTTTTAAATTTTTTTGGAAAATTTTGTGTTACCCTCTTATGTTTTTTAAAAAAATTTTTTTAATACTTTTTTGAAAATTTTTGGTAAAAATATTTATTGTAATTTTTTTTTTAATTTTTTTTTGAAAATTTTTTAAAATTTTTTTGGAAAATATTTTTGTAAATTTTTTTTGTAAAAATTTTTTGGAAAATTTTTAAAAAAAAATTTTTTTTGGAAATATTTTTTGAAAATTTTTGTGACAATTTTTTTAGATTTTTTTTAAATTTGTTTGAAATTTTTCTTAAAAAGTCTGACTGGTCTGACTAGACGCAAAAAATATTTAAAAAAAATTTCCTTATATTGACCCTCTCTCTAATGGGCCTATTGACTGCTCCTGGTAACCAGTGGGAAGCCTGTGCATATATATATATATATATATATATATATATAAAACCTTTCCATGCTTACCAACCTAAAAGTAGACACAAATCGTCACTCGCAGGTGGTTATTGATCCCTCAAAATGTGTTTGCGATCTACCTGTCGCGGTCCAATATTTATTTAACAAAAATTGAAAAAATAAAAAAAACGTGAAAAAACATCGCTGGGAGTGGTTTTTTGCTCGCAGCCTCAAAAGGAATGATATGATGTTACCGAATTGCAATCCCAAAATTTTGTAAACTATGCCTGGCAGATTGGTGGGCTTAGATCTTCGTTTACCTTGTCAAATGACATTACTACCAGAACACGGACAGGCGGATATCGCTTAATCATATTTTCTATGTATAAGGATCCAGAATATATATAGTTTATAGGGTCGGAAATGAATATTGTAGAAATTACAAACTTAGATATACCCTTTCCTTGCGACGCTGCTGAATGAGTCAGGCCGGTTGCCTTTCATCTCGATTGTAACTGAACGTATTGTCCATCATAACGATAGATTTGTTATGAAATATTGAGATTACTGCGAAAAAGGTAATATATGTTACAACTGTCTAACAATCGATGGGAGAAAACAGAATAAAGGATTTTCTTTTAAATTTGTGAGTCAGTGTCTTGAAGCCTAGCATTATTTCAATTTCTAATTTATTTCAAATTCTTAATTTTCCTTGTAAAGAAATAGAAACTCTCCATATTTTACTTATTAAAAATTAAATTTTATCGCAATTGTTTATACACATTTAAGTTACAAAATAATTAAATAAAAATTTCAATTTATTTTTAACTTTTGGCTGTTTTAAAACCTGCAATTTGGGTCAACAGTTAAACATATCCTTATAAGAAATATTTTTTTATTAAGCAAATAAAATGTTTAAAATATAAACGATATAAACTAAAATTAAATACAAAAAATATTATTAATACAATATTTGTTTAATGGCATTAAAATGAAAAATACTGTTAAAACTGTTTTCTTATGAATACAACTTTTTGTAGTATTAAACACAAAGCAGACAGTCGGACAAACAAAGGACTGGTACGAAACAAAAAAAAAAAAAAAATAAAAACGCTAAATTAACAAACTTGCATTGTTGGTAGTTAAGTCTGCATCGCAAATGTAATAAGAAGCCTTTTTTATTAAGCAAAAAATTAAAATAAAATATTTAAAAACCAAAATGGGTCTTAATATAACAAAATGCAAATATTTTACGTTACATTTTTTGTTGCTAGATTTTGTGGAATTTTATTTTAAAGAAATTTTACATTAATTCAAATCCAATTTTTGTTACTTAAAGAAAGACTTTAATTCGCAACAACTTAATCTATACATATATATCTATACATATATATCTATACATATAATAAAATAGTAATTCATTTCCGTCTGTCTGTGTACTTTTCCTTTGTGTTCACATCACGTAAAAACTACTGGATGGATTTTAACATAATTTTGTGAGAACGTACCCTAGCATCCTGACTCCAATATAGGATACTTTTTTTTCCGCAAAAACATCTCATTTCCAAGAGAAAGTGGAGAAAACGTAGTGAAACTATGCAATTTCCGGCTTAAAGGTACTAAAATTTTCGGTTTAAAACTAGGATATTTTAAACACGGTTGTGCAACTTTTATTTTTGAGAGTGGAATATTTTAAACAACAGATGGCGCCAATTGAATAAAATTTGTATTTGACTTGTATTTTTACTTTGTGGAATAACATTCTTATTAAAATATTTTAAACACCTCTTAGAGAGGTTTACAATAATTTTTAGAATTTTATGTAAATTTTAGAATTTTATCGAAGGTTGGGTACCTTTATATAAATAAAATATTTATATAGATGGATTTTAACAAAATTTTGTGAGGAGGTGCCTTAGCCTTCTGAATCCAATATAGGATACTTTTTTTTCCTCAAAAATACATTATTTCCAGAGATAATAAATCGAAAAAAGGTACTGCATAGTTAAAGGCATCTTTTATTTTTGAAATGTGGATACGGTTGCGCAACACATAGCGCTGTTTTATAATAATGACGAATTATTAATTACTTACTGCCAAATAGCCAATTGAATAAATTTTGCATTTGGTTTGTATTTTTTACTTTGTGGAATAACATTCTTATTAAAATATTTTAAACACCTCTTAGAGAGGTTTACAATAATTTTTAGAATTTTTTATAAATTTTACAATTTTATCCAGCGATAGGTACCTTCGTATAAAATAAATAGATAAACCATAACTGAAGCACTATAAAATTAAGAGTCTTACAATTGGTGTGGAATACTTTCAAAGCATAATCGCGCAAAATATTTTCTGGACGCCTACGAAGTGGCGGACACACTTAGTCAGACTTCAACAACATTTATTGAAAAAGATTCCAAACATTTTTATAATTTTCAAATTATGTTAATTAGCGTGTGACAATTCTGTCATTTAGTAAAATGCTAAATACAAATTTATTTAAATAGATTTAATTTAATTTAGTTTTTGCAGTGATCGGCACGAAGAGAGACATGTACAGGAAGCAGCAGCTCGTTATAATATGGCGAGAAAATTATAAAAGAGTTTAAAAAAGACTAAAATTCAAATAGGCAAAATAAATAAAAGTTTATTTAATAAATAAAACTTAAAAACTTATTTAAATTTGCGCGGGGGGCGGTACATAGAGAGAATTGTAAGAAGAACTTAGGTAGCCAAAACACGGCGTTTTAATTAGAAATGAAAACTTTTCTAGCATTTGTGTTTTATATAAATAATCATTATCAACTGTAGTTACGTGTTTCGAGACTTATTTGCTCTTATTGATATTTTACACTACAATGACAACAATGACAATAATGATGACATTGTCATCAATTAAAATCATACAAAATTATTTCAATACTTGAAAATAGTTTGCATAGTTTATAGAGGAAAACTGTATATAGATAAGACAAAATGATGAGAATAGAATCTCTAATTTGTTTTTATTTAAATATATAATAATATAAATATATATAAATTAAAAAGATTATAATTTTTTTACAACAACTGCATATTTATTAAAAACTCGAGATTTATTGCATTATTAAAATAATTCTAACGACTCGCTTGTCGCAAAGCTTGAAAGAGATTTGCGCACTTAATCATGATGTTTATCACTATAAAAATGTTATAAAATATTAAGCGATATACGTATTAATTAAGGTGTTTCAATTAGAATATTAATGAAAAAACAGATCAGCCTGAAAGCTGATCAATTATTATTAGTATTTTTATATTCATACTGATAAATTTTGCTTTTTATTATTTTTTATTTAATTTTAAATTAAATATCTGTTTATACATATCATAACACTGCAACAGGACCATTTCTGTACATGTAATATTTTTTTTTGAATTTTATTGTTGCTGCAGTAATCGAAATGGAAGACAAAAAAGCAATTTTTCGAATTTTTGTCTGTGTATGTGTTTGCATCACGTAAAAACTATTAAATAAAATTCAATAAAATTTTTTCAGGAGGTACCTTAGCATCTTGGTTAAAATATAGGATATTTTCTTCCGCAAAAATATCTCGTTGCCAAGAGAAAATGGAGAAAAAGTGGTGAAAGTACGCCATTTTACCGATTTAAAGGTACTGCAAACTTGAAAGCGGGATATTGTAAACACTATTTACAGAACTCTACAATAATTTTAGAACTTAACTTAACTCTATATAAAGAATTTCATTCACGGATGGGTACCTCTATATAAAGAAAATATATAAACTTAAGCAATATAAAAGACGGAGTCTTAAAATTTGGTGTAAATTACTTTAAAGCAAAATCCAAGAAAATATTCAGCCTTATTACGGATGTTGTTGTCGCACATCGACGACGAAAACAATCAGATTTTCTATCGTCCATGTGTGAAAACAACATCCGTAATAAGGCTAATTGTCAAGGCGCCTACGACGTGGCGGGCACAGCTAGTTGTAAATAATATTAAAGCAGAATATTGTAATTAATTATGGCCAAGAGGCTAGATTATTAAAAATAAATCAGAATAAATAAATAAAGTAAAATTTCCATAAATTGGCGCCTTAGAAAATAACCAACCGCCTGTTTTTAAAATTAATAATAATTTTGACATGTGAGTGTCTTTTAATTAAATTAGTTTAGATTGCAAAATTCAGATTTAATGGCCGGCGTAATAATTAGGATATAGTAATAATTTGGTTATATATAAGCAGCCTAGATCTTGTGTAATAGCGATCGATTCGAGCTCTGTCACTTTCAATGAGAGAAACATATGACTTTTACTGCATGATGGCATGTGAGGATGGGTCAATGAACACTAGAGTATCTATTTAATCGAGTTTTGATTTTATTCGAACAAATAATTAATCGATTTTGCAATTTAAATTTTCGTCAATTAATCGATTAAAGTTTTTAAATTACTCGAATAACTTAAACTAATCGAACGATTTTCATAAACTGAATGAAAAAAAGTTTGGGACAAAAAGTCATATTCGATTTATAAAATGAGTTTTATGTATTATTTTTCTCTGTATCTTTACTAAACACGTTCGAAATAATTCTTAAACAAACAAATAAGATGTTAAAACTCAGTAAAAAATTCGAGATCTTAATAGAAATTAATTTTAGTCGATTTTTTATTCGAAATTAGCAATTTTTCTTACTCGAACAATTAATCGACTTAAAATTTTACGATTAATTGAGCGATAATTGGTCGAGTGGATACTCTAATCAATACCGACACGAATATCTGTGTTATTTGTTTAGACCTAACCTCTATGTGCTTGCTCAGTGTCAGTTATATATGTTCCTTTCACTACTCGAGGGAGCATAGGGCGATAACAAGGTGATTCCAATAATCTCAATCTTCGGCTTGATGTTTGACTTCTTAACACTTCAAACGCAATTTTGAAAGTTCTATTGTCAATTTCCGCTTGCACTTATGCGCTGGTCTCCCGACTCGTCTGCTTCCCTGAGGGTTCTAATCTAGGTATTTCTTGGCAATATCATCGTGTGGTTTACGGTGGATGTGACATATCCAGCTCCATTTCCGCTTACTTATTTCCTTGCTAATGGGCTGCTGGTTTGCCTTCAACCAGAGTAGGCTATTGGATATTGTTACAGCAAAATCTTGCGGAGACATTTGTTTATAAATACCTGAAGGCATCGTATATCGAGTGGCTCCATGGATGCGAGACCTGGAACACTGCCAGTTACTAGTATAGTAATTGGCTCTAGATAAATTGTGTTTTTTATCACTTTTAACTCAGTTGCGTCTGTTCACCAGTCTCGATTCATCACTTCTTGTACCATTTGTAGTGTAAAAAGTCATAGGATGATTACGATTGGAACTATTTTCACCAATCTTCCTAAGGCAATGAACATTAGTACTGCCAAATATTATTTAGTGATGTCTTTGCTTATTCCATTGTACTTTAGAGAATCACATCTTCGACTACTTCTCGTTTAGTTTGCAGTGGCATACCAGTACAGAGATCCTTAATATTAGTGTCTATTGAAAATTGAAATGGACAAATATCATCTTTATTGCAATCTCACCAACATTTCGCATAGTTTCTCATATGGGTTATTGCTTTGCTGTGTATTGTAGCACTCTTTAGTCGATGGACATTCAATAAGTTTTTGGAAGTTTTCATCAACAATTTTTGGAGTGCCACCCGCCGGGCTCATCATCGTGCCTTGTAAGCGAAGAAGCCGTACAGATTCCTTAAGAGTAGAATTTAATTTGGACATTTGTTTGAAAAAGTCTCTGATGCCATCTAAATATGAAATCATCCAGGTGTAAAAATTCACTAAGAACCGAGTATGACCATGAAATAATATTTAACAACTGGTGCCTCGTTTCTGTAACTAAAGTGAGAAACTTTGTTACATAAACAAATAATAGACGTCCTGTTTTACACAGTGAGAATATAATAGTCGTCCGGTTTTATACAGGATGGCGTTAATCAACAAGCTTTGCTTGAGTACGACTGGTGAGCGCTTTTGATATTCCAACACCATTATTAAGCTACTCTTGGATAGCGCTCTTGTAATATCCAAGACGTATTACAGTACTTTGGTACTATCCAAGATGCGGTAGAGTAATCTAGTACTATCTATACATATAATAAAACTAGCTGTGAACGCCACGTCGTGGGCGTCCTGACAATATTTTGCTCGATTTTGCTTTGAAAGCATTTAGCACCAATTGTAAGACTCTTACTTTCATAGTGCTGGAGTTATAGTTTATGTATTTACTTTATATAAAAGTACCCATCCCTAAATAAGATTCTAAAATTTATAAAAAATTCTTAAATTCAAAAAATTATTGTAAAGCTCTGTAAGAGGTGTTTAAAATATTTAAATAAGAATGTAATTCCACAAAGTAAAAATACAAATCAAATACAAATTCTAATCAATTGGCGCCTAATTTTGGGCAATAGTTTTTAAAAATATATCACAGTTTAAAACCGAAAATTTCATTACTTTAAACCAGAAATTGGGTTTTTTCACTACTTTTTCTCCACTTTCTCTTGGAAATGAGATTATTTTGCTGAAAAAAGGTACCCTATATTGTAATGAGAATACTAACAAAATTTTGTTCAAATCTATCCAGTAGTTTTTACGTGATGCGAACACAAATGAAAATCAGACAGACAGACCCAAAGGAGTTACTCTTTTTTGTTATATGTATATATATAGATAGTAACTCATTTCCTGTATGTCTGTCTTTCTTTTTTATGTTCGCATAAGATGAGAATACTTAGGTACCTCCTCCCAAAATTTTGTTAAAATCCATGCAGTCCAAAAACTACATGGATTTGAACAAAATTTTGTGATGAGGTACCAAAGTATCCTTATCCTTTTTTCAAGAGAAAGTGGAGAAAAATCATTAAAATTAAGCCGATTTTTTTCTACCGCTTTAAAGGTACTGTATACTTTAAGGCATCTCTTATTTTTGGACGTAGTATATTTTATGCAATGTTGCGCAACAGATGGCGCTGTTTTAAAATAAAGTGTAACTCATTTCCACGCCACGTCGTGGTCGTCCTGAAAATATTTCGCTCGATTTTGCTTTAAAAGTATTCCGCAGCAATTGTAAGACTTTTAGAATTTTGTCCAGGGATGGGGTTACCTTTATATAAAGTAAATACTTAAGAGTGTTAAAACTTAGTGTGTATTACTTTCAAAGCAAAATCGAACACAACAAACAGCAAGTGATAATGGTCTTCACCTAAGTCCATTATTTTTTTAAATTAAATTTTTCTGTAAGTTGCTTCTAACACCAACCTCGTAACACTTAAAACTATTTCGTTAGTGATTGTTAAAAATTTATTTTTATAAAAATTAAACACATGTTTTTTTGTTTAATTTAAAATTATAACAAAAACTTTATTTTACATAAAAATAAGCTGTTTAATATAAAATAAAATGTACTGAACTATTAATTAAATTCCGAAATTTTGATTTTCAATTGTTTCTTTTTATAGTTTTAATTTACACATGATATAAAACATGTGGCATAACATTATTTCGAAAATAGTTTATATTAACACAGATGTGCATAAATATAATAAAAATATACATATATTTTTAATATTAAAACACATAGAATAAGTTAAATTTATAAACCATAAAAGAAGGTCAAAGTTAATGGGCCACCTAAAAAAATGGAAAAACGAAACTACACAGCTTTGGAACGCAAGTATCAAACAAAAAATTTAAATACAAATTTTCCAGCTGTTTTCAGGGCAAGCATTTCCCTTTCTATTCACAAATTTTTAAATTTATTTTTGAAGGGTCAGCTAAATTTCATTTTAATAATGACACTCAAATTACTTCCGGAATCAATACAACTGATAAAAAGGCATTAAGTTACTGTTCCAACAAGTTGTCAATTATTTTTAGTTGAAAAATTCACACACATTTCTTCAAACGAAACAATCATGAATTTTAAAAACCACCGGTTCTTCTACTTACACAAAAAGCAACAAAAATAAAAATATACTCAGTACTAGGGTTGTATTGTCTACACTGTAGCCAAACAGATGGACAAGCACACACACAAACACCAAATCACGTGCGCATCAAAGTGATAAGGCCACTTACTTTACTTATTGATTTGTTTCACTAAAAATGCAGAACACAGCAGAACATTTTGTTTAAAACTTTAACAAATTTTTGTTGACGTTTTTACTTTGAATTGGAATTCTGTCATAATACTTTATCTAGTGGTTTGCACCTCACTCCCACATTGGCTGATTTTCATCCTTAAATAGCTATACTGCGGTACGGTTGCTTTAACCAGCCCAGCCACGTGTAATCGTTTTGTAATTTTTAACCGACTTCAAAATAGAAGGAGGTTATCAATTCGTCTGAATGTTGCTTTTTTTATGTTTGTGTCCGCAGAACTCAGTCTTTTCTGAACCGATTTTAAAAGTTTTTCCTTTATTAGAAAGGAAATGCTTACAGATTGGTCCCATTTTAAAAGAAGTTCAGAATTTTAAAAATTAAAGGGTGTCCCCATACAACATACGTGTTTTTTACGTGTATTATGAACCGTAAAGCCACCTTTTTAAAATTTTAAAAAACTGCATATCACTATAGCTGCCAATAAAAGAACTTAATAACAAATAAACTTAAAAATTAAAGAGTGTCCCTATGTGTGACGTCAATTTAAATATATGAACCATTTGAACCATTGTAGACAATCACTTGAAAATTGGACAGAATGTCCAATATTTATAATCAGAAATTAAACATTTATTATTAGAAGTTAAAGGGTGTCCCAATAGTTGATGTAATTTGATGTATATTGCAAAACTTTTGAACTGTAACAGTGAGTCGGTTGAAATTTACAAAGAACCTGTATATCTAAGTCCTTTATAACATCAAGAATATAATTTTAATTTGGAAACTAAAGGGTGTTCCCATAATTGATATAATTTTACCTATCTAGCTCTGTCTTTTGAACCGTTATAGACAAACACTTGAAAATTAGACAGAATCTCCACTACTATGTCCCGTATAATAACATTTATAAATATTTAAAGTTATAAAGGGTGTCTCAACAGTTAATGTAAATTGATGCATATGGCCAAACTTTTGAACCGTTTTAGATAGACATTTGAAATTTACTAAGAATCTGTCCTTTAAAAAAAGTGTTTAATTTAAAATTGTACATTAAAGGGTGTCCCCTAAGTGATATAGTTTAACCTATATGGCCATATCTTTGGAAGCGTTACTTTTTGTTACTGTGTCAGTAATAATAAGTGTAAAAAAATAAAGGGTGTCCTCATATCTGACGTAATTTGTCGTATGTGGCTTTATCTGCTGAACCGTTGTGGATAGACATTTAAATGTACCGAACGTATATTACTATGTCCGTTAGAGAAACAAGTATAAAAGTAAATTGCATTTTTATTAAAAAACGTTATGGGTGATTAGCATAATATTAAATAATTAATATTTAAATTCCCAAAAATTTTATTAATAAAAAAGTATTTGATTTTTAATTTTTAGTTTAGAATTGATGCACATATATTTGTTTTGTAGTCGGTTTTTTTTTGCAAGAATTATTATTCAATGTACGACTTGTACATTGGTGGAATACCATTTTTAAATAAATTTTTCACTGCAGGAGAACCACTAAACTCAAGTTTTCACTGGAGGAGCACCATTAAACTCATTTTAATTTTAGCTAGTCTCACTTCCTAAACGAATATATAGGTCGCGCTACAGATTTTGGAGGAAGCTAAGGATATCATACATTGGCGTTCTTTTTTTTGTACCACTGCCATTACCTAATGTTTGTTTAGAATAGAAAAAAGTCTCTCAAGAAACTTTCAATTGCCTCGGTTTTTGAAACGGTGTAAAAAATACTTTATTCCTACTTAACTTCTTTCTATTTATACCACATATATCCAGCCAAATATTGAATACAACTCTCATGTATGTTCCGGCGTCCTAAAGTCTATTTCCGTGTACCTCAAACGAGTACAGGAGAGGGCCAAGAAGCTCATCGGTGGCTGTAGGATAATCCAACTAAATTAATTAACTGGAACATCGAAACAATTTGGGTTGTATTTTACTGTTTTATCGTTAATGCAATGGTATGTGCTCTAATTAAATGCGGGAACTTGGTCCCGATACCTACACGTTTTTTGCGTTTATCACGCTTCTCCTTAACACACATCCGGTCAATCGTACAACGCATTATAAGGGAAACTCGTTTTTTTAGCAGAACAGTTCGTGAGTGGAATAAACTCCCTCCGCAGGTCTTGCCTGTCACTTTCAATGTTGGAAAATTCGAATGGAAAGTCCTCAAACACTACTCCTTCTTTCCTCCTTCTCATAACCTAATTTTCTAATTCTGGCAAAAGGTATTGCATTAGTAGGGCTATCCCCTGAGTACTGAGTGTATGACAAAAATAAAATATATAAAAAATGTACGCCAAAATTGCGAATAGTATGGCTCTCTCTTTAGACGTTAATTTTATATTTGGTTTACCTATTGTTGTATTAGGCATAAGACTGTGTAAATTTGAAGAGTCTGCCTATTATGGCTCAAATGATAAGCTACATACATACATACATACATACATACATACATACATACATACATACATACATACATACATACATACATACATACATACATACATACATACATACATGCATACATACATACATATACATACATACATACATTCATACATATGTCCACCAAAATACGTATTTTATGAGGCCACCATTTAGTCTAATACTTGTCGTTATAATGTACATAAAAATACACATTCTATGTAAATTTAAAGTGCTTATCTATACATATCATATCTATACATATCATATACATATCATATCATAAGATAGGGCCATTTATAATTAATTCACGTATTGGGACACCCTATAATTATAATTTTTTTTTGTTACTACAAATATTGCATTGTACAAGTGTCTATCTAAAACGGTTCAATAGAGAAGACCATATACGTAAAATTTCATTAACACTAGGGACACCCTATAATGACCAATTTTATAATTGTTGTTAAAGTAGACATAGTAATATACGTTATGTGTAAATATCAAGTGTCTGTATATAACTCTTCAAAAGATAAGGCCATATACATCAAATTACATTACCTATGAGGACACCCTTTAATCTAATTTTAAAAACTTATACTTGTCACATAGTACTACACATTCTGCCTAATTTTTAAGGATTATCCTATAACGGTTGAAAAGATAGGGCCATATAGGTGAAATTACGTCACCTATGGGGACACCCTTTAAATTGTAAGTTTATTTTTTTTAGTTTTATTTTTTGTTCTTGGAAGCTATAGTGATACCCACTTTGTTAAAATATAAATTAGTGCCCTTTAGGATTCAAAATACACGTTAAAACTATATGAGTTTTATGGGGACACCCTTTAATTTTTAAAACTATTAAAAAGAGAATTAATCTGCAAGCGGTTCAGTAATGACCGAATTCTGTGGACACAAATATAAAAAAGCAACACATAGATGAATTAATAACCTCCTTTTTTTTGAAGTCGTTTAAGAAATACAATTTATTTGTGCTGGAAAAAAGACTAGCACCTGTGCGTATTTCACTGGCTCCTTCTTGGGGTGTATTATAATTGCACCTTTTCTAAAAATTTTAGAAAATCCATAATTTATTTTTATGTGAATTTTTTACTTCTTCGTTATATTTTGGATTTTTAGTGAATATGTATTTTTGGGGAGAACTTACGAATTGTTGGTGAAATTTCGATATTTTGGAGAATTTGCGACTTCTTGATACAACTTGATGAGGTTGGTAAAATTTAAAATTTTTTTGTGTAATACCGATTGTTTTTGGAAAATTTCTATTATTTGTTTTAATTAAAACTTTTCGATTAATTTGCGAATTTTTGGGAAAGTTTTTATTTTTTGTCATAGCTTCCGGTGAACGCGGTCGTCACTGTCTGTTTTTTTTTTTTTGTTACGGTTGGCGAGCGCTTTCGATGTGAGGATGTTTCTATTTAAATGTTAAGATATTCTATTTAAATAAATGGTCTGAAGAACACACACAAACTCAAAAATCGCTACATCTGCTAGCATCATATTTCGAATATTTTCAATATTAACAAATAATAAAAAAGATTTTTTTTGAGAAACTTGAGTAATTTTATTTATAACCATGAACGTTTATAATACACTTTTATTTAAAAAAAAAAAATCCCAAATAGTTTTCTTCTACTTCTCAAGGTCCATGTTACAGATTTAAGTATTAAAAGTTGCCGTCTAGCAGTTTAAAAAAAAAATATTCAAGTGACCTTATCACTTTGTCACGCACCAAGATACAACTTAATGCAATTAACAGTCATAAAAAGAATAACCCACTCTATTTCAAAGAGGGATTGACTGCATGTTTGTTTGTTAACGGCCCTTGTTTACATGGCAGTTTTGTTGCTATTGTTCTTCTATAAATCAAGTAACTCATCTTTGCACACACACACAAACGTACACATGTTTCTAAGTAGTAAATGAGCTCGTGGGGTCATGCATCTTATTGTGATTAACTATAAATACGTGGATGTTTGTTTGATTGTTTTATTTGTTGGCATACAAATATTTAGTTTTTCTTCAAAACTAGTGGTTGTTTGTGTTGTTGCTTTCATGCAGAGAGAATTTATTAACAGCAGCAGAGATGTAAAATTCAGTGCCTTATAGTTTTCTTCAATTATTTTGTAAGAGGAAATCTGGCTGCTTTTTAGTGAAATAATATCAAATTTATTAACATCTGTGTAGCGTATCCATTTAATCGGTGTTGGATTTTATTCGAGCAAACAATTAATTAATCGACTTTTCAATTTTTGTCGATTAATCGGTAAGGTTTTTAGATAACTCGAATTAATCGCGCGTATTTTAAAAATATTGTATCCAATGAGAAAAGCCATCCATACAAATTTGATTAATAATATATTTTATTAATAATAACCTGTAGATGCTTTTTATAAATGTTTTCTTGATTTGTTTATTTCAGTTAGAAAATTATTTTCATTTACTCATTTACGCATTTTTTCCATCTAAAAAAATTGTAACTATCTAAACCTACAAAAAAAATTAATCGATATATGAAAAATACACAGGTTATATGTATGTTAACTTAAATAAGAAGTTAACAAGTAAGAGTGCTATATTCGGCAATGCCGAATCTTATGTACCCTTCACTATAACGCATGTAATTTTTGTAAATTAATTTTGTTTGAAAATTTTTTGAGAATTATTTGTAAAAATTGTTTGTAAAATTATTTATAAAAAATTTCTAAAAATCTTCTTTGGTAAAAATTTGGAACTTCCTGGAGTCGATATTGCCTTAGAATAAGTCTGACTAAAGCAAAAAAATCCTTAACCAAAAATTCCCTCATATTGACTGTTTCTGGTTAACAGTAGATCTATTGGCTACCTCTATAAATAACTTAAATATAAATCAAAGCAGAAAAACCTTACAAACCTAAAAATAAACATAAAATCGGCCCTCGCAGTGGGCTATTGATCCGCCGAAACCTGTTTGCACCTTGCGATCTATCTGTCGCGGTCTAATATTTCTTTAACAAAAAAAAAGCACAAAAAACATTAAAATCGAAAAAAATTAAAAAACACGTGAAAAAATATAGGTGGGCGCGGTTTTTTGCCGCGGCCTCCAAAATAATGATCTGATGTAACTAAATTATGCCTAGCAGATTGGTGGGCCGAAGTCTTCTGTATCTTATATGGTGCCTTGGCAAATGACATTACTTCCCGAACACGGACAGCCGGACATCGCTTAATC